>JAOVYW010000038.1:355400-391857 GCA_025775045.1 Hiodon tergisus | reverse complement strand
GCTGCTAGGAGCTTGATCTTCAGCCAATTTACATGCCTGTGTAAAATCACAACCCTATATTGATGGGTCAATTGCTGCAAACAGCCATCTGTTAGTTATAATATATATATAGTTTACTTAAAAATAAGTACTATTGACTCATTTCAGTTCACTTCCGTTCAATATTCCCTTTAAAATGTGGAATTAAATCATCCAAAATTACTCTTTCGATGTGGCAAGTAAAAGTTTAGAGCTTTGGGGGGGGGGGGGGGATATTTCTGTTTTGCTCCACAAACTTCCTCTGCCTCGTCACTGCCAAGCGTCAGGCAACATCGCGGAAACCGCTTTAATTTGTGCTGCAGACAAGGCTGGGGTGATATCCATGCTGAAGGAGCCGTCAATAGGGTCGGAATGTAAATGCGAGTGCCGCTCTCGTTTTCAAAGCTGACGAGCTTGTCCTTCCTTTGAGCAAGCGTCGACGGCTCTTTTCTAAACGGGAACGCCCACACATCCTCTGCGGTTTCAAATCAATTGCGCAAGTGAGCTGTCACTGACTATCATTGGCAAATAATTGATCCTCGCTGATCCAGCGATATGAACGGGGTCTTTGTCCGTCGCCGAACGATGTTTGATTGGGAGATCGCTAGTCTTTTATGACTGTATGTATAACTGCGTGTCATTTTAGTTATTGCCTTTAACTTAATAACGCATGTCCCCTCGAAAGGATATTGAGAAACATCATTCTTTTGTGTATTATTGCGAATTATGCTTTTAATGCCCAGTTGTTGGTTGAAACACTGGCAAATGTAAAATCGCTTTTCTGTTTTCAATAATCTGTCTTGCACGGGCTAAAAATGGCCTGTGTTTCTCATATTTAATGTCAAACTGATCCAAAGTCTTGAGAGGTACTGAACCAAGGTTTCCCTCCATTGCCAAACAATTTCTACACATGTGATAATGTAAAGCTCCACTTAGTGTGTGGAAATCTCTCTGTTTAGAGATTTAAACTTTTCTGTGTTTGTTTCTAATCAGTGCTGGTTGCGCAAGCTGAAAAGCGTATATAAATTTGTATCTACAAATCAATCATAAATCTCTGCATCGTTTCCCACTAGGGATTACACTATTGACTTTCATAAGACCTGAGGGGGTATTATTTTGTCCCATCCTTATGATGGCGTGTGGTGCAGTTGCAGAACTTAGACAATAGATTTAGTTTGAGGAAGAATCCAGTCGGTTCCATTATAACACATCTCACATGTTACAGAAGACATAAGCTGAGTAATACTAGCTGAGCGTGAAGGTATGCTGGTGTATTATCGCAGTGAGTGAATCCACACTGTGAGTAATGACATCGGGAGGCCAGTGAAAGCTCCTGACCACCAGTGGACCAGACATCGGCGTCTCTGAATGGTGGTGGTGGAGGACATCCAGACAGTTTATTCTGATGTAAACACCCTGGGGAAGGACGGGGAAGGGCTGTTGTCACTAATTTCAGAGTTGACCTGTCCCTCTACCCCCCTCTCTCCTCCAGGCTGGTTGCCCCTCTCCTGTCTCCTGGGATCAGCCCCATGAGAAGCACCGGAGCCCCCCTGGACAAGCACGGATCCTCCACTGACCAGCAGCACATGGCCTCCCACCACAAACCCTACACCCAGTTCCACGATCCGCCTGCCCATGAAGGTATCAGGAGAGCGAGGCTTTACTCTGCTTAGGCTTTGCATGTGTTTTGGAGTTTAACGTGCAGAGGGGTGCTTTTTGGAGTTTTGAACATGGCTTTTGTCCTTTCCCGGTTCCTCTGGACCTTCTGTCACGGTCAGGCCGCAAAACTACCTATCTAATAAACTTCCCAGTGAGTTTTTTTAAATAGACGCATAAAACAGTCTTGGTTCCTTTAGGAGAGTTTTTATTTCCACAGTTCATTTAGTTTCCACTTTAGCTGTGTTAGCTGTTCTGTTGGTCAGCTCTGTAGGACTTTTATTTTATATCACATTAAATTCTTAAAATGTTAATTTCCACCTATGCCTTTTGCCTAATACGCTGTTTTTAGTACATAGTGGAAGAAGAACTGCCGAGTGTGTTCTGCCAGTTAAACAATAGTCTTCCCTAAAGGAAAATACCATGCATTTCACAAATTTTGCAATCTTGAACTCACATGGTTTAGATGGGACAAGCAGAATCCTAATGAGACTATTTTGTTCTATAAACAAATCTGTGGTTTGGGCACCGAAACTAGCCCACTGTCATAAAGTCAGGGTATTCTGTACAAGAGCTCGAATCTCCTCCTAAGTCTCCTGTTTCTGGAGAGGAGCCACCCGTCAATCACTAACACTGGGGCCAGTCACTTATCAAAAAATAATGTGGTGTATATAGTTCTGGTTTTGTGAGTAATATTCTGTGATTATCTTAAACGAGAAACATTTTTCATTGTCAGTGGCCAGCAGCTGGCTTCACTTCTCCTAGGAAGATGCGCAAGACTACCTGAATTTGGGGTCCTTTTAGACCAAGGGTAGGGGGACCCCTTTTATAATGGAATGCCTTTAAACCCTGATTATATCTTTGGATCTCACACAAACCATTGTAAATGTAAGCATCCACACTGAAAAGAGGAAGCCGTGTTTAAAGCATTAGAGGTCTGGGTTTCCTGTATCAATGAAAACTGTCCTGTAGCACTTTGAAAGGGAGCTCTCTGTGCCGGCCACAGCATCCTACAGGATTGTAACGCTCTAGGGAAACTTCCGCCCAGGGGTTCGCCTGCTCTGTCTCACTGGCAGAAGTCTCTGCTAACCGCTATTACAGGCTCTGTCATTGAGTCCCTGGTTTTATACAAGTGGGGCCTCCACAAAGTAGGCTATTGTTTTTTTACTAAGCGTTTATGACTGCGCTCACCGTGTTATTCCTATTGTGAGGAGCAGATGGGTCGAATCAGGGTAATGACTTCAGCCTGCTGTTGTTAGACTTGGGTACACATCGCCCTGGTTCGAGCCCTTTTCTAAACGTTTGCATGCGAAAGGATGGCACTGGATCTGATCAGAGGGAGAAAACATGACTGTTCTCAAGATGGGGAGCCACTGGTACGAACACAAAGCTCGTTGTGTCTCATTAAGTCACCAGTGGGTGTGCCCATGCATACAGTATGTTAAAGGTAATGTGTGTTAAATGTAACACATTTGAGTTTTATTTGTCACTATCTTTGTAACTTTATTACATTCATGAATACTTTGTTCTCCCTCTGAGCATAGGTCCAACAAGAAGCCTATATATTCTGTTTGTAGCCATCTGGTGATTTCTGTCAGGCTATTATGGTTCTCGGGGGCCAGTCCTCATATATAAGTGCGTTTGGACAATGCCGACCAAGGCAGAGGCGTGTGGCTCCTGGACTTAATTGGGGGAACAGAGACTCGAGGACAGGGCAAGCACAGCACAGGCCAATGTGGGGGAACCTTTGGGCCAATACTGGGACTCTGCAGGGCTTTCGCAATCTCCAGCCGCTTGGCCTGAAGTGCCGTCCCAAGGACGGTGTTTTGCAACGGGCCTTGGCCGCGTCCCAGCGCTTTTTACGAAATACAAGGGGGCTTTGCCGCAGTAGCCCATAAGGTCCACAAGGGGTCCATGCCACTGGGCAGAATAAACGCTGGATCAGCTGCTATGTGTCTGCAATGGCCCTCGCTAGCCTTGATAACGAAGATAACGGCAATAACGCATGGAGAAATACGGTCTCTGTCCGGAAGCTTTTATTTAGCTCTGCCTTACGCTGCTCGTCCTTTCTGGCTCTTTGACGCTGTAATCTACTTTCAGCGATAAGATTACAGATGCCCCCAGCTACTGAGGACAGCAACACAATTGGAGCAGGGACTTTTACCAGCCAGTGAGCACTAGGCAACATCTTGAGGTCTTCATAAACAAATAGGCAATAATGCTAACAAAGTTAGTATAGTATAGACAGTTCAAGAAAGAAGGTTTGAGCATGTTAAAGATTGTGAGAAAAAAGGAATTGTGGCGGAGGAGAAATAAGGATGCTGGGACAGCTGTCACCACATGGGGGCGATGGTAAGCTAAAAAGGCATTTATTTGCCCGAGCTGTGGAAACACAGTATTGCCTGGGCCTTGTGTCCAAAAATTGCCGTGTTTTTGTCAGATGCACTTCATTTAAAATTAAATTGCCATTAACTGTTGAAACCTAGTGTCATGGCTTCCATATTCAGTAAAAGTAACACAATTATGTTTTTACATTGCCCTCTCCCCCCCCCCCTTTTCCCCCACTCCATGAAGGTTACCAAGGCAGCCTTCAGAGCTGCTTCCATTACGGAGACAATTATAGAATGGAACAGTCTGTCAGCGATGTCCATTTATCTGGGGACTCCCATGGTTTTAATCCCCATCGACAGAATGGGTATCCCGTGACCTCCTCCACTAGCTCCACGGCAGGTGAGGCCAGCCCACTCTTTTAAGTCATCCTGCGAAACATCTGTTTGACACCAGCTCTGTCCAGCAACTCGGGGCTCCTTATTATCAAAAAAATACAGCTTAAATACAAAACAGAGACACTTTGGGCCAAATGGTGGCAAGTGTTGTGTCCCCATGAGTCACGTTCACTTAACGTCAGGCCGGTTACACCGTTTGGCATGTATCCTCCAGGTCTATCCCCTATAGAGCATATCTTATACCTGACGGGTAGCCATCTGAACTTGTTATGTGTTACCGAGGGTTTTGAATATCGCACTGTTATGAGTGTGCCTTGCCATCAGATCATTTTTAGAAGTCTATAGTGTTGGCCATGCATATGTGTTTTGGACCCGGTTTCTATGGTGTGTGAAAGGAGAACTTTGCTCTGACGGACAGGGCTGGGAGAACTGTAAAGGAGTCTGCGTGATCTCACACAGTAGTCAGGCAGGGCTGAGCTGCTGTGGGACATTATGGACTGAGTTGCAATGCCTATGGAAGATGCTGCTGCAACTGGCAGATCCAGTGATTGTGGTGACAAACTGAAGAAACTTCTATGTAGATTTGTGGAGGTCTTGTTTTTGACGCTGACGTATTTTTTTTTAACCCGGAGAATAATAAAATGAAACTTTGTTTGGTTTTTAAGTCTATCATAGTTAATAATCTACTTTAGCAAAGACATAATAATAATAATAATATTTTTATTGATGTTGATTAAATTAAACCGTTAATTGCAATATACACAATGGGATTATTTATGTAGGAACTTTTGCAGTCAATATAAAATCTACAAACAGATGTAAACATTATTATATTATGTATATATATATATATATATATATATATATATATATTTTAAATCTCTTCTTTTTAATTGACTTCAATTTGCCTCGCTTAGTTGTGATTCCTCTTCTGTCCTGTGCAGGCTTCAGCATGGTCCAGGATATTCAGGCTGGCGGCGGACAAGACTTCTCGCCTAGCCCAGAGGAGAGCGTCTTCTTCCAGGTGGGCAGCTTCGACCGCTGCCTGAGTCAGATCTCCTCGGTGTATACGGAGACATGAAGCCCACGATGGGAAGGGTGGCCTCGGGTTCGAGCAAAGGGGCCCTGCCTCTCTGACTCACCCGATATCCCAGCAGTGTTACTGTCCTCCTCCTCCTTTACCCCCCACCCCCCACTATCTCGGCCTAAGGTCTGCCTTAACCTTCCATTCTTTCGGGAACTACTGCATGTGTAGGTGCTGAAAATGTATCATTTTGCTGTGTTTTGTTAATGAAGAAAGACGGATGTGTTTGCTCTCATTTGCAAGTGCTGTTACTTTTTTTGGATTGTTTTTTTGTTTTTGCACAGTTGTAGTGGGGACTCCATGGCTTCAGTCTGTGGAGCTTAAGAAGGTGATAATTATTGCTAGTTGGGTTGTTCAAATCAGTCAACGATCAAGAAAATTTCCGACAACGTGTAAAAAATGTACAGTTTGTTAAAAACAGTTATTCTAAATTGTTCATATATTTTCATGTTTAAAATAAATGGCCATTCAATAATTGAATTTGTTTTATATCTCTTTTTTTTTGTAACATAGCGTTTATATGATACAGGACATTTTCGTTCTTTAAAAAACCAAAGGAAAAGAGGATCGAGCCAAAACCCATAAAAAATAGCAACGGTATGTGTGATACGTTCTATTTAAAGCGAAACGTCCTAGTCACCGCAATATTTTGTTCGCCTTTTAAATACACTGGAATATTTACTACAAATGTATATAAAAGGAAGAGTACTACACCTTATGCGAATTTAAACACTAACAATATTAAACATAGAAAATATATTATTTTATAAAAACCTTGGCTACAAGGGTTGCAGAAATGAATTGGAAACCTATCAGAAATGTCTGACACAGTAGAAGCATAAGCGCGGAAAAGCCTTGTTCCTTTGTAAACGCTTCCATCTAGTGGACTAAACATCGAATTACTTTTTCACTTGCCAATGAGTTTATTTTTCTGGTAAATCAATTTAGCAATCATTGATTCAAGTTTAAGATTTTATTATAATTGCATGAAATGAAATGAAAACGGTATATTTTAAAGAATGGAGCACACCACATCATTATTCAAACAACGAATTAGCTGATTTTAAAGGTTATCTTTACGTTATTATTTCAATTTCTTATAGCTATCAAATGTATAAATGCCACATTTAGCATTAACGAGTAGGCTAATTGTGTGTACATTAATATCGCATTGCTAAGTTTGCGTTGCATTCCTACATGCTAAATTGGTTAAATGCTTTAGCAGTACCACTTTGAGTAAAATAAATAAGATACCGGTAATATGTTTATTTTAAAAAAAACCTCCTATCGTTGACTATTTTAAAAAATGACATGATAGTAAAAACAACGCTGATCAGATCAGCTTGTACCAAAATATAAGGGCCCCCGATACTCCTCTATATTTTCAAAATAAAAAAGACTGAAATTTCCTAGATTACTGTTAAAAAAATAATAATCTTGATACACGACTATTATCAAATGAAATTGAAGAATCTAAAATAAACCAAACACAACATATATTTTAGAAAATTACAATAAATTACACTGTCTTGTATTATGCTTTCAACATTGATATTAATTCGAATTGTTTTGTTGTATAACTACATTATTTCTCAGGTAATCCGTTTTTCCAAATACTGTAATTTCGTGTGTTTTAATAATTAGGCCTACACTGCGTCAACAACATGGGGTTGTGAGGTTTTTTTTTTTTAAAGAAACATGGACAGGACCCAAACTGTTTAAAAGACGGCGATATTTATCAATGGTAGGCTACTATTGGTCTAGACTCGCTAAAACGTTTTGAATGATGATTGAATGGGAAAAGGTATATTCCCAGAATTAAACACTGAAGATCTTGATTGTACCGTTTGTGCAAAACATCTCCACTAGGGATCGGGTAAAAGCCGGAACGAGACACACCGGCCCAGAACTGTACTTTAATTAATTAAATTGCTTTAAAAAACAGCATAGAAAGTTGCACGCACGTGAGGAGAATATTTTATCAATCGCGCTGTCATTAACCTGTTCTGGCCCAGAAACCTCTTTTTATCACCAAAAAACACTGGGTTCCGAAGGTGCAAAGACGACGAAAATGATACACCTAATGCAACTAATTTTTGCACGGAGTGGAAAATGAAAGGTCGATTCAGTGTTTTTTTTCAGTAGTGAAATTATGTCCTCACTTAGTTGTATTGTGTGAATCATTTTCATACCCTCTGCCGCTTCGGAACTCCGTCGGTTTTGTCTCTATAGCTGTTCATGCACAGAATGGGAAGGTCGGTTCTGTGGGATTTTTCAATAACGTTATGATGCCCTCACTTAGTTGCATTGTGTGTATAATCTTCGTCTTTGCACCTTCGGAACCCATTGTTCCTTGAGATTTTTGGTGATTAGGGCCGGAACGGATAATCGGTTCTGATTAGTAAAATATTCTCCTATCGTATATGCAACTTTCTATGCTGTTTTTTAAAGCAATTGAATTAATTAGTTCCGTTCCGTCTCGTTCCGGCTTTTACCCCATCCCTCTCCACTAGAGGGTGCTACGTTGCAGTTGAAATTTAAGTAGTTTAAAATAACTACTTTAGTGATTTGCGGTAAATGTATTTGAGATGTTGACTCAAAATGAAACTGCCATTATAATTTTAATATCGAATGTATTAAATAGATCAGGGTTTTTAAAAACTGATTGTGTTCCTATTAGCTAATAAAGAGCTATGGTAGTGCGGGTGACATGTGCTTTGTTCACTTTGATTGCTGTTCAGAATCTGGCATAACTGTTAAAGTACTTAGGTACTCGATAAAGGAAGAATTCGAATACGATTAAATAATGATTACAACTTTCCTTTCTTTTTGCCAATTTGATGAAGACGTTTTATTCTGCTTGACATCACGTGTAATGGCATACTTTCGGTCGTGATTTTAAACCTGTTTTAAAGCTTTAAATCATTGTAAGAAGGTACTGTTCCGTGACTCTGGCGACTAGCTACTTTTCGTGTGGCTGAATTTCCACATTCCGGTCTTCGGTTGTGTTGTGAAGTGCCACACCTGGGGGTGGGGGCTCCCTTGATTTGACATCATGAGGCATGGATTTCACATACAGTAATGAGCCTAGTGCGCCGACAAAAGCTCCTGCTTCTTTACCACAGGGTATCTGCAAGGGAACTAACATCTTACAACTATGTCATCACAAGGTAAGAGTAAGTTGATTTAACATGGACAAGACCGATAGTTGATATTTGGGATGAAAACTGAAAGTGAAATAAAAAAATAAAATAACTAGAAATTTTGTTCTGGATACGAGTTATGGTTGAACTCTTCGACTGAAGTTAATGCTATCTGCTGGAACAAAGGTAGGACACTCCATTTAAAATACTTAAAATAAACGTTAAATACTGTTCTAATTTATGTATAGACGGTTATTTCACTGCGATTTAGTCAAGTTATTCGATTCGAGAGAAACGCCCCTTCCTGGAATACAACTGGAGTTAACGTGAAGAGAATTGTTTTATAATTAACATAACACATCAATTCTAGATTAATGGATAATTGCAGATGCATCAATAATATTTTTGTCATTTACTACTATATTCAAATATTGCATGGAAATTAATCTAATATCCCGATAACGGTATAACGGTTACGTAAAGCATCGGGTAATATGATTTTAAAAGGACAACAACCTGGTAAAAAGTTTAAAGATATATGCTTATAATTGCACTTTTCGGTCGAATGAGTTCCCCATGTTTTTCAAAATACTAAAGTACTAAAATGTTTCTCTGCATTCAGGAGGAACTTTGTGGACCTCAGTGACATTGCATTGTTTAGGTGAACTGTGATTTTAGTGCGTAATCTCTGGTTTGTTTCAGACAACACTGTCCATTACTGTAGAATTTTTTTAGACTGTATCTTGATCAGTTCAGATAGTCATGTGGTTTTGCTACATCCTTCCAAACGGTATTTATGACCAAAATGTACATGCAGAGAGCAAAACAAAAATATATGGTGTACGTGATCAAAAGTTTCATTACATATATTTTTAGCAGTCAAGGTCCGGTCATTGCTGTGATTGAATGAATCTCTTATTTGCTTGCGGACGCTGTAGACTTCCTCCTGACCAAGCCCAAAGATCAGACTTCTACAGAAAAACAAAGGTGTATCTTTTTTCCCCTTCCTTCCTGCGTACCAGCCCCCAGCCCGTGCACTCTCTTTAAAACAGACGTCCAGAATCGGCTGTGACAAACCACCGACACGCTGAATGTCGATGTAACTGGCCAAAACTACGAAATCCTGAGTGCGTGTTTCAGCAGGAATGGCCAATGGCCGTCGCTCTGTCCACCACTCTTCCTGAAGATCACCCATATTGTTTGGGAGACTGCACATTCCTCTCCACTCCAGCTGTTTACATGTTCCCCACAGTGGAAGCTGGGTTCATTTGGGTTCACACTGACGTGAATATCTGAGCGCCTTTTCTCTTTATTTGGGAATAAATATTTCCATCGCTTTCCTGTCCCGTTCATCTGCATGGTGCCTGGGCCTGCAAAAGTCAGGGGCGACTCCACTTTGTGGAGTTTGTGTTGTCAGGAGAGCCATAGAACAAGATGGCTGGTTTAAGCAGTGTATTGAAATTCACAGTAAACGGCTATTCGTAGAGACTTTTTCAGAGTTGTCCCTTTGCTGTGTTGATTTGTATTTAATGTTTAGCCACATTTCCTGGGACCTCTTTGTTGCTTCCACCTGTATGTTTGTACGGCACAATTCTACTGTTTTAGTACCGTGCTCAGGGACATGGCAGGAAATGGGTTCTCTAGTCACACCGCCAATGCGGAAACATGTCCACTGTGCTGCTGTCTCGGTATCGATTATTTGGGTTTTGGCTTCCTTCATTAATATACTTGCTTCTCCAAAGAGACATAGTTCAGCAATCGATTATTTGGGTTTTGGCTTCCTTCATTAATATACTTGCTTCTCCAAAGAGACATAGTTTAGCAATCGATTATTTTTACAACACAATGCAAAGGCAAAATAAGTCCGGCTGCAGCTAAAAAGTGACTGCACACAACCTTCCTGGTTATGAGAAGGAAATCGTTGTACAGATATAAAAATCCAGGAGCAGCGAACAGCAGAAAATATTTAACAAGGAAGTTTCCTAATTATCCGAGATATGATAACCATTCATTAAGTATCAAAACAAAGAGAGCTGAAAATCAATCCAGTGGCAAAATCTGTATAACTCCCCAACAACCAGAGTAGTGGTAAGTAAAACTGAAAAGTATACCGCTCAGAAGTTATGGTAGACTGGGTGCTGAACTTCTGCTTCCCAGGATTACAAAGGGGTCCGTTTGAGCTCTTGTGCATGTGTTATGACCCGTAGTGTGTCAGAGGGGTAACCTGCTGCAAGGTTTGTTGCTTCCCCCACCCTCCCCTGATGGCCAGACGCCATCCCTCCCAGGTGGGGGACTCCTGACCCCGAGCTCTAAGCGTTACCATGACATCCCTTGGTCTAAGCACAACAGGCTGGTAGCCTGTGCTGGGTTGCTAGGCACCGGGTCTTGTTTACACCATTGAAAGGATTGGTAATTATAGGTGCCCAAGAACAGTATGAAGGGAACAAATCAGTTGCCCAGCACTCGATGGAAAATGGAACGAAATAGACAATAGCATTAAATAGTTTAAATTCAGAACAAAAGTCTTTGTATTTATAACAGATGAAGTCATCAGTATAAATGAAGGAACAAAATTGTGTTTAGATACTTAAGAGGCATGGTGCATTGTTGTCATTTTGGGAGTTTGTTTGACAGCGTGTTCAGTAATTTGGTTTTGTCTATGTAGTTTTCTATTATTTTTCAGTTTCCCAATCTAAACAATAACTGCACACCTCTGTATATGCCATTTATGTCTGAATAATCCCATATATTGAGTATGTCTTATTGAGGTCGTTGTCATGTAACATAACGTTAAAATAGTCATTACTCTTTCAGTTCCCCACGATCCATACATTCAGGTGATTGTGCTATGGAGGTTTTCAGCTGTGTTTATCTGTCTCACTGTCTCTGTTTAGGGATTTTCCTACACTGGGGAATACTGATGCTGTACCTCGTGTTTGTGATAAATGGGAAGACGGAGGAGTGCCGTTGTCCTGGAGCGACTATTTTACCCCAGTTTCCTTCTGAGGCGCCGGTGGAGACCTGCTGCCTGAACTACTCTGGCTCCTCTTTTGGTAGTGTGTCATGGGCCCCCTTCTCTGCAATGAGGACCCTGAAGATCCTGGACCTGTCTGATTGCAACATTACCTTGGTGCGTGTCGACGTGGCATCACCTCCTGGTCTGCGGGAGGTGTACTTTGGTCGCAACAGGCTGAGCGGCCTGCCAGAAGACTTCCTAGTGAACGCCCCTCATCTGGAGACACTGGATTTGGGAGGGAACCTTCTGGAGAAGCTGCCGGAGGACTTCCTGCAGGGGTCTGGTTGTCTCCGGGAGCTGCGACTGGACTCCAATCGCCTGTCGGCTCTCCCGCGGGGCGTTTTCCAGCCCTCCCTGGAGAGGCTGGAGTTGTCTAACAACTCCTGGGAATGCTCGTGCTCCCTGCTGGAGGAGCTGCGTGGGTATCGCCAGACGCCCGGCTCGGGGAACGCAAGCGACTGGCAGGGAGTGGTCGGGAACCTCATCTGCGCTTCTCCCGGGAAACTGGCAGGCCAGAGCGTGTGGTTGGTGCAGCTCAGCCAGGTCTGTTTGTCCCCGGGCCTGACCACGCTCTTCGTCCTGCTGCCCTTGTTCCTCCTCCTCGCCCTGGTGCTCTGCTGGTGCTGCGGCAGAAGGCGGAGGAGGAAAGAGGGCACCTTCAGCCTGGCGAAGAAGGCCACGGGTCTGCAGGCTCCTGGCCGTAACGGCTCGGAGGCCAGAGCAGCAGATCATCCAGGTGAGGGTGGGAGGGATGCCCTGCTAAAAAACCAGCTGATGCTGCAGCCCTCCAACGCTCTACTAGACAGCAGCCGTGACCTGTACGAGGAGGTGGAGATCAGGCTGGGCTCCGAGGGCTCCCTTGCACATGTCCCCTCAGAGGGGACCACCACAGCCCCTGGAGAACTGGAGCTCCAGGAGAGCCAGGAGCCCCCAGAGGAGGGCAGCCGCGCCGACCTGGAGACGGTGAGCGTTACCGAGGTCATGAAGGACTCGGCCGACCGCGAGAAGGCGTACCTGGCGCAGACCACAGAATACTACAGCCTCGTCCCAGGGATCGACCTGGAGGACTCAGACCATGCGGAGTATGAGAGTGTGGACCTCTCGTGATGTCAGCCCAGCCCCTATGGTCTTACAAAATGACTGTACTGTATGATATGATATTTTATGTCAGAGACATTGGTTTGAATGCTTATGTGTCGTGGACTTAATGGAAGACTGTTTACTACCTGGAGATCAGTGCTTTTCCGGGATTTTAAAACATGGTTGATTTTTAAAGCATGTGGGTTAAAACATACTTAATATGGATGCAAGTTCAGAGTTTCTATAGAATATTTTGTGAAAAAAATAATTTTTTTGTATTTGTCAGGCAATTAAACAGAAATTATTTAGTTCCATTCATATTAAATCCCGATTTAACCAATTAATTGGATAAAGTTTATCCATGAGTTGAATTGTAGTTTGTCAGTTGAAACACTCATCTAATGGTTGATCAGTAAATTGCCAACTAAATACGGATTCCTGTTTTACCTGTTACTCTGACATTTCTACTCTTTGTGTTCCTCGTATTTGATGACTAAGATTAACATAGATTAACTTATCTAAAAACTATTGAACTATTCAATTTGCGCATGACTATTCTCTGTGTTACACAAGGTAAATGGTGTAAAGAAATCGAAGAGCTTGAGGGACATTTTTTCAAATGAATGTTTTCATTGTCTATTTGGCTTCCCAGACACGTTTACCAGGATATCTGCGTATTCATTTTACACTCCAGGTTTCCAAGTTCCATTTTTCCCAGGCTTTACAATTCTGTGCACCTAATACCATAGAAAAAGATGGTTTGATCTTAGAGTCATCCTTAACCAGCTGAGCCGTTCGGAAGGCTACAAAGCCAATATTTTGACATCATTCTTTCGTGGGCAGTCTTCTACATTACTCAACAATGAGCACACATGGATTAGATCATTGGTGAAAGGTGTGAGCTTTGAGGACTGACTGGAGCAAGCCGATGTGAGATAAGCAGCTAGACATGAAGGGGAGGGGCTTTAAGGCAAAGGTTAATAAATAAAAATGTATTGTGTGTAAAAAGGGCCCTTTAAACTGCACAAGACTGATGTCCCGCTACATCTGCTACCACCTGGACTATTGATAATGCATTTTTTTCACTTAAAGACAGAACGGGCTGTTGTCTCATAAAAAGCCATGGAAGCTCATTTGGCTCTAGAGATGGGGTGTGGTAGTTCCTGGAATTTAAAAATAACTGAGTTCTATTGTCAGACAGGAAAATTAATGGTAGCAATTGGTGTATTTTCTTTGCGGGTCTCTGTTGGAAACCTCAGCACCTTTACCTGCTGTTTCTCATTGTAGGACAGTTTTATAGGTTTAAAAAAAAGATGATTTCTAAGTTATATTGCAATCTACTGTGACCTTGAAATGCTAAAACATGTCAAAATACCAATTCAGCCTGGGTAATGTATATAAGGTCCTACTCCTCACTATCTCATTATGAGATCTATAAATCTGTCCCCTAATAAGAATGGTCCAATCTGTTCAAAGCTTTAAAAGCTAAGTAGTAACAATTCTTCAGCGAATGCTGTATATTATTGCACATTATGAAAAGCACTGAATACTCTTAAAGACATGATGAAACAGACAATGTAGGTCCAGTTTCTCAAATAAATATAAATTTTATATTTGTATTTTCATTTTTTGTAAAGATTTAGGTCACAAATAAATGCTCTGAACAAAGCTGTGCCTTTCCCTGGTTGCTTCTGTCCTGATGAGCAGTATAATTTTAGCAAAATGTGATTTAGGGTTTTCATAACCCTGTCGTGTTAAAAAAAATCAAGATCATCTATTGACACGAGGTTCGTACCATTGTTCAGTAAACAAAGGGGTTTCAGATAAAGAGTGACTAAAAAACTAAATGAACAGACCAACCCAAAAGAGGTTCACAGTAAACAGGAAATGGAGCTCAAGTTAGATAACAGCCCCGTTGATTGTCACACTCCCAGAAGGTAAACTAGGGCTGTGGGAGAAGGAAGTCCACACCGGACTTCACGCCAGACGCCTCCGCTCTGTGTGCCTATCTGGACCTTTGTGCTCCTAAATAGTGTTCCACAATCAGCTCTAACTTCCCTCAACGTGGCCATTTATCCTTATAGCATACGAGTTACAGGTATTCAATACACTGGCTCCACTACTCCTCGTCAGATCTGCGCTATCTCTGAGGGCTCACATGTAGGGTGCAACAGCAAAGTACAATTACAAATTTGGAATTTCAAAAGCTAGGCCAAAGGTCCTCTGATTGCTAACTGGTTTAATAAATGTTCCTTGGCAGTGCACTTGGCGGTGTTCGAATGTTCTTTTCGGACCCGTGGAAACCGAAAGGTTGAGTCCATCCCTGAAGCCATTTCCAGCAGGTACCGGTTTGCTAAACCCCAGCCTTTCCATGAAGCCTGGGCATTGTTCCCACTGTAATAGTGATCCCTCCGCCGGTTTCCCGTGTCCCCTTCACTGGTTTTCCTCTCTGAGCTACCCCTGTCCTCTCACAATGGGCCTCCCTAAGACAGCTCTCTTGGGCTGCTCTGCCCGGTCTGCCAACTGTAGCCCACCCTCCTGAAATGCCAACGGAAAAAAGAAAAGCAAAGAGGGGATTTCAATGCCCCGTTTAAGGCATTCTTTTTTTAACAAAAAGAATTGCGCTTTAGGGATAAGGATAATGGCGACAGGTGCAAAGGAGGGCTTTGTGGCTCGTGTCCAACCTAGGTAAAAAATGCTACAAATTAGCTCATTCTTAAAGTTTTTTCTTTGGGTTAAAATTACACGGTGTTCCTTGTGAAGAAGGACACTCGTTTTGCTGTAACGTTAGTAAGATCATTTGTGCAGGCCAGGATGGAATTTTTACAGTGACCTCGGGGTCTCTTCCCTTAAACCACATAGGATTTCAAAATGGGCTGCCTGCCTGTGTTGTTTCAAAATTTATGGTTAACTAAATAAATATGGACAATTTAAAACAGTTGTCATAGGATAGCAAACATTGTGCAGCACCCAGACTGTAATCCCAAAGGAATATGTATCTTTTATTCATGTACGTCTCAGATGCTTCCAGCTTAGAGAAGCCGTGTTTAATGTAGAGGGAAATTTTGGAAAATATGACGAGGACCTCAATGAGCGGAACAGGGTGATCAGCTGGATTTCCTGCAGTCTCTGTAGAGTCTAGTTGGGCAGGGCACTGACATACCGTCTCTGGATCTGTGAAGCCCTCTGGTGGCAATTGAGCCAATATCATAGCAAACAATGGAACTATTTAGAAACCTCAAAAAGGCTCTTCAGCTTTCAGAGGGTGTACAACGGTTTTAATTTTAAAGCTGTCATAGGCCATTTTTGTGTACTACATAAACATAAACATATAATAAAATCGTCACGTTTCAGTACATTAAACAGACCTACTATAAAAGCTACTTTTATTACATGAAACAAAACTATGTCTATCTAAAATCTATCTAAAACAGATTAAATGGCAAATACCCATCAAAACATTTAACTGTACTATATCTGAAAACAGAATAAAAGGTCCTCTTGCAGTTATACGCTCTTAGAATAAAACGAACGAACAAACCCTGGGACAAGACAAAACTGCCAAACAACTCACCTTTTATAGTGGACAGTAAAGCACAAACTTATTTCATTTCACAGGCAACTAATGACACCAAAAAACAAACCAACAAACTAACGCTTAAACTTATATTTTTATCCATTGTATTTCAAAATATTACTCAACCAATATTTAGCTACAAAAGTCATCTAGTTGCCTTGCTTCCTCCTGGGTACATATCCTAACATATCTCTCCTGGTATTTTTTATATCCATGCAGGTATGGGCGGTAAGCCTCCAAATGGAACCTTCTGTGTCATGTCCTACAATTGCTATGAATTACAACTATTTACCAAGGCACAGTAAATATCGCAAACATAAATATCTCAAAAAAGTGATAGCTTTACAGGTTGCATAAAACAATAATGATACTTCCTCAAACTTAAGCCATATATGAATTTCAGGTTAAAAATGATCTAAAATGCTCTGAAAGCAGGATGCATTTTGAATTCTTGCTGGTGTTTAACACAAGTATAGTACAGTAAGTTGAAAGTGTTATCTGACATTGTGACATCCTCACAACCTTAATATTACTTGTGTGTAGTGTATTAGTTACTATACTAATACACTACATGGCCAAATTATGCAAATTATTTAATTTTCACTGGGGATTTCTGATATGTTTTATAGTTGCATTGCTTTTAAATAAGAATATAAATAAAGCACTTAAAACAAATTAATTATGTTCTAGTTATAAAAAGTAACAAAACAATTCCTTATGCTATATTTGTCATGCATATATATTGTTTAATCCCTAATCTAATGTTATGCAGCCCATTAAACCATTGTGGTTTAAAAATCAATTAACTGACTGATTAATCAAATAATGTCCACAGACCAAAGGACTGCCTTTTTTATATCAATTGACAGCCCTAATTCAAATATGAGTACAACAGACACCAAGTCTGCTTGTAAATTTAAATTTAATTTTCATCTTTCCTCTTTGGAGGACACCTAATATTCCACCAAAATGTATGCATTTACCAATTACCGTTTTCAATGATACATTAATCAAATCTAAGTAAAAAATGTTTTGTTAATAAGACAGCATGCATGTGTGTTTTATAGTTGTATATAAATAATGTGCCCATAAGGTTTATGCATTACAAAAAAACACATCACAGACATCTTCATCTAGCCCAATGAACCCAATGAAGACTTTGTCAATGTCTTACATGATTTCAGGTTAACTTCAGTCGATTCCTCTGGGTCCATGGGTATCCTTGACTTTTCTCTAATCCTCTGCCCGATGGACAGGATTCATACACAACTCAACAATGGTGCAGTGAAACTTGTTTCCATTTAATCTCTTTTTTGGTGCAGCCCGCACTACGTATGTAGTATGCGGCACTACAATTTAACAGGAAAAACAGTTCTGAGAATAAGGTAATTACCTGGAACTCTATGGCAAGTGTATCAAAACAAAAATATTGTGTCAGTTTAGTCTGATAGCCTTGGTTGGACTGTAATTCAAAATTATGACAACACACCACCAGATAAAACCAGATTTTTTATTTTTAGAAATGTCAGGCTCTTTGATGGTTCTGGCAGCTTTTCACAAAGAAATACCCACAGGAGACCGTTAACCAAAATTGTGTTTCATCAGCAATTAAGAAATGTCTCTATGACAGTATAGAATTATGGTTCCCCAAAATCTTGTGAAACATTATAACACTCTATAATCAAACGCTATACTTTTCCCAGTCAATAAATCAGATATATATCAAGACAGGTTGTGTACATCACGAGCCCATCAGTACACTTAAAAGGAGAAGTGAGGAAAGAGTTCTCTGTTTATGAGCATAGGGGGAGAGAAGTAGCTGGCGGAAACTTTGCAGGTAAGAGCTACTATTTAATGTAGAGTGTTTTAATCCAGAATAGGTGGACATGTTTATTTATCCATGCAAAATCTTACCAATATTGCAGCTAAAAGCAAAATGAGCAAACTTTATCTTCAAAAAAATAAAATGTTAAGGAAAATGTTGTCCTTTACCATGTTTAGCCATTTTCACCATGCAGACAACATAGAGATTTGTTTTAGAAGGATTCCTGTGCTTTTTTCCCACTGCACACAGTTGAAGCCACTATGACCATCTCGTACACACTTGAGGTGGCAGACGCCAGGTTTGCTGGCTTCTCAAAGCTGCTTTTCAGGTGGAAAGGAAGCATCTACAAATTGCTCTACAAGGAGTTTTTGGTCTTCAGCGTGCTGTACAGCTTTTTCAGTATTGTATACAGGTAAATTTCATTTTACTTCATTAATCCGTGTCGTCATTTTCATCAATTCGGGTATTAAATATAAGTGAGAAAAAAGTAGGGAGAAAACCAGAGAAGGTGTTTTAGATTAAATCTACATTTAATTACATATAATTTATAATTTTATTTTTGTGATTATAACACACATCAAATTCAAATGGGTTTTAAAATCCATATCAACACATCTAGTAAATGAATTTCATCTCTGATTCCATAGATCTTAAATTAAAAGATTTTAAAAAGGAAAAATAAAGAATAATGCATCGACACTTCATTGTTAACTGTACAGGTGTGTCCTGAATTCAGAGCAGAAAGGCATGTTTGAGTTGACAGCCATTTACTGTGATAAGTTCACCAACCGGATTCCCATGTCATTTGTACTGGGTAAGGCAAAACTTAAATCTTTTTATCTACCATCCTTGTTGCTTCAGTTTGAAATAACTCATGAGTAAATCATTTTAAAATAAAAAGAACATTTATAAGATAACATATTTTTAATAGTATAAAAGTGGAATAAAAGTATTTATCCCACAAAATACATACCAGATTACTGGGTCGTAATAATAATAATAATAATAATAATAATAATAATAATAATAATAAATAATAATTATATGACAAATCTCCCCCAGTATTAAAATATAAATAAAAGAAATCTCTGCGAGATCAATCACTTTTTTCACGTGCAGGGTTCTATATTACCTTGGCCTTTAACCGCTGGTGGGGTCAGTACACCAGCTTTCCCCTGCCGGACAACCTGATGATGGTGGTATCGGGGAACGTACATGGGACGGATGAGAGAGGGCGCATGCTCCGCCGCACGCTAATGCGATACGCAAATCTGTCTTCAGTTCTCATTCTTCGCTCCATCAGCACGCGAGTGAGAAAACGTTTTCCGACTGTGGATCACGTTGTGGACGCAGGTGAAAACTTAACCCCAAAATACACTTAACTGTGCATATGTTTGTTATTAGTTGAATATATCAGTTTAAATAATACGCAGTACCCGAATCGCATCGATCCGTCTAAACTTGGTTTATGTGACTAGAAATGTAAGGATAATGCATACAGA
Organism: Hiodon tergisus; assembly: GCA_025775045.1. Taxonomy (NCBI): domain Eukaryota; kingdom Metazoa; phylum Chordata; class Actinopteri; order Hiodontiformes; family Hiodontidae; genus Hiodon; species Hiodon tergisus. Next base: position 372,230 of record JAOVYW010000038.1, on the reverse strand, counting down.
TATATTGTGATGTGTTCTAAATACAAATATCATTTCTTAAGTACTGTGCCCATATTTAAAATCAAATATACATTTTTTTCGTTAAGGATTTATGACGAGGGACGAGCTTAAAAAATGGGATAGTTTGCATTCGGACTTCAATAAGTACTGGATGCCACTTACGTGGTTTGCAAACCTGGCGTCACAGGCGCGTAAGGAGGGGCGCGTGAGGGATGACATAGCTCTGAGACTGCTCATGGACGTAAGTTGTAAGTCTGTAACCAAAATATTTGTCAAAGTCAGATGGCCCATGAGCCGACTGTTTGCTGTATTCGCTTGTGCAGCACACTCATCCAATAACATGGATTACATATCAAAACAGACGGAACAACTTCTGACTGCTGAAGCTGGTCTTATGGATGGGCATTGTAAATTTGGTTTGCTGTCTGGTAGAGGAAGTGCTGTGTGCTTTTCTCTCCTCACGCAGGAATTAAACAACTACAGAGCCAAATGCAGCATGCTTTTCCACTACGACTGGATCAGTATTCCACTTGTATATACTCAGGTATCAGTCAAACTAACCCTATCCCTTGTATATCCAGATACAGTGAACACATTTTAATCGTGTTAATTATTGTTTGACGCCTGATAGAGCTATGGAGTTTAATAAGTATACACTAAAATGTGTGTATCTACTTTAGGTTGTCACCCTTGCTGTGTACTCCTTCTTCGCCTTCTGTCTAATCGGGCGACAATTCCTCGATCCATCTAAAATGCACGAAGGCCACAGAATTGACCTGTACGTTCCAGTTTTTACTCTGTTGCAGTTTTTCTTCTATGCTGGTTGGCTGAAGGTGGGTGAAGAGCTTCGTTATTGGCCCCATGTTCAGTAAGGGTGTACATCGTCCGCCGGCTCGCAAATCGCGCTCAAGCAGACTACGCTCTTCATTATTCTTGTAAACAGGTTGGGGAACAAATTATTAACCCATTCGGAGAAGACGACGACGACTTTGAAACCAACCAACTTATAGACAGAAACATTCAGGTCTGTGTCACAGCAATGACCTCTCAGTTGTTAGCATGGGACCGGAAAGCGGCAGGCTTGCACCAGTTTTGTTTAGTTCCGTCCCTTCTGTAGGTGTCAATGCTGGCTGTGGATGACATGTATCAGAACCTGCCCCCTGTTGAGAAGGACAAGTACTGGACAGAAGAATGCTTTGCACTCCCTTACACCTTGGCCACAGCCCCTGAAACCCTGAAACCCGCTTTCATGGGGTCAACCTTTGACATGAGGTAGGCCCGCACCCATTCCCCCTGCTTATAGGGCCTTTTCAAGATTCGACCCCTTAAACAGGCAACAACTTCAGTACTAGGAGGGAATGCAGGAGCAGCTTAATTATGTACATTATTTGTTGATAAGAGCCGGTACTCAGATCAAAGAAAAATGTGCCAATACCGTAGACCGAAGGACCAAGTCTAAATAACAGCGTTTCGAGGTTAGGTCTATTCAAATAATTTGAATTACTGAGTCAACAATAGTAGACATGGTGCAGCGAGAGGTAAGGTGGTTAAGATTTTGTCCTTCAACCTCACATCCAGTAGCGGGCACTGCAGTTGCACACCAAACCAAATGCTTTGAAACATCTAGCTGTACAAAAGCACCAGCTAAATGTAATTATAAAACATTCTGTGCGGCTGCAGGATGAGTGAGGATCCCTCACACCATCAGACGGTGGAGACGGTCAACACCCCCCGCATCCAGACACCCATGATGGGCCACTACAGGCCCGTGGCGGTCTCGCCGGCCGTCAGCCTTCACAGCTACGCCCGGGGAGGCCGGGGGCAGGCGCTGCTGAGACTCCGGGGGGACAGCTTTAACTCGGAGCGGGAGTGCTCGGAGCGCATCGACGAGGACAGCGAAGACGAGACAGGCGACGGACAGGAGCCTAACTGTTTATCCCTACATAAACCCAGACGCCTGGAGGCCTCGGACCAGCAGAAGAAGAGAGATGGGACCCAGATCACCATCAACTTAGAACCACCTCCCTACGAGAGTAAACCGACAGACAGCTGAACCACTTTATTGTAACCCGTCAATACTGACCTTCCCTTTTAATCGCACTAACCACAAAAAGCATCATTCGCAACCTTTACGAGTAAAACGCACCGCTTACCATCATCCGCCAGCCCCTTCAAGCTCTGCACAACGAATACGCAGATGTTTTGCGGAAGGTGTTGCGGTGTCCTTAAGAATCTAGGCACACAACATATACTCTGCACTAATTTTCACAATGCCAAGTCACATGCAATTCTCTGGTCTATCACTGTGGTTGTGTTTGAATGCATGCTACACAGAACATAAGCTCTACGTCTGAACCCAGAACATGAATTCAAAAGGAAAAAAAGGCTCAGTTGCTGTTAACAGTACAAGCACCATAAAAACTAATGCCGAAAATACTTTCAGATAGAGACAAGACTGGGGTGTTATGGCCACAACTGAAATGGGTTACATTTTTTGCCATTAATCAAGTGTTTTTGGGGGGGGTTATAAACATTGGTTATTTTTGTTGTGGCAGCCGGACCACACACAGCTCCAAATTATTTGTAATTTGTTATTGTACTTAAGGCTTTTATGTACTTATGTCAGAGAATTCTTCATTCATTGTGTACACGCACTGGAGCTCTCTGCAGACGTGAATAAAGAAAGGTTCCTTCAACAACTGAACTATAAAATGTTTAATGAAAAATTTTAACGTAGAAAACCACAAATCAAGACAAAAGCACTAATCGGGTAGATACTTAAGCAGGCTATAATTTAACCTTTAGATACATTTTCCATTCTCCGCAGCATCTTACAATTTGTTCTCAGCCTTCGAAAGGGGGGAGCCATCGGTCTAGCCCAGCCCTTCTGCAAACTGAGGTTTATCTAGCACTGGAATGAGATTGAAAAGCCAAGAAAAAGGCTAACCAGTCACTTGACAGTGCCTACTGCTCACTAAAAGCATTTAATACTGCCAGCCAATCAAAATAAAAACAGCACACGGGTAGAGATTTCCTGATTTTATTGTCTTGGTATCAAACGGTTTTAAACATCTATTTGCCCTTCTTGGCCTTGATCTTCCTCAAGTAGAATTCCAGCTCCTTGCCTTCTAGGACATAGCCGTCTGCTCTGCCACATTGGCCAGGTCTGGAAGCAATGCAGGCTGGGAAAGAAACCAACAATCTCATGACTAACACTCGGAAGACTTCCCTGAAAAACTCAGTTTACAGGACTTGGCCTAATGTCTTCATCAGAACAATAAAAGCTCATCGCTGATGTTTCAGAAGCAGAACTGGATTGAGGTTTCATCATGCGAAGACCAATTTTCAATCTCAGGCACAGGGAAGGGCCAACTCACCAAGCAGCTTGCCCTGCTGGAACTGTTCCTCAAGAAGGGTGCTGATCTTGCAATTCTTTTTGCGCTCGTCAAATTTTTTCTGGATCTTCTTTGACCTCTTTTTGTTTAGAACCTCTTCTTCCTCAGGAGTCTAAGAGCAACCACATAAGTAACATTCAACCCCATTTACTACTTGGCCTAGGAAAAAGTATTGCGATCTTAACTACATAAATTGCAACGAATTTACTTGAAAGGGACTGGAATTCGGCACACCGGTAAATAACTTCAGTGTGGATCTCGTCACTATATTCAGTAGCAGGAACTGTACGGAGTTCTCACATTTCAGTAAACACTTAAATACATACCAGCTTGGCTCCCTTCTTGCGGCCAAGGGGAGTGGCGTAGTGAGCCTCGTACCACTGTCGGTAAGGGGTGCTGTCAACAAGGACCACGCAGTTTTTCACCAGGGTCTTCGTTCTCACCAGCTCATTGTTGGACGCGTTGTACACGACATCAATGATCCTGGTCTTGCGGGTGCAGCCTGCAAACATGGCATGTCAAAACTTAAGTTTTCCATTTCTCTGAGAGTACAAATTAATACGGAAAATGCAGGATAACGTAAAGGAAATGGAATGCAAAACCTCAGGCCATTTATTTAGATGCAAGTTAGTTTGCATTAGTCTTCCTCAGAGTCACAAATTTCACCATTTTAAATCAGTAGCAGAACTGGACAAAGTTATCATCATTGAAAGACTTGCATCGTCAATAAGTAAGTCTGGCACTAAATGGCTGTATGTTATAGAGCAGAACACAACTCACACTCTGAACCCCAAGAAAAGTTGCCAACATCCAGCCTCAGAGCACGGTACTTCTTGTTCCCACCACGCACCCTTACAGTGTGGATACGGCGAGGTCCGATCTGGAAGTGAAAAGGGTACACATCAGTGATGGAGTACAAGTTAGACTTAATGGAGCAAAACCCATTCACCACCAAGCAACATGAAGTGGACTATTACAGGGGAAAAATCCCAACCACAGTATACCCATTATAACTTAGAGCAGAAAATCGTGTCAGTGTAACTATGACAAGGCCTAACATTGGCAGGTCCAAAGCATTGACCAAAACGGTCAAAACAAACCTACCTAAGGTCACGTTTTCATCATACACACTGCTCTTATACAACATCAAGCTGACCTCCATATTTCAAAATATCAAATTCACCTTTGTGTTTGCAGGAGGACGGCCGAGCTCATACTTTCGCTTTTTGTGGTAGGGCTTCCTTTTACCACCGGTCTTGCGGCGCTTATGCCAGTTGTCCCGTGAGATACCTTAACGACAGGGAATTAAGAGTTGATAGCTTAGCGAAACGTTAGCATCAATGCAAATCCACAAATCTTAACTCGTTTGAGCGTTCAGTTCTCCAAGGTGGTTATCCGCAGTTTTAAATCGGATTCCGCACAAATGCTTCATCATACACACTCAAACAGCAATAACTTTAGCCATTTACAGGCCCGCATGAATGGCGAAATGTGTCCAGCCACAACACGTTGCAGAACACCCATCAGCGAGGTTTCAAAGCCAACTCGTTTTTTCTGGTAATGTTAACAAATAGAACATTTTATTCCAAATAATTTAGGTATTCTAACATTTAATTAAGTAACGAGGGCACACATAAACCATTGATCGCGTGTAAACGTGCAGACAATTTCTATTCAAATAGCTCTAAGCAGTTGCGTCTGATCACAGCTATCAACTTAAATATAAATATTAGGTAGATCAGTTATGTTCACGTAGAAGAACATTGTTATTTAAGTTCTTATTCACAGTACAGGACACCTATGCAAGCGGCCATTTTGAGACATGGGAACCGTCATCTTTTTAATATCTTCTAAAAAATAAATAAGTAAAATTGATAATAATCAAATACTGGTGAAATTTAGTTGATTAACACGTTCAGTGAACAAATACCTACTTCTACAACGATAGTTTTATTGAAAATAAGTAGATGAACATCGATTCTTCTAGAGACCGCCACATAAAAATACATACCCATTCTCAGGTTCTGGCTGGAGAGAGGAAACGCAAAGGCTCACGGGCAGGTTTCAAGCAATGAAATACCGCGAGATAGTTTGAGAAAAGAAACAGTGGGAAAGGTTGATCTAAAGTTATGGGTGGCTTTTGGATTCAGTTTATTGCGAGAACGTGACATAATTTCGATGATTTTCAATATTATGTTAATTAAAAATGTTTTGTACTAGAATACTAAAAGCATATTTTAGAATGCGCATGCATAAAGGTTTTAGCTACCTGCACAGATAGCAAGACGAGTTTACGCGTCTTAGCTTACCTTAGCCGACCATTAGAACTAGCAAATTTCCCTGATTTAAATCATTCACAGCCGTCTCAATTCTGAGACAACTAGATCAATCCTTATTTGAGTTCGTTTTTTTACGGACAATTCTGCAAGGCTAATATTGAGTGTAGCCTCTAATTGCAATTGGTTGGTACTTAATGTCTTACACATGTCATTGTTATTCTACAGTAATTATACAGCTGCGAACTGATTAATTTAGTCTGGTTTGATTCTGATGACAATATGATTCATATAATAACATGGGAGAAAATTTAAAGGAGAGAGAACTAAATCTGAGTCTCCGTAACAGGTTAAACGTTTTTGTTGATCTAACGCCCTTCATGTTTTCACTATAGTTTCTGTTAAAGATTGTTAATGTTAAACTGTTTATAATCAGAAACCTAAAAAAAAAAAAAAGTGAAAACTTTCAGCTATAGAGCTAAACAGACACAGAAAATCAAATAAATTAAAAACAGGAAAAATTAATAGATATACACAAAAGATACAGAAAGTAAAAATTACAGAAGCCTTTCACAGAGTGTGATTTGAAAGTGCCCAGTGTAACAGAGTTCCTTATTTGAACTTTTAACTATTCATTTGGGATGGTATTCCAGTTAAGGAGCATAACAGCATAAATCCCTCTCACCCATTTTGTGCGAACAATTAGTGAGGATTGTCAGTCCACTAAAGCCTCAGAGATGGAGTGCAAGGCCAGTACCACAGGACAAAACCTGTACTTCAGATCACCCTCACCTCACCTGATTTGGATGGCGGGAATTAGACCTCCATTCATGTATCAGCTACCTAGATGTTTCCTTCCTGTTAAGGGAATATACCCCTTTATCCTGTTGGTCCCTTAACCCAGGGTCAGTACAAGCTCAATATTATTGACACTATGTCAGACAGTAAAGAAACCCAGGTACACCAGCACCTTAATAAATTACTTAACATCAGCTTGAATAAAATCAAAAGAAGCCCTGCAAAATAACTATATTTAAAAAAAACAATACACCAGCTCAAGTAAAATCAAAATTCTCTTTACTCACCAATTATGATTAAATACAGTCTTCCTTGATATGGTTCACAAAGGTTAAAGGCTGTCGGGATCTAACCCCTCAAACCTCTCTATATGATCCTCCCCCTTAGCGAGGCTAAACCTGGCCCCTCCTAATAATAACAATAATAACTTTATTAATAGAGCACTTATCAAAAAAAAGTACCAAGTGCTTCACCGAAAGAGAAAGAAAATTCCACAGGAGATGATAAACTACGTAAAGAACAAAAACTAAATAAGAGATAATAACAATGGATTTTGAGAAGGGACTTAAAAGAAGACACTGACTCAGATTACCTAACTTCTTCAGGCAGGGCGTTCCAGAGTTGCCCTGATGCCAAATACTTTGTCCCCCTTTGTTTTCATCCTGGACTTAGGAAGAGACAGAAGACCCTTGCCTGAGGACCACCTCAAACTACGTATAGGTTCATAAGGGATCAAAAGGTCTAAAATATAATCCGGAGCCAGGCCATGAAGAGCCTTAAAAGTAATCAATAAGATCTTAAAATCAATCCTAAAACAAACAGGGAGCCAATGTAAAAAAGCTAAAACAGGTGCGATATGATCGTACCTCTTGGTCAAGGTTAAAAGGCTAGCAGCTGAATTTTGTACAGTCTGCAGTCGTTTTAGAGTTTTTTGATTAAGACAAGTGAAACAGGCTGTTACAATAATCAAGGCGCGAGGAGATTAAAGCATGTACAACAGTTCCTGCATCCCTAAGACTTAAAATAGATAAAAACATGATTGGATTAGCTTAGTGACGTTTCTCAAAACACAAATTGCTATCAAACAGGACACCATAGATCACTGGCCAAGAATACATAGAGCCTTTACTCAAGACCAAAAGTTTTCCTCAATAATAGTACAGTGATACAGAAAATCATATCTAGTAAAAATAGACCAAGTCAAATCGGTATAAGAGCTAAGAGACTTTCTTTTCAGACAGCCGTCTGTATGTAGACTGCATTCTCGTGACCTTTTCTGGTTACATTTCCTGTGTTGTTTTGTACCTGCACTGCTGTCAGAGAGGGAGAGTGCTGCCACCCTATGGGTTAGTCTTTTTTGGCTTCTTTACCCAACAAACACGGCCACTTTCATCAACAGAACACTGGTAAGTCATGAGCTGCTTAATGAAGGTCACATGATTAGAAATAAGCAGATATCATGCCAGCAAAACACGTCAGACCTGAAATGGAAGAAAGGCTTTACAATCAATTTGATGTACAAGATTGTAGAACTGTGCCATCAACTGCCAAGGTTACATTTAACAGATGCTGGGAACTGTTTGAGGCAGATGGCTGTCAGATTTTCTGCCTGGCAAAATTGCATCTTTTGGAGGGTATTTGACAACCTTTTGTCATTGATTAGTCTTCTCCCAGGTGTCTTTCATCCAGTTTAAAGACTCAGTGATTTTGTATATAGTTCAAATTACCCTGCTCTAGAGGTGACCGAAATAGTAAACAAGCTGATTCGTTTCCTACCCCCAGCCTTTGTGCCAAGACAAATACCAGACGCCAGGATGCAAATTCACCAACCGTTTGTGATTTGGACTCCCAAAGGTATTGGTACTGTAGGAGGTATGTATCACCTGGTAGTGCTTTTGTGGGGGGTTAGGGGAAGCAGTAAGATTACTTTCAAATTGAAATGGTAAAGTGCAGGACAGACCTCAATGTATAAAATGCATCTGTTCAGTAGAGGCATTGTGCGTCTACATCCTGATATTTTTTTACATTGTTACTGTTTCCAGCCAATTGCACAAATGGGTTTCAGCACTTTCATGCCAAGCAGAGACCAGAAACCTCAGCATTTCACACCTCCCATCCCAAAATGCAGTCAAATTACAACGCAGGGATATTCAAGTCTTTATTATACAAGTAAAAAAAACAGTACATTCAGTCATTGTTCGTGGCTATGCCTTGGATGAAATTTATACTCCTTGACCTGCAAGTTGAAGCAGCCATCTTCACCTCACAAGGACCGCAGGCTGGAGGAGACGTAAAATTTTGCAAAAAATCTGAAACAAAGGGTAGAGGAATGCAAGCCACTGCTTTAGTTAACTCATACCCTTGCAATCAAGTATTTTCCATGATCGGTCTTCATCAGAACAATTAAAAGGCTCATCACTGGTGTTTCAGTAGCAGAACTGGTTTAAGATTTCATCATGTGAAGACAACCGTTCCCCCTTTCCAATGGCAGAGTGACCAGTACCTATTCTTGTTGGATCTACTCCTCAAGCAAGTGCAGATTTTGTAGTTCTCCAAGAACATTTCCAGGATCTCTCCTCTGACATGTTCAGGATGTGGCTCAGCCTAAATCAAACCAGAAGTTGTCAGACACAGGTATGATTATCCCACTTACCCAAGCAACAATTTCCACAATGGATAGCAACCAAAAGTACTCCAAAGCATTACAAAACCTGATTTTAACATATTCCCACAAGTCACCATAAGCATTATAGTAAGCTTGCAAAAATCTTTAGCATTATCGCACAACAAATTGCTCCGATTCCGAAGTTTCAGACATGGAGCTGCACAGGATTGTATAGCCATTTGACCGGACTCAAAATGTGAATATAGTCTTAAAGAACATTCAATCTGTAGAGATGACAGAAGACCCATCTATACCAGTTTTTTTTTTTTTTTAAAGCTGCAGATTAACAGCCCACACTAAGACAAAGAGGCTACACATAATTTGGAAATTCCATCGGAGGGCACGCCAATCCTACAGTCAACCCACAGCTTCGCATTATCAATGCTCAATCTTCATCAGATCTAAGAACTAAGGCTCATCACTGATGTCTCAGTAGCAGAACTGGTTTAAGATATCATCATGTGAAGACAATTCTCACCTTCCCCACATAGTCCAGCAACACATTTCCAGTACCTAGTCCTGCGGAGACTTAGTTCTCGCACATTTCCAGGATCTCCGCCACCATGGATCAGGATCTGGCTCAGCCTAATCTAGACCAAAACCAGTGAGACTTAAGCATGATTATATATATTATATATCACCCCTATAATACTAAAGCAATTTATCAACATTTGCAGTTTGGCAAAGAGACTACAAAATGTTCAAAGTTATGCAATCCTGAATAAGCGCAGACATGTCAGTGTAACTATGACCAGGCCTAACATTGGCAGGTACAAAGCATTGACCAATACGGTCAAAACAAACCTACCTAAGGTCATGTTCTCATCATACACACTGGCCGTACTCAACACATTTAGACACAAAAGCAAAACGGTCACCTTGTTTCCACCTTTTTTGCATAACTGGAATCAATTTAAGGGTTTCCTCGCAACCACCTTCGCCCGTAAGTGTTCCAGTCTCCACGTGTTCATCGGCGATATAAAAGTCGAGTCAACGGGGACACTTTCAGTCGGCGCTAAAAGGAATTATTAATGTGAAATTTATAGCAGAAAAACACGGAAGTTACACCTGACCACGTGGGTGCATTTTGCACTGCTCTACGGTCTCAATACAACTCCTTCAATGGCAAAAAATGAAAATGCATACTACAACGGATTTGTCACTCAATTCGATCTGAGCCCGCGGTCCTGATATATGAGCCACTTCGAAAAGAGGACTAAGACACGTTGAATCTTCGTCCGAGAAATATGGTAATACCTTACGGAAACTTGTACGGTAATCTTAGGTTCCTCAAACTATAATGCATTTCGTAGAACCAGACGTCGAAGATTCGAGACGCATAATTAAAGGGAAATATATATTCAAATCAATCGCACAGTGGCTCAAACCTATAAACGAGGACAATACAAAAGTAAAATGTAACCAATTAAGTCATGCAACAGCACATTAACTACCTCTTCACCCTTAATGCGAGAATTTTGAAAATACATAAAAACCTAAAATAGTATTAGGTTACTTAGAAAGTCCGTTAAATCACCGTTGAATTTCTAAAGCTACTACTGAGGAATAACCAATACACAAATACTATCGCACAAACACCTACCCATTATTCCTTACAGTCGCCAAAGAGAGAACGCAGTCTCATGGATCAATTATATTTGTACACCACAACGCGAGAAACAACGAGAACTGTGAAATCTAAAACGCGATACAGTACCTTTCTTGGTCGATGGGTGGTGCAAATGTGGCAGGTTTCATTTCAGGTTCTGGTGGACCACTGCCCAAGCTTTCCCAACTCTCTTTTAACAGCTATTGCCTTCAGTACTTGGAGGAAAACCATAAGCCTCTAGGACCCTTATAAAAACCAATATTGTAGTGGGTAGGTGCGTTTTAAAAAGAAAAAAACGTTCTTCCTCAACCCTATACAATTCATATAATTTTACTTGGAATAAAAACCACATTCATTTGAAATACTTCAAGCAACTCAAAACATTCTTATGCAAAGGAATTGTTGAAGAAAAAGTTTTCAGCCAGGTTTGGTTTTCTTTATTCGATCATGCAGCATGGAGAGAGACACACCAGAGAAATCTCTGATAATTCTCGCTGATGAAATAGCAATAGGACCTCCCTTTTAAACAGCCAACCGGAGCGCAGACAAAATTAGCCCCTTGCCCAAGTCATTACCATCCTACACAGGTCAAAAGTTTACTAAGTTCCTCTAGGGATGCAGTTATGACGATCTTCCAAGAAAACCATCAGGCCTTTGTCAGGTCGAAACTGCTGTCACATCAAAAGCGATCTTGGAAACATGATAGCCCAGGAAGGGGTGGGGAACTTCCTTATAAGGACACAGAGGATAAAATGTTTAAGCTTCTTATTTCACTCCTACAATAATGACATCTACTGTTGATCAAATGCTTACTCTAAAATAGCAGTGAGGGAATTGTCAATAAGTGAGCATATTAGCAACCTTAATTTATCAAACTGGATTTTTCTTCAGTCCAAATGACATTATGCACAGCCGTAAGTAATTCAAATACATTTGGAGACCCTGTACGCCACAATTTTTATTCTCTACTCGTGTGTCTCAAGTCAGGCATATAGGTGCATGTGTATGAAAGGCTTCAAATTTCTCTGATTGGTATTCTGCTTTCATTTTTTATAACCAAATTAAATACAAGATTTCTACATGTTTATTTCATACAGCTGTGATTGGTCACATGAGCAGCATTAGCCACTGTAAGTGAATATAAAATCCAGGTGTACGGGACTTCTATGGTGAATGATATCACTCTTCCCAGGGGCTCATGTCTGTGTCTATAGCCACGCAGTTGTAAGCAGCGTAGCGTAGCTTTTCCTCACACACCTTCGCACTACAAGGCACATAGAAACAAAGGGAGACACACAAAACTATTAGACACATTTTCCAATAATCTGTGCATGTCTCCATAAAACACATAAAATTCAGTCAGTATCCAGATGTTTAAATTAAAACAAATCAAGTCTAAATCAATAGCAAAAATATCTTAACGGGCTCAGACTTACCTAGGATAGTTTGGCAAATAAAGGGTGCTAGAACACGTAGATGACTGGGGAAGTGCATCTGTGGTTTCAGAGCTGGAGGGGAAAGGACAAAATTGCATCAGAAAATATTACACAGATTTCACATTCTTATATGGAAATGTTCTTCCAGATTTCTGGTGTTTGCTAGGAAGGTACCCACCCCTGTTTATCTGGGAAGATGTAAATGGGGGCAGGAAGACGGCTTCTCCCAGTGACGAACCTCAGAAACCTGCTACGATCCTCTGATGGCAAAGAAATCAGAGAAGTGCATTAAAGCCAAGCAGACAGCGTTCGCTGGAGCTGAACATGGCACAGCCAACTGGGTAGTCAGTGTCAAGCGCCGTTGCTGACCATTAGTGAAGTTAGTCAGGGCTTCCCACAAGTACTGCACTCGAACGTCGCCCTGCCCCAGGTCCTCATATCGTGCTGAAGTGGAACAAAATATATTTTATTCAATATATAGTTCAATAAACAATTCTATAAATGTCTATTTTCTATTTCAAAATTCTCTTTTTGTAACTTGCATCAAATGTTCAAATATCATTACAGTCATCTAAACTGCTATTGACACCAGTAAGTCCAATTAATAAATTAAAGTACACATGCTATAACCATATAGTTTAGAACTCAGGGTTATTGCCAGCTCCCCCTGTAGTTGGCTCTGAGGGTCCTGGCTAAAGTCTTAGCTCTGTGCCCGGATCAGGGCCGAGGGCGTGGGACTCACTGAGGCGTTTGAGGGCCTCCACGGTGATCTCCGGGTCACCACACACTTTCTTCTCCAGCTCCTGCCAGGTCAGAAGGTCCAACACGGCCTGGGGAACCACCTTCACAAGACCCGCCTGCATGGCTGCAATCTTAAGTGCAAACACCCCATAATGGGCTCTGAATGGCAGTTAGGGTACACATGCACACCAACATGTACCAGAAACACATGAACCTATGCACAAACATACAGATGCATTCAATCAACTGGTAGTTACGGCATGATCCAATGAAATGACCCATACCAAACAAAACTTTTTTTTTTCTTTTTTAATTACCCATTCTCTGAGGGATGACCTAATATTTTACATTCCCATAGAGGTCAATTCTAAATATTTAGCCTGCCCAATTCCGATCCCTGGCCCTGGTACCTGTTCCCGGCTCTCTCCCAGACGGGCCTTCTGCACCAGCCGGATGAACTCCTTCCGGTCTTCGTACTTGACCACTGTGCTGGTGCCACGCGGGATCAGCTCCACCATCCGCCCGTCGCTTAGCAGGGTGGTGTAAGTCAGCTCCTGGCCGAATTTGAACTCGAACGTCTCTTTGTCCATGTTCTCCATGGCTTCCAGCAGCTTCACCTGCAACAGCACGACAGTGAGCGAGCAAACGCTACAAATTACCCCAGAATCTTCCATCAGGCTCAACCACACCGTACTTTCACCCAAATCAATATTCACACTCATAAAAATCAAGGCATTCTACTGATGATTTTAACAACAGTTTGCCAACCTTACATAGCACAAGAGGTTTAAGACAGACATCCACAAGTGATGTTCAGGAGACAATGAATAAGAGTCCAAGGCTAACCAGCACAGAGTCGACGGCCGGGAAGTCTTTACTCCAGCTGACGGCCTCCCCTGTCAGTTGCTTCCACACGATCCCAGGAAGAGCAAGCACCTATGGGCAAGCCGGAGGGTCAGTGAGGGCTGAAGGCTGGTCGATCCTTTTCGTTTTCATTATGAAATTCACAGCATGCAGAGAAGAACATTTGATGTTCTTAACCACCCCAGCTGACAAATCAAAAGTAATAAGGTAAACATTTTTGATGAAATCACTTGCAACATATCAGACCATGTGACAGGAAAGCCTATGCCCTGTTCAGCATAAAATTGAGGATGTTACCTTTTGTTATTTCAGGATAGTTTCAAAAGATCCCCCCAAAAATTGGAAAAAGAAAGAAAAAAGAAGATGAAGAGGTCATTGCTACAATGCCAAGTGTTCAGGTCCCAAAGATAAAGCTTCAGCGCAGCAGGCGATCGATTAAAAGTGAACGTTTCTGTAAGAATGGGAGTGGGAGTTTTTAATGTTTAGACTTTAGCTCTTAGGAAGGGAACAGCTTATGAGGTTAATGGTAACCTTTGGCAAGTCCTTCCAAGTAGAAAAAAAGTTTTGAGTGCTTTTTGTGGTTTTCGGATAACTGAAATAATGGCGTCTTCAATGGTTTCCTGGATTTTGTATTAAACTGTCCACATGTTCCAATGTCTAACCATTATTAAATTTAATTATTATTTAAAATAACACTTCAATTCGAATGAAGAAAGGACAATTTTAGTCTGATTTTTTTTGTATGTGAAAGGAGACAATTCAGGAGAATTTCTTGGCAACTGGGTACAGTTATACAGTCCTACTGGGATTTAGGGTGAGAAGGGGCAACGTCACTCACCAGGAAGTCCTTCCCTCGGAGCGCAGCACCCATTAGCTGGCCAATCCACTCAAACTTGTGGAACTCTCTGCAGGAGGGGTTGGGCACGTAGCAGTCTCTAGCTTCCCCAGTACCCTGAGCATTTGAAACTAATCATTTGTACATGTATAGCATTTCTAGTGACATAGAGAAGGGAAGAATCAGATAAAAACGAGTACCATAGACAAAATCCAGTACTGAATGTTCAAAAAAGCTCTTTTCGGTCCTTTTTAAAAGCACTACGCAGTGCTTAAACACATAGCAAAACATACGAGTGAGCAAACCAGCAGGATGTGAGCCTAAGTTCTATAGGGGCCAGCAGGGGGGTTGTAGAAAGAAAAGACGCAGTGAACCGCACCTGGTTGGAGGTTCGAGTGAAGAACGGTAGAGGCACGGGACACTCCGCTGAGCTGGGGCACAGCTCTTCAGACATGTCGGCAAGGCTGTCCCGAAAGCCGCCCCCTGCAGCAGAGAGGAGGGAGAGAGCGGATTCGCTAGGCCATCGTAGCCAAGAGACAGCGGGTGGGAAACGTCAACGAGCCAGCCAAGATGACACGCTTCCTGCGATGGAGTTACCTTGGTCAATGATTCCTTCCGCGATGAACTTGCACTCCCACCACTGGTCATAGCGTGCAGGCCACCTGGGGCACAAACACACACCGGTTTCTCTTCCCTTACTGAGGGCAAGAAAGGCTACCATGATCATCTGTAGAAAGACTTACCTATAGTCCAGCGTCTTTTCATACTTATCAGATGGCTTTAGGCCGTCATACACCTAAGAAAATGACAGAATCGTGTTGATAAAACATTTGCCTGCTTGTTATACAACAACGGTTTGGTTTAGGTATAGACTACAGAAAAAGGAAGCGAGTCACCAGCGGGCCCCCCAGGATACCTGGGAAAAAACTGAATTCTTGCAGGTGGGATCCAACGAGGGGTTGTCGCGGTGCTCCATAGCCAGTCGACGGTTGATGTAGAGTCGGGGCATGAAGTTGGGCTTGCTGGTCTCCGAGTCCTTCAAGCACTGGGTGATCAAAGCAGAGCGCCGCTTTGACAGGAGCTGGAACTGCTTCACCTGCTGCAGGGAAGGGGGTGGAGGGGGGAGCGTTTAACAGGACTGTGGCGACAGACGAGCAGATTGCGGACAAACGCGACACAAAAAGCCCTTCGTTACAGCCTCCCTGGAGTCACTTACTTTGATCTGGTTGAAAGTGCCAAGACTGTAGTCCCAGGCAGGGACCAAGTGGGGCAGCAGGCTGTCTAACATTGTGATAAACCTACGGGAACAGGAAAAAACACTGGTGTAAGCTAAAAAGTATGAACAGTACCAACTATAAATTTAACTGTGAAGAACTACAAATACAGCACAACACCTTCAGAATTACCTCTTTTGTTAATAACTATACATAATGCAACACCCTAAAATGGTATATAAATAAGATTTCTAACAATAAATCACTGCTGTAGTCAAGAATGTTGTTTTGAGATTCTATTATTAAAACAATGAAAAAAAAAAAACCTTTTGGAATTGATATCCACAACTGGATCTTACCAATGGAAAAAGCAGAACTTTCCTAAAAAGACTTCCAACCAAAACTCTCAGATTCAAAACTCTTAACATGACGACCTATTGCAATAGCCACCACAGGAAGAGAGGCGGGTTGTTAGCATTATGGTAATGTTCATGGGCTCCACAAAGGCTTTACAGACGTTCGGTCCGATTGTGGTCAACAGCACGAACAAAACAAAGGCCGGAGCCAGACCAGCAGTTTGGCGGCAGTGACCCATACCTCTGGATGACCAGTGCCCGGCGGTACAGCACATCCGGGGGCGTGCCCTCCAGTCGAGGGTACCGCACAAGGTTTGGCGACTGGAACATGTCCGCGTTCAGGCCCAGGTCCCGCTCACAGGATGACTTGATCTTCAATCCCCGGATCCGCACGTCAATTCCCTCGTCTAAACCACACAACGCAAGACACCATGAGGAGAGCAAGGTACTGCCGTCGCTTACAGCAACACGATTAAACTAATGCTTGTAAACACTTACTGTCTGCTACTAAACCCTGAAATTCTCTTGTATAAAGTTTAAGATAAATGAATACTACTTCTGCAGGTTACACCATATTACCAGGGTGCCTTTTATTCCTCAACTCATACCTCTGCACTCTTCAATCCGAACCTCAATGACTG
>JAOVYW010000038.1:338049-349211 GCA_025775045.1 Hiodon tergisus | reverse complement strand
CTGCTGTTTATTATTGGAGATTGGCGAATCTTCGTTGTTGATTTACGCGCTGCAGAGAAAGTGTGTGTTGTGAAATCCTTACGGCAGTCCCTATGAAACCGCACGAGCCACTGACATGTGATGTGACCTAGTTTATAAAGAATACTTCATTTTTGGGTATACGTTCTTAGGCGCTGGGCATGGATGTACAGATGGTTCCCGGAAAGGGCCCTACGTTTCCACAGCCCCTTAAGGAGCCAGGCGATCTCGAGAGCCTGCGGTCCAAAGTGGATGTGGAGGCAGAATTGGGCTACGTCTTTAAGGCCATCACATTGACAAGGCACAAGCTGGAGGGCAAGGTCCCACTCATCGGTTTTACTGGCGCCCCGGTGAGGCTCAACCATGTCTCATGGGGGGACATTACTGTTGTACTTCTAAACGGTGCGAAAGTCTGCAATGTGGGGAGGGGGTGTTGTGTACTCAAACTTTATTTATTTTTTAATACCTGTGTCTCCTCAGATCTATAACTGATATTGTTCGATCAGCAACAAATTGTGACATGAATAGTTTTTCCTTCAGGACTGAAATGACCTGTCCATACTCAGCCAGTGTCTGTGGCCTCTTTATTCTTTCTTGATAAGCCAACATATGCAGTACTTCTCTCCCTCTCCGCAGTGGACTCTCATGACCTACATGATCGAGGGGGGTGGCTCCACAACACAGTCCAAAGCCAAGCGATGGCTCTACTCTCATCCTGAGGCTAGTCACAAGCTTCTGCAGCTACTGACCGACGTCATTGTAGAGTACCTGCTGGGACAGGTGGTAGCAGGGGCACAGGTGAATAGAATGACCGGAGGAACTTGAAATCTACTTACCCCCCAAAATCATGGCTAGAAGCAAACGCACGTTCTGCGTTTTTGTGAAGATGAACCTTTCTCCGTGGTTATTTATGTATAGATTGGAATGTTCCTTCTCTGTGCTCTCCCAGGCCTTGCAGGTGTTTGAGTCCCACACAGGCTGTCTGGGGCCTGTGGAGTTTAAAGAGTTTTCACTGCCTTACCTCCGGGATATTGCACGACGGGTCAAGGACAAGCTGAAGACGTCGGGCCTGGATAACGTGCCTATGGTGGGTTAGGGTTAGAGTAACCATCTTCCTACATTGGTCACCTAATACAACAAACACAATGACCCATTTAATAATTAATTTTTTAGATTTAAGTTTATGTCTAAACATCTAAAAGATACACGATTTATAACCTGTATTGGATTAGCGACAAACCAGAAAGTATGGGGATGATGTAATTACATTTTTCACCAGCTGGTGGCACTAACTGGCTGAAGATTGTTTTCCTGGTGTATCATCTTTAGTCAAAGCCGAAATCTTACCTCAACAGGTATCTTTATGAGCATTGATTCCGTTGTCTCTCTTTTTTGGTTTATCCAAGATTGTATTTGCAAAGGATGGTCACTATGCTCTGGAGGACCTCTCTGAGTTGCAGTATGAGGTTGTGGGTTTGGACTGGACCATTGACCCACAGTCGGCAAGGTAACCCCACCACAGAAAAACAAATGGATTATTAAAAGTATCCAAGCAGTCAGCGGTGAAACAGTTTTCACAACTGATTGCTATTTGGCTGTGGGAAAGATGTTGATTTGGAGGATTAGAATGTGTGCAATTTGTTGTGCAAGAATTAATTGTAGGTAGGGTGGACATGCACTCCTCTCGCATGACTACACTGACTGCAGCCTTCACGTGGCTCTGTTTTTAGGCAGCGAACAGGAGGGAAAGTGAGCCTGCAAGGTAACATGGACCCCTGCGCACTATATGCCTCCAAGGTGAGATTAACACTATGCCCCCCCAAAGTGAGATTAACATTCCTAGGATCAGTGCAAAAGGTTTTGACTTTTACAATGCGATTACCATGTTTTTAACATTGAAAACCGAATAATCTAGTTTTTCTAAACTTGCACCCATGATTATAACTAGGTTGGCTCCAGAGCCTCTGTTTATGGTACATGTGGCCGACCAGGCATTGAGTCTGTCTGCTTCCAATGACCCATTCAATTAAAAACGAAACAAAAAAAACACTGAAGATAATTTGCTGTGTGGATCCACAGGAGCGGATAGATGAGATAGTGAAGAAGATGGTGGAAGGTTTTGGAACCCAGGGTTATATCGCCAACCTGGGTCATGGGATATACCCTGACATGGACCCGGAGCGTGTGGGCGCCTTTGTGGAGGCCGTCCACGCTCACTCCCGTCGGCTCCTCAAGCTGAAATAACCCCCTGAGCTATGGATGGGGTTCTGAGCATGGGACGGGGAGAGAATGCCCACTCTGTGTCCACCCGTAATTATTTTTTTTGACTTGCATTAATTGTATCATCCTGCAACCCCTTTCAACTACAGTTTTGAACTATTGTAGGATAGGTAAGAAACCTGTTAAATTTAGTTTTATGTGTAATAGAGGAGCTATAGTATTTGTGTGTGTAATTTTTTAAACGTTTTATTTTTTTTCCGTTACCGGTGTCAGTGAAGTTCAGAACAGGTAACTGAGGTGTATAAAATACTACTAATTCATCTGATAATGATTAGATGGGGGTAGATGCCTGGCACCCAATCCTGAGCTGAGTAATTTGATGACAATCAGAAATCGATTTAATATATCAATTATACAATGCTTGAAAAAAGATTTTCATGTTGCTATGGTGTGGGAACAGATGAACGGCATGGGGACGCGTCATGACTACTGCTGCCATGTGAAGGTATCACTCAACATGATATTGTCCTATAGTCACCTATGGGAATATCCGATTGACTTCTATTGCTAAATCTGGCAGACTAAGTGAATTTGTGCTGTGTATTATTTTAAAAACTTCTTACCCAAAAGGTTTTTTTCAGGATCGCTTGTTATTCTAGACTGAGCCATGTTAACGTAGTAAGTGTCGTCATAACCTATTCAGTACCGTTGAATAACAATGAAATCGAAATGCACTAGATTTTTGTATTTCTCTAAAAACGAATAAATTCTGAATATATATTATTTGACAGCCTATGGTTATAAACATTATATTAATCAGGCTTTGAATCAATCACATAGGTTTGTGAACGGATTACTTAAAATAATTGTTTGGCAAACCTGTTTTTTTTTTTTTTCCCCAAATGGTCTTTTTTGCGTGTGTGCTTAAGTGCTTCCACAAACAATTGAAATTAAATTGTAAATGTACTCTTTCATTTCATAAAGCTAGCATAAAAACCACTGGTCTGATTCATCAGTATGGCCTCCTGCAAATAGAATCAAAACAAGTTTAATCCTAAGTGATGTTTTTGTGAACAGCAAGATAAGTAGATTCATACAAACCCTGACTTGTTGATTAAAAGCGCTAGGATCAAATTTCCGCAAAAACAAACCGCTTTCTCTGTTCTGGGGGTCAGGAATGAAAGTATTGATGTGCGTTGGTTGACTTGAGAAAGGGCTGTGTGTAAACCCATGAATGTTTGGTCCCATTTGTTCTGACATTAGCTCACGTTAATGGTGTCACAATGCTCTCCTTTTGGGTTAACTCTGTGTTATCATAGAAGCTGATGTGTTTAGCTGGGATCTCTTTAGACGCTTTAGGTGCAAATGCATCCTTAAGATGCCAATGCCACAAAGGAGCCCATTGTACTTTAGCTTGTCCCAATATATATCCAAGATTCAACTGGAACCCAGTTGAGGGTCCAGCTTTGTCTCTGAGCCACCAGCTACTGCCACCCCCAGGCAGTCAGCCCCACGCTGCCGTCCTCGTACTGGATCAAGCTAACCTTGGTTGTGAAATGAAACGCTGTAAGCCATTGGAAAAACAAGCCCAACCCAAATCAATTTTGGTGATTAGGGCGGTAGGATTTGTTAGCTTCTGACCATCGCCGCTGGGTGTGGGGGTTGTTACTTCAGGCCCCACAAACCTCATATCTCTGGAAGGCGCAGAATATGGTGCTTCTATGGCGTTATCTTAAATTGTAACAATGAATCCACACTCCCACAAAAAACAAAACCCAAACTCCCCAAGGCCTCCTTAAAAAACATGCTGCAGGGTGGGAGTTGCAGGGGGGAGGAGGAGGAGGTTTGGGGTGGGGTGGGGTGGTGGGGGATCAGGCTCAATCTTTCAGCAAATCAGCAGGCCTGAAAATCCAATCTGCTCCTGGAGACAGTCGACCGTACATCATTTGTCAAGGCCCGGCGCTATCTGTGCTTTATCAGATGGAAGGGGTTTGGGGGGCTTTGGCCAGGATTGATTTGAAACATTAACAGCAGCGATGGAGATTTGCCAGTTTGCCCGTAATGCAGATTCGGACGGAACTGCGGAACGCAAATCGGGCTGCAGGGGAATGCAGGGGAGGTCCCTTTCAAATGTTTCTCCCCAGCAACAAAAGCAGCCAAATGAATAAGTTCCCGGGATAATGCAACCTGGAGTGAACCTCACATAAGAAACTGCATTTGATTAACGGGATCTGGTGCGTTTAAGCAGCTGTACATCCTTGTCCCGAGCAAACCAATATCATACATAATTGTTTTGTGCGCCAGTGTTATTTTCATATCAACGGTTGAATGGGAGGATGGGGTTTGATTGAAGGTGCCTGTTACACAGGAAGTCACTTGCAGAAAGAGCCCACCCGTTCAGCCAGCGGCATCGGTGTCCTGGAATTCCTGGAGATTTCCTCATCTTTGCGCTGCGTCAGCTCTGTCGCATCAATAGCGTCAAACAGTCAGCCGTGATGATAACCTGAGGTTACAGACATTGGATGATGGCCACTGCGCATAACACACATGGCAATCGACTGCCCCCGATACCACATTGACCCGTTTGTCGAAGCAGCGCCATGCCTGGTGTTGTGTCTCTTCCGTCCTCAGCAGTTTAGATATACAAAAATAAAAAAATCACCAGGCAGGTAAGAAAGCCCTGCGCGTCAGGCCATCTGGTACAGTAGTCCTCCATCACTGCAGCTCCTCCCCTCCTCACTCAGCCCTCAGACACCCCAGATACTGATGGCTGCTGGGAAATCGGCCGTTAGAACAAAGCTCTCCAAATCAGGTCCCAGAAGAGCAGGACGTCTGATCATGCTGACAGGAGAACAGCCCATCCCAGGTGCTGGTAGGGTTCAGAGAGAGCCTCTCATGCACAAACAAGCTGCCATCTTCTGCCGCACATCAACAAGCCCCCCGCGCAGGGTTCGGCTTTGACAGAGACGGACTGCCCACCACCGGGGAGCCGATTATCACCACGGCAACCTGCGCAAAAAAACAAAAAAAGCACCAGCAACACCATCCCCTCCGTGGCTGCCGAGGTTCTTACCAAGGTTTTGCAGACACCGACGGGGACCCCAAAAAAACCACGGCCCTGCTCGGAGTCGCATCTTTTCCCGAGCTCCTAAGCTGCCGGTGCCTCTTGCTGGCAGGGCATCCGTCTCGCCAGAATGCTTTCCCCTCCCCCCCCAAACCTCCTCCACCTCCACCTCCTCCTCATCCCCAGCACAGCAGCAGAGCCAGGTGCGAAAGCCAATTACTCGCCCGTCTCCCCCTGCATGTCACTTCAGCTAAATCACTCCTCTCCAGGAATGCGCCCACTCGGCTGCACGGCTTGGGGGGGCCTGCCGGCCATACTTCAGCGGTTGTTGCTGAAGCACTGGGGCTAGAACCAGTATGTAGCCCTCCAGAGAACCAGGGCACTCCACTACCAGCCCAAAACGCTGTTAAAGAAAGGCTCGGGCTGTCTAATGCAGAGAGGAGACCATGTATAGGTTAGACGGCCCCGAAAGGCTCCACTGGTGGACTGTGTGATCGGCGCCACCGCTCAGTCCGACATTGTAAAACTGAAGCCGTCGAGTCAGACTCCTGTACGTCATGCTCCGAACCCGAAGCGTTGATCCCATCTCTCCAATCCCCCAAAGGGTTTGCTCTCCGTCCCATCCATTAGAGCAGATAGCATTGGCCAACGAATCCAGCGATACTGTGCGTACATTACCAGATTGCTTGGAGCAGGGGGGAGGAAGCAAAGAGAAAAGAAATCAGCGGTTAGTTGCCTGCTGCTGCTCAGATAATTAATAGGCTCATTTACAGAAGCAATCAATCTGCCCGGGCTGGGATGGCGTGCGTGGGGCTCCATGCTGATGGGCTGAAGTGCTCTCCCAGACCCAGGTCTCAGCCTTAGGCTGCATAACTGAGCCAAGAACACAACATGGCTGTGGGCTACCTTCTACAGTCGCTCGTTGGACACCCCCCGCAACTAACGGATCCGGGTTCAGCAGTGAGTTTCCGGTGAACGGAAAAAAGGGCCTCTCGCATTTACACAGCTGGAAAGTCGGGTTCACTCACAAAGCGCTTTGCTCAATGTTGCAGAGCGTCTTAAGAAGGCGGCGGATTCAGGGGTCAAAGTGCATTGGTTAATTTACTGGGAAAATGGTAAAGAAAGACAGGTGAACTAATAAACCAGTCAGCAAATTTTTGGTGGTTTCCTGCACCGCCATCATATGGCGTGTGAAAGTGTGGAGGGAACCTTTGGTCTTTGGTCCAGGATTTTATGGTCCAGGATTTTATTTAGCACTCTTGACGGCCCATACCTCCACTGTCCCAAGACAAACGGTAGCGAGGCAGGTCTGTGTTTCACACTTTATTCATAGAAAAGCACTGAGATTCCAACACAAATCATATAAAATGGTAGTAGCGTTACATAAATAGTATTAAAGTTTTGTTTCATAGACATTTGCTCAAGAGGTTGCACAAACAAAGTGTTGTTAATGAACGATACGTCTGTGGCAACAAATACTGGATACCTTCCTTAAAATAAAAAAACAAAATAAAAAAAATAAAATAAAAAAAATTCAGTAGCACATATAGGCGACAAACACTCTCTTAAATCAAACTCTAAAAAACAGTAGATGAACTAGAGAACAAACCCCTACCAGCGCTCAGTATTCTTTCCTTCTAAATTCTAGGGACAGGTCAAAACACTGGTACAGTTAACACATATAGACACTTAGGGTGTGGGAGAGAAAAATCAAAACAAGAAAAAGGAATTACTTTTTTTTTTCTTTTTTTTTGCAATGTCATTGGAAAGTTTAACCAAGAAACAGGAAGCATATAGAGAAGTCTGTCAAGTCCTTTATCACAGGGAAGTCCTATGTTCAACTGCAAGGCAAGTTATTTCTCCCCCCCCCTCACAAAAAAACCAAAAAGTTCAGTTTTGTCCCTTCCCAATCTGCTCACGGATCTCCCATTCTAACAGCAGCTATTCTATTTGTGCTTGAATGTGACAAAAAAACAAACAAACATACAAACAAACAGAATAACCAGGGGATCCAAGTACGGCACTGACAGGCAGCACCAAATCTCGTGAAAAAAAGTGGGGAGGACAAAAAAAGAAAAAAAGAACTAAAGACAAAACAGGGAGCCCAACGTGGATAAAACCCGGCCACAGATCCAAAGATTCCCACCCTGGAGTTCTCCAGACTTCATGCCTGTTGTGACAAAGCAGTGTCAAAAGCACAGGACCCATGCTTGAGTGAATCAAATCCGACACCCGCCCAGTAACGACCGCTGTGCATCAAGTGGGAGCCGGGGGACATCTCGTATCGGGAGGGGGGGAAATCAAAACAGGGGGCGGGTTTAAAACTCCTCAAACTCAGATCGTTCCCCACATGTGGTCGAAAAGTCTTTTTATTTTTATTGGACCTCGGTTCTCTGCTGAAACCGATGATGAGCCGTACGGTAACACATACCTTGTGTGCAGGCGACAAGGTCAGAGTGTAGAAAAACGTATATACCTGGTTCTTCAACCCGATTCTTTTGCAGGCTGTGCGCTCGCACGGGCAGGCGTGTTGCGTGCCGTCAGCCGGGTCCTGGGTGTTGACCCGTCCCAGGTCACCCACTCCCCACCTTCTGAGGAGGGATGCCCCGATAACTAAGAGGTTCTGCATAGTCTGGTGCTTTCTGTTCATATCGGGGTTTTTTTCTCTCTCTCTATATTACATGCTTCCTCTTGCACAAAGTATTGCAGGAACAAAAACACAAAATGAATAAGAGAAATAAACACAGGAGCACCTGAGAAATGTCAAATCTTTCCTCTTAAATGTTATCACATTTCCAGCTCGCAACAAATTCAAGTATCCGAAAAAAAAGACACACAGTTATCATAAATAATTATAACTTTACAATTTTTGAATTGACACTTTCATATTTACAATATCATAAATGCTTTTGCTACTATTTTTTATGTTTAGTTTCTTTATGCGATTCCCTGAGAACGGAGTTTAGCATTTCTTTTTTCTCATTACCGTATTACTTCAAATAAAAGCCACAGCGTACATTTGAAGCGTTCAGAATGGCCCGGGGAAAATATTTGAGGGTCAATGGAACGCAAAACCTTCCATACGGGTATCCTCAGCCAAAAACATTTCCGCCCCTTCTGCAACATGGCTTTGAAACTAATCTGTGTAATGATTCCATGCTTATATCTGCAGAATTATCTTTGTGAACGCTTGCCCGTTCACCCGTTCTCCTTGTGAGGAGCAACAATGCATACATTGTCGAATTTAAGTTGCAAATGGGTAGGCGAACCAGCATGTGTGAAGTGCTTGTGAAACACAATATTTCTTCTCAGCTTCAAGCCTCGTATTCGGTCATTCAGTACTAGCTAAATAATAGATTTGGAACCTCTGTACATACGGACATACAAAAAAATAAAAAAAACACAAAGACACATTTTAGAATAAGAGTGGTCGATTGCATATAATTCAGGCTCGGAGCTTGGAAGTTCTACCACCCTGGCTCACCTTCAGCAAGGCATACCATCCGAAACAATAAATACACAACAGGAGCATGTCATGCTTCGAAAGTTGAAAAGATACGTCTTTCCCTTAGGCTCGGGTCTTCCGGACAATGTCGTGGCCGCCATTCACATGAACGGCCTTCAACTTCACAGTCCGAGACCCACCGTGGCAACAGAGCCAGGCCGCAAAGCGAGGAGTGCTGCATCTCGAATTGTAAAGGGCGGCACAGGAATTAACAGGGGCGTTAACAGGGGGGTTAATTTGAAGTAATACGGTACTCCTTTTATACTTCCTTTTACTTTTGGAAAGTACCTTCATTAAAAAAAAAAAAAACACAACAAAGGCAACAAACTACAATAAATAAAAAAACTAAAACTAAAAACTAAAAGCGAGGAGAAAGATTCAGATGTGTGGCTTGGTCGGTGATGGTGATTCTGCGCAGAACAGTTGGTGCACATCGGTGTTTTGGGTGTTGGGAGTTTAGTGTTTTGGGTCCTCGATACATTGTCTCTCTATATACCATGCTGTGCACCAGGCCTTAGTCGGAGTATTTAAAGCTGATCCACGGAATACAATAGAGGTATGACGATAACACTACCCGCCAGGGTTTTGGTACAATGACTTTTTGGGTGACCAAGAACCTCCCCCCTCTTTAAACACAATGTGTCACGAGGGAGATTGTTAACTGGCTTTATATGTCCCTCCAACATTTTGGTTTCTTCTTTATCTGCCACTTCTATATTGTTTGCACAATTCTTTTTGTAGGCTACCAAAATGGAAACCAAAAAAAATAAACCAAACAATTCCACTAGTTTTTGTTTGGCGAGTTTCCTCTGTAACGGTAGAATTACATTGCGGATGGCAGTTCCTCAAAGAAAACCACAAACAAAAAACAAAAAACAGGGAAAAACAAAGATAAAATCAATGACCGTAAAGGCGAGTTGGCCCCCACATTGCCCCTGTCGATGGGGGTAGATGGAAGGCTATTGGTGCAGAGTGGGTCAGCCGAAGCGTTCCCGCACCAACATCATCAGTTTCTTTTTGCCCTTGTAAATCTGTTTGAGGTTGTCAATAAACTGGGCAAACTGAATGTGTCCGTCCTGGGCCAACAGGAAGGTTTCCCGGGCCTTGCTGAGGAACTCGATGAACTCTCCGTAGTGCCGGGGGCTGATGTGGGTGAGGCGGGAGTGAGTGGTGTTGATGTAGGCGCTGATGGTGGCGTCCAGCAGCTGCCGCAGGGGCGCCTTGTCGGTGGACATGAGCTTCCCCGAGTTCCGCCGCCCCGGGATGCCGGCCAGACCCGGGGCCGTCATGGTGCAGCGTCGCAAGATGTCCGACAGCACCGTAGCGCAGTGCACGCTCTTCACCACCAGGGGGATGATGGCGGCCAGCTCATTCTTGCCCAGGGAGTGGCTGAGGGCGCAGGCCCACAGGACGTCGTTGATGGCCGGGTGCGTGTCCTGGTTGTAGGCCAGGTTGAGGTGAGTCATGGCCAGCGAGGCCAGCTTAAAAGCCCGAAGCGGGTAACCCCGGTGCTCCATGTAGCGGGCGATGGTGAACAGCTGCGAGTAAGTCATGCCCGTGGAGGCGGCGTCGATGACGATCTGGTAGGCCGTCTCGAATGCGATGTGGTCCTTCTCGCAGAGCGTGAGCGCGGAGAGGGCGCAGTTCTGCGGGTCCTTCATGGCACACTGCAGGGCTAGCGTGCGGGCGCAGCTCGCCAGCTCCTCGCGCTGGGGGTAGTCCAGGCTCAGCCGCAGGATGGTGTTGTGGGACATGACGGTGGCCGCCACGATGCTGGTGGCCTCGGTAGGGGTGAACAGGGTGTACCAGCTCTGCAAAATGCTAACAAGCGCTCGCAGGCCTGAGGGGAAGAATGTGCCAACAAGAAGAAGAGGGTGAGGGCCTTGTTCTGTGCCACAAAAGGGACACTAAACACATATACATTATCCACTTATATATTTAGTATTAAACTTAGATTTTATTTAGAACGTGGAGCGAATATGTTGTATATTGCAAACAGTCTAATGTCAAACTTTACTGCTAGGATATTTCTGAAAACCTGTGAAATTTGCATGATAAAACACTTTACTGGCTACATTTGTTCTGTTGTAGGAACAGTTACACAACGTTCATGAGAACAAGCCCACGCTGGGAGGAATAGACAAAAGGTTGTGGCGGTTTATGGGAGGATTGATACTGACCGACTTCTGTAGCGCAGGTGACCAGCCAGCGCACCATCTCCCGGCGCCTCCAGTTGAGTGTAGACAGTGTCATCCGCATCACCTGCGGAGAGACATCAGAACACATCAGCATCACCATGACAGGTCCCAGCGTAAAGCACCAGACACACACACACACACACACACACACACACAC
>JAOVYW010000038.1:324906-337949 GCA_025775045.1 Hiodon tergisus | reverse complement strand
GAACACATCAGCATCACCATGACAGGTCCCAGCGTAAAGCACCAGACACACACACACACACACACACACACACACACCCCATCAACCCAGAGGGAAGGAATCCCATGCACATCGTCCATTTAAAAAGGGGAGGGGCTTCACTACCCAGCAGCTGCCTGGGGCATCTCCGCTGGCCTAGCTCCACAAGGGCTCCACACAAGCGTGCACGACTACTGCAGAGATAGGACAGAGGAGGCCTCCCAGCTCAGATCCAGTCCAGCAGAACACTGGCCACTGACCTGCAGACCCAGCTCCAGCGCCACATTGAGCAGTGTGATGTCCGGGGGGTTCTCGGCGGGAGTGGCGATCTTGAAGGCGTCCTGGGCCAGCTTGAAGATGAGCGAAGAGGAGTGGATGTTTTTCTGTATGGCCTCGAGAACGGTCCGCAGCCGGAGCATGTCTCCTGGGGGTGAGGACAGCCAGGGGTCAACATTACTCTTATTCACCTCACACCACTGGTGTGACTCAAACCCACCGCGTATATACCTGCCTAAATAGCCGTGTCAGTTCCACACAAAATTTGCCCTTCTTAGGTTAGACAAACTAAAACACTGCCCAACAATTTCACAAATAAAATTATAATAACTAGCCAATTCCTCACGGGCGGCTGTCAGAGCCAATGATCTTCACTGTAAACATAATTCATTCATTGATTTGTTAGTGCTCTTAAGCTCCAGCAATGCCCCATGACCAGTTACAAAAGAAGCCTTTGTGTGCGTTTACCCATTGTCAACTTCTGTCAGGCCAACAAGGCAGAGAAACAAACCACAGTGCCCTTTACAACAATTCCACGCAGTGCGCTGTCAGACCAATCCAGCGAATGGCTAGGTGATGGGCCCTCACCTTTGGCGGCGGTCAGCATGGTAGAGGCCAGCTCACACTGCTGCGACTCCAGGTGGCCCAGGGTAAACCAGCGTGGGTATCGGCTGGGCACGATGGAGATGCCGTGGTGCGGGTGACCCACGTCGCCCGAGGGGGCTGTGGACTCCAGCACAGGAAGCCTGAAGGACACAAACGCAGAACATGATCAGTGAGCAACGCTGTCCTCCAATAGCGCGCCGCTTGCTCTCGAGCCGACCACACTGATTGGGGCGACCCAACCCCGGACACGCCTCCCTACGGAAGCGGACCGCAAACACGGCTGCATTTGTTAGCGCGTGAGCGACGAATGTGACCTCTGGACAGCGGGACCCTTCGCAAAGCTCACGATATCATGTGTCGGCCGACACTTAGAAGACCTAAGAATCTTTATCATCATGAAAACATTGCTTTATCAGCTCAATCTGAAACAGGAGACCATCAGAGCAGAGAAGACATTTTGCTGCTGGCAGAGATGATTCCCCCTGCCTCGCAGAGACAGACCTGCCTGTTCACAATGGGTCTTAAGCTCGGGTATTGATTTTGTATTAGCCAGACCCCCAGGGGTCCTGTGGGGGATGATGACAGTTCAGCCCAGATGGGGATTACATTGCAATAACGTTTCACCGACGCTTCGCATGGAAGGATCTTGAGAGCGGCTCGATGGTCATGTAATGAAGTTTCACATTTTGTAGATATTGCAAGATCAGAGGATCTGGTGTCTGATATTTCACTGGGAATATGGTTGCCGTCAAGAAAATTACAGCCTTTATGATATGAAATGAATGAGAATTTCTTTCTGTTGTTATTTTTCAAACCAAGGGCCGCATGGTATTACACATGAATTCCATCAAAATTGACATTTAAGAAATCTGCATTGCATTATCTTTAAAGGTAGGCAGTTTCATTAGATTTGTTTGGACTTCTATGATATCTCCTAAGTGAAATTTGCTTAAATATAAAAGCATTTTAAAAACGTTTCATATGGAAAAGCGGAACTCTTTGGAAAGAATAAAAGTGATCGATTGCATAAAGGCGAGACAGGTCAGATCTCTTGCCTTTCAAACAACGATAGGAAAACCACCACAGAGGCTCATCTCTGAAGGAGATCAGCATCCGCGCTGACAAAGTGGTGGTGGGGTGGGTTGGACTCACCTCATGGCACGCAGGGCTAACTTGTAAGCCAGGTCGGTATCGTGGGGCAGCAGGGCGGTGAACAGGTACTTGGCGAAAGTATGCATTGGTACACTCTCCCTGTGGATGACCTCTCCCAGTCCGCTGAAGGGACCTCCTGCACGAACACACAGACGCGGCCGGCGTGAGACCATGTTGTACCCCTTAGACCAGGGAAAGGCAGAAAGGGGATGTGTGCTCTGTCCACCGAATTATTGTCCCAAATCCTCAGCACCCAAGTGAGCATGTAGGCAGTGACTGACGGACTAGGGGTAGGCCAGGACCTACACCACTGCTTTTACGCAGGTAATTGGCTCTTGGCAACCTGCAGGTGGCACTAAAGTGTCCTCTGAAGAAAATGTGCAGGGCCAAAACCTCTAGAGATTTCACAAAATGCATCCCTCGGATCATCAAGGCTGGTCTTGGGTTACACATAATGCGCCGTCAAGATTAGAGCTGGGTGTTCAGGGAAAAGGTTAGGTACAGTGGAAAGGGCAGAGTGCAGATCAATTTTCAACCTGAGCACTAGGAAGCAGGATCTGTGGACTGGAGCTGGTGGGGTGGGGGAGTAGCAGGAAGTAATAAGAGAAGCGGGAGAGCGAAAGGAAGGCCCACCTTCCAGGAGGAGGATGGCCTGCTTGCGGAGCGTCTGGACCAGCAGCTCGTCCAGCTCCATCTCCTGCAGGCGGGCGACGATCTGCTCCTCGTTGCGGCACACCTTGTCCTGGGCGTACAGGCCCTCGGGCATCACTCGCTGTTGCCCCATCCCCATCAGCGCAACCTCCAGGGCCAACGCCAGGTAGGACTCCCCACCGTCAGGGCACCCCCACACAGGCACGTGGTGGTACACGGGGGGTTTGGGCTCAGCATCTGCCCGGCACACAGCAACAGGGAACGTCAAGGGTGTGTTCATTAAAACAATAAATAAATAACTAAAACAAGCCTCTCAGATGACATTTTCCCCATAACTTTGAGAGTCGAGATTGGCCAAAACATATCTCTCACCACTAATCAAATCCACCAGAGCTTTGGCAGCATTCTGCATGCCTACATTCACAGAAAGATGTTATCGATCCACACGTCTGAGCATGCTCTAAAGACTCAATGGCAAGCGTATGAGGGACCCAACAAAGCAACAGTAGAACAGGCATTCACTGCCCACAATGAGCTGGTCTCCCACTATCCTCCTCTGTCCAGCCATAGGAGGGCAAGCCCACGTGCCAGCGGTGGAGACGAGAATAAAAATAAAAAAAACACTAACATCTGCTGGTGAGGACTTAGACCCTATGCGGCTTGTATTTAAATCCCCCTGGCAAATTATCTACAGGCTATCCTGTTTATTCTGGGGATGGGGGTAGGGACTACATTTATCCCCATAGAAAATACATTTAAAAACAGGCCACGCTTGTCAGAAGGAACTGACCTTTAAACAAACAAAAACAGCACATCTTTGGAGGGCCGGGAAGCCGCCTTCATTACGACACCAATCGGGCAAGGCCACCACAGAGAGCTGGCTACTGTATGACTCTACTGTAATACACTGTACCACATGTCCAAGTTATTAGGATAAAACCACAAGGTGCCTCGGGGAACAAGATTGACCCCTTTTCCTTGCCTGCTTTTCAGCGGGACCTCAAGAAGATGATAAGTTCAACTTGGACCGGTGGCCAAACTTTAATTCAGCTTCTCACTAGATCTCACCAAGAGGCCGCGGTGGGAGCAGAGAGGGGTTTCTGAGGTGATGAGCTGGTGGCTGGAGGAGTCGTGCCCCTTCCAAGTACCCCAGATGTTTACAGCTGTGCAACAAAGCCAGACAAAAAGCTGGGAGGGCCCTCCGCCTCGGCATTGTGGAGACCCGGCCACGCAAGCGGCCGGCCAATCAGCGTACCACTCCTCAGTATTGTTCCAATGCACAATGCCTCCCTTTGGGCCTCGCACAAAAGCAGTACAATATCTCTATTCTGTGGAGAGGAGCGTGGGGATGCATGTACTGAATTTCAATTCTGATCAATTTTATACCTTTCAGATTTCTGAATTATTTCCATAGACAGCTGTTTATATAGAGGACTCTACAGAGACAATTTAGTATATGAAACGTGGGCGTTTAATTTTAATTGGATAGTTGGCGTGTCACCTAGCAGGTATTCCTGACCTGTTTTGTTCAACAGGGACCCACAGCGTTGCCCAGTTTGCTGTCAAGAAAGGGGCGGAGAGACAATCGCATCAGAGCTCGTACCTCCCGTGTCCATGGCGTTGTCATCCTCCAGCCGACAGGTCTCGGTCAGGGTGGCAAAGAGACAGCCGATGGGGTCCAGAGGATGGCCAACCCAGCCCTCCAGATTGGTGGTGCTGGTCACGCCTCTCTGCAGGAGCTCTGGAAGTGGACAGCCAATCCGGTTAGTCATGCACGCACACACACTGCGAGCATCACCGGGGAGCCTGTCACTCAGAGCATGGGACTGCCTTCTCTACATCAGGTATAAAAATGCTACTTTCCTGCCTTACTAAACTATTTGCTTCCACTCATTTGCCTTGATTACATGGCTGGCTTTTGCTCAATGGCTTATTTTGAAAAGCCAACGAGGGGTTCATGCCACGCGAACCAAAAATCCAAAAGACTAATGTCAGACCGCTGTCCAATACTCAAATACCTGAATGTCAGACAGAAAATGTCACGATATTTTGCTTTGTTAATGTCATGATTATATGGTTGTACATTGATGTGGCAACTCATCCTTAGGGGCATTTTGGAAAAAGGTTAAACAAAAGGATCGTTGGTACGAAGGCGAAAGATATGGCCATGATTTCACACACATGTTCTCACAACCCCTCCTCACCCAGTACATTAGAGTGGCCTGACCTTATCCCTTCTTTAGCAGCACCTCACCGTTTCCCTGCTTTGTGAGTCCGCCCCCCCCCCCCAAGTTTAGCCAAAGGTCAAGTGCCTCTTGTGTCAGGGTTGCAATTTATCCTCCATGCAGTCAAACCTGTAAGACTGCACTTCCGCATCCAATGCACACTAACCAAATCAATAGCAGCCACATAAATGACTCAAACTGGTAAGTTTTCTTGTAAGGTAAAATCATACTGTGGAGGTATTTTGGGCGCAGCGGTGTTCTTTTCCAGATCACCAGAGGAGTTGCCCTTGTGCCATGTTTCATGACATGAGAATGTCTTAAAAAAAGAAAAGAAAAGAAAAAAAAGCTAATACTACCAGCGGTCGTGATCACGCTGAGAAACGGGGTTACAAAGCCTGCGCGCTCAGAGGCTGTGGAGACGCAGCCTCACCTTTCTTCTGGTGCTTGTAGATATCCAGCTGGCGGTGCTGCTGCAGCCTCAGGGTGTTGATGATGGCCACGGCCAGGCGGAGGGCCTCTCGGGGGTAGCCGTGGGAACGCAGGGCGTCCACCCGGGCGCAAGCCGTGGGCACATGGTCTGGAACACAGGTCACATGACACAGGCTCAGCCCACAGCAGCGCACGACCACGTCACAGTCGGGCGCGTTGGGTAAATTACAGAGGCTGGATACATCTGCACAAGGCGAGCGAATTGAGTTCTGACTAGAAGCGGTGTCTGTGCATTTATAACGCTGCAAAGCTAATAGGCAATAAAGCAAGGGAAGTGGACATAGGCACACACGCCCAGATGAATTTTGGGACCCACCAGATACATTTTCTGCAAGAAACGGCGAGCTGCGACAACGCGGAAGTGAACAGATGGAGTCGGCCTTCTGCAATTCTTACATTGAGCAACCTCTCTCCTTGCTGATGTGTTGACTCATCACTTTTGCCGTGAAAATGCTGACCTTTTTTTTTTGCGCAATCATGTGACACTGCGTGTGTGGGAGCTTAAACGCGCAAGGGGGTGTGTGTGCGTACGCGCACGTGGTTTTTGAAGTTGGGGAGGCAGATGAGGGCGGGTGTGTATAAAATCTAAGAAAATATAGCGCTTGTGTGTGTGTGTGTGTGTGGGAAAAACGGCATTAAAAATACAATACACTGGGCGTAAAAAAGAAAGTGTGCGCTTGTGGGGCAGGAAAGGGTGCGTGCCCCTGGCGGTTGCGTGGGACGGGAGACTCACCGAGCCACAACGGCAGCCCTTGCTGGTTGAACAGCAGGCTCTCCCCTTCCCTCTGGTAGGATGGGGACATGTAGAAATCACTGCTGATAATCCTCTGCAGGTGGCTGTCCTGCCAGTGCAGGTCGCAGGCCTCCATGGCCCGGGTGAACACCGTCCTTCTGGGCCGGGCCAGGGAGTCTGTGGGATGGATGGGGCACACGGTCAAAACACAGAGCTCTGTCCCATCGGCACGGTAATCTTCCCTCGGTGGCTGTGTTCGGCTTCTTTGTTTGGGAGAAGTTGACTGCTGACGGCTGCAGCGAGCTTACCCCCCCCAACCAACACTTCTCCCCCAGTCCACATGGGAGAGGGGGCACCTTCACACACGGATAATTGCCCCCAAAAGAGAGAGACTGTCTCCGGCCGCACCGCATCCCGCACCCCCCCCCTCTCTCCGTGGGCCGCCTGGCGTATACACTGCAGGCCAATTAGAGCGCAGCAGATGGAGGGAGGGTGGCAGGTCTGTTTCGGTTTCCATCCCGGTCCATTCTGGGAGAACGGCTGCAGTTGCATCGAAGGGGGTTTTCAGACAAGGGAAACGAAGCACTTAAGGCCTATTTGTGACTTTAGAGATTCCATTTAAAACAAACAGATTTGAAAGAAAAAAAATGATTCAGATAATGACAGGGGACAGCTTCGCTGCGGGCGGCTTTCTGGCATGCGTGGAAGATGAGTATCTCGCTGCAGAGATGCGCTCTGACTGCCAGCTGTTGTAGTGAAGTGGAGGCAGTGGACAGGTGCTTTGCCAAATTGTGTAACCGTCAAATTGTGTCCCTGTCTCCCGCATTGAAGGCTGCGGGTTAATGGCAGGATTTAGGGTAGACTAGCTGGTTTTCACCAGGCAATGATGATGTTGTCAAATAAAAGCACGGCATTTTAATGAACGCAGTACCTGCGCGCAAAATGACCAAAGGATGTGCTCCTGTGGACACACAATACATGCTAAAACTTACAAAATGCATCAAAAGGAGAACAAGAGTCGCGGGGTCAGTGGTAGTGCAGTGACGGGGACACTAACCAATGATATCCATATTAAAGACCTAGGGGAAACGATCAGGGTCGAAGGCCTGAGTCAGAAGTGGGAATGTGTGGTGTAGCCGCAGTTAGTTAGGGCTGTGGTGGGGGGGAGGGGGCAGTTACGCAGGCCGTGTGAACGGGCAGGACTTGTTACGCAGATAAAGACAGACATGCCTTGGTTGAGGTTGCTCTGCGGAAGGGCGTTGGTGATGTTGGGCAGTTCGCTGCCGTAGTTTCCGTCCTCCAGGGGGCAGACGTCCATGTCGCCCCACTTCTTCAGCTGCCGCAGCCAGCCGCTCTTCTCCTCGCTCTTGCAGTGCGGGTTCAGCACGATGCACACCCACAGGGCACCTGTGCAGGGGAGAAGGAAGGTCAAAGGGGCTGTTCCCAACCAGGACAGGACAGGACAGGACAGCTCCATAGATAAAAAGCCTGCTTTTGCATACACCCAGCATGAATTTTTACAACGTTTTTTGCGTCTTTCTGTGCTGGAAAGTATAAAAGAGAGTCTAGTTCTTCAGTTAAAATTTTATTCTATGGCATTGCCATTTCAAAAAGACCTGTTCCTAACACGCTGATGGCACGTTGCTGCAGCAATGTCAACGGCAACAACATTCGGGCGTCCTCCTAACAATAGCCCACGGCAGGCCTGTTTCTGCCAAATGCCACGCCGCGTCGGGCTGGAAACGGGCCTGGCCCTCGCGTTGGTCTCGCCAGGTAACAGATGGCATGACCGTGTGTGTTCCTCAGCGCTGTCATTTCAAACCTGGTCTAGTGACGGTTTGATTAGCAGTAACGGTGGACGCGCTGGCAGCCTCCAGCAATTACAGCCCCCCAGAGCTCAGGGGCCGCTTCAGCGCATCCAAGCCAACGTTCGCCGCGGCCCCGTTTTCTCTGCAGAAGTGTCGACCGGCACAACTGTGCACGCACAAAACTCCTCTGGGTGCTTTTCGCATCGATTCATTAAAATGGCTAAATCAATACCGTTGAGGTTAAAAGCCAATTGATCCGGGCCTTTCATGCAATCCTAATGAAGGAGAGTGCTTGGCCTTACATATCCACTGCTAAAAGAATGTGTCATTGAAACCCAGCCACCATTTCTATGAGTGTCTGGTGACGGAAACCAGCTATTCACTGCAGAAACCTAAGTCTCAGCCCCATCCAGCAAAACACCCCTGCTTGCTGAAGGGGCTCCAGGAGAGGCAAGAGCTTATGAAAATGTATTGAGGAATGAGGCCTCGTTGTTCGAGCCTGATTCAAATCGCAATCAGTATCTGTGGGGGGATGCAGCGACCAGCAATTGTTCTGAAGTCAAAATAAGTTCCACGCGCTGAAGTATTCAGTGTACCGGGTGTTCTCCAGGAGGCTCTGGCGAGGGAAAAAAGCCTGAGAGGGCTGGGCGTAGTCGGCGGGCACTTACCCAATTCGTCCCACAGCTGCCGACACTTGTCCGTCATCCCTGTGCCCTGCTGCCTCCACAGCGAAAGGCGCGGGTCGGCCATGAACTGCTCGGTGATGAGGGTGAGCATCCGGGCGCCGTTGGAGTCCCGCATCCGGAGCATCTCCCGTACCTGCAAAACACAGTCCGGTCAAACCGGGCTGGTGCGGTGCCGCCAACCACGGGTCGCTCTAACAGGGAGCAATCCAGCACGATACGGTCATACCACAACTTGACTGCAACCAGAGAACGCCTTCGTTTGCAGTGGAAAGCCCTTGAAAGTCCTTTAAGTCATCCAAGACCGCCCGCGATCGGGCTGAACGAGGGGATGGGGACAACATTCGATCGGGCTGTCCTGCAGCGAGGCATACTTTCGCGAAGGTCACCCACCTTGGCAAACATGGAGTTGAGCTGCTTGCCCGAGCCGTAGTAGCCGCCCTGGGACAGGAACTGTTTGACTTGCTCCCTGACCTGCTCCTCATCCAAGTGCCAGCAGTTGTCATCGTCGATGCTGGCCCCTGCTGTTGGGTCCGGAGCTCCTGGGAAAACGCACGCACAGACTGTCAGCCAGAGCAGAGCGGTGTTTGGAAACTATATTTACAGTGGCTCTGCATTTGTGATGAGCTTTACATCCAAAGAGCACTGCACACATGCAGGGTTTCACTATATTAACACATTCATTTAGATTGGACAGAATATATAAATCTATGACTGCAGTAATTGAGACTTAAGTACTCAGTTATACGCGTGCATACCTTTGCGTTGCTCTATTCGAATGGAAAAACCTTGGCGTTTTAAACATTTAAAATTTAAAAGTTTGAGTGGGACCTGCTGTCAACACAAATGGATCCAAACAGAATTATGCCTTTATGGATAATTTTACTGTACAACACATTTCAAATGCAGATGCATTAGGAGGAACCACTAGGCAGGGAAAGGCCTTACAAAAGTGCTGATATGGAAATCCTCTTTAGCACCCCCCCTCAGAAAAAGAAAAACAGAGCACATCAGCAGATTCTCAATAACAGAGCTGTATTTTAAAAATCACACACTCGCAAATAACACTTCCAGCGAAAGCAACGAGGGGCTCAAAACAATAACCTTCAGTGTGGGCCCATTACAAATGCAGATGTTTTCGGCAGACAGATGGCAGAACACGGAGGCAACATTGTGCTGCCCTTGGAATCTGTGAATCTTTGTGTGTGATATTTCGGGAATCCATCTTGCCATGTAGATAATATCTTAATAGGCTTGGCAAGACTTACAGGACCAATAATGGATAATATCTTCATGAGATTATCATCTGTCTAAGCTGAACATCATGTATTATATGTGCGCCGTAATTAACTAAGGAAAAAGCTAAAGAAAACAGGTTCCTGTAGATGCAATCCACTTGCATATATTTTCTTCCAATGCCATATAATAGCCAGTCTGTTCTTACGATACTAAGTACTATAGTTGCAGGTCTTTGTCTTGCAGTCTTTGCTCCATGTCCCCAGCCCCTTGATGTTTAATTTTCAAAACCGACAACCTTGGCGTGAACTTAAAAATAAACTCACTGGTCTTTTGGTGCCGAAAGACAATGAGAGTTAATTTAGGTTAAGGTGAGGCAAGGCTCTCCTCTTCCCCACCACTCCCCACTTCCTGTCGTCCTGTATATATTTCTGTGATAAATCTCATATGAAAAATAACAAGGGGAAATGTGCACGTATTTACAGTTATCGTGCGGCTTCCTCTAAACCCCAAAACACTGGAACGCTGTTTGGATACTGGCCAAGGCTAGAAATTTCCTAAGGACGGCCTGCCGCGGGACGTTTGATCTACTCGGCACGCACTTCTTATCCAAGCAACTGAAGGGTTACCAAGGTGCGTGGCCATTATTCTCATTTACCAAACCCAAACTTTGTCCC
Source organism: Hiodon tergisus (assembly GCA_025775045.1). Lineage (NCBI taxonomy): Eukaryota > Metazoa > Chordata > Actinopteri > Hiodontiformes > Hiodontidae > Hiodon > Hiodon tergisus. The sequence continues at coordinate 327,395 of JAOVYW010000038.1, read as the reverse complement.
TAATAAACATGAAAGGGTCTCCCATTGACCAGCGATCACCACCTCAAGGGGTTGGCCGTGGACTTCCTTGGGTGAATGTTAAAGGGGCGATAGGGTGCGTTTAGCCGCACGGTACCTCTCTCTCTGCCCCTCCCTGAAGTGAAAGTACCTCTAAATTAAAGAGGCAGCGGCAAGTTGTGGGAGACGGCCCCGCAATGACTTTCCTGACCTTCAGAAATGCAAAAACATGAGGAGGCTGGGAGACTTAGCCATCAAACACTCTGTTTGAAGCCCACTCGCAGCTTCGGAAAAAAGAGGCAATCAGGACTGAGCCGGAGCGTAGCGCACCTTGTAGTTAATCCAGCCGGCAAGGGGGGGGGTGGGAACTAACAAGCAGGAGGAGGGGGTAAAGATTGGGGGCAGGGGGCAGTGTGAGCGATTGGCCATGTGGCAGACTGACAAGAGGGAGGGAGGGAGGGGTGGATTCCCACACTTATGTAAATCAATAACAGCCTTGACCTTAAACACGTCAACCAAATCAATTTACCACCTCCCTCTGTTACAGGGCTCCGTTATTACCGTGCACTTGGTTGATTTCGGAGTTGGAGGACAAGATCTCGTCGGCCAGCTTCTGCGCGGTGGGGAGGACCTCGGTGTGGTGGGCGGTGATGAGGTACTGCACGAACTTCTGCAGCTGGTCCCGGTTCATCTGGAACAGGGTCTCGGAGATGGGCAGCCTCAGCTTGACCTGGTCGGGCTTCCGGATGCGGTACAGCGAGAGCGCCACCACGTGGGCGCAGTAGAAGATGTCCCGGTTGCCACAGCCGCAGGTGACCGAGGTGATCTTGCAGCGGTCAAAGCTGATGGCCACCTTGTGTGTGGTCTCCGGCTCCGACTGAGAGGCAGGCTCTGTCACTGTACCACTGAGGTGGAAGCCTAGACAGAGGGAATAGAGAATAATGATGAGGGGCTGCCAGCATCATCAATAAGCAAATTAATCTGAGTACATCGGACTACACTGCATTTCAGTTCCACCTTTTGTTTCAGATTGCATCACAGGAAACCGACTGCTGTGTGAAGTGAATAAATAAAGTTTGCTTAAAGCACAAATGCTAGGTTGGAATATGGGTTTGACTCAACCCAAAAGGTGGATGCAGAATAAGCAGCCCTGCACTGCCAATGACATGATCCTATTATAACGATGAAACGGGTGGGGAACGGGTGGAGGAGAAAGAACAGCCTCCCTGGTCGAATTCTGTTACCGAACATCTACCCATCCCAGAAAAAAAATGCCACAGGGCATTGGTGGGGGAGGTGACTGTTCCCAGCAGGAAACTTGAGCGCACACCCCCCCGCCCCCTCCATTCTGCGAACAGAGCAGACAGACCTCGACACAGCAGAAAAAGAAACCCTTGAGTGACATTTCACCGGCCGGAGAATTGAGCACGCCCCGTTATTCCATCAAACGGCTAAACATTACCCCTGAACCCACAGGCACTCCAGTTCAGAATTATGAAGAAAGGCGTCCACATTAACAGACTAATGCAGATATATTTATTACCATACCATACATCCATGCAATGTAATCGTTTAAGATAATAATAAAAAATACACTGCAGTAAAGCATAGAGGAACTCAATAGAATAAAGTGTTAATTGTAAAAGAAGGGGGGGGAAAGCCAATTATTTTATGGCCGTGCTTGAGCAGTTAGGGCTGTAATTAAAGTGGAATTTTCCAGCTAATTTCAGAAACATTTAAGACATTAAAGTACGAGGAGGCATGAAGGAAGAAGTGGACCGTGTGAAAGGGAATCGTCCGAATCCAATGGAGAGCTCCTCCGCTCCCTCGGAGTGGCCAATCACGGGCGGGTGTGGGGCACAGCGGGCCCCGGTGCCGGGGACTCCGCCCACACACCCCACGCGCACGGATTCATAATGGCAAACATGCGGAGCGTTGCTGTGCGCACGTGTGAATTTGGAGCCGCTGCAGCGCCTCACTGGGGTCTGGAATACTGGCGGAAGTGGGCATGGCAGTCTGACCTTAAACAAGGCGATTCCTGCAGCGGTACGTCTCTCTGCACCTTTTCGGTGCTGAAAAGCGGCTTGGTTTGGAAGCGCCGAGGCCTCTGTGAACCACACCACGGCTCGTGGGGCACCAGAATCTAGCAGGCACATCTAACAATGTGCTACCCTACCCTTAATGTGTCTGGCGCTGCAGAACCTGTGTCTTTATGCTAATACATGCTCACGCAGATGATTTTGGGAGAGTTGGAGCAGAGAGAGACAGAGATACCTAATGAGCATTTGTAAAGCCGCCTGTCCCGTTGCCAAATCCTACAAAGGCTGTTCCAGACGAGTTCTGCCAAGACAACCCCCCCTCCCCAAACACACACACACACACACACACACACACACACCCCCAACCCCCCTCGCCAAACACACACACAAAACGTACACACACACAACCCCCCTCCCCAAAACACACACACATCCAACCCCCCTCCCCAAACA
>JAOVYW010000038.1:286920-300566 GCA_025775045.1 Hiodon tergisus | reverse complement strand
GTGCGATGTCGTGCGGTGCGATGTCGTGCGGTGCGATGCAAACCACTGGCCCCCACATGAGGGGAACTGCTTTCCCTCCTATGAAATGAGATATTAGTGCATGTTTTTCAAAAAGGATATCCTTTATGTGAACGACAATTTATATAGGAGTTTTAGTTTTAAATAGTTAAAAATAAATTTCCATATTGACTATATTTTTCAATTGACAACTAGTCATATTATGTTTTTGATAACAATCAATAATACATAAATTATTAAACCATTTTTGTAAATATTTAGAAGGTTAGAGTCTTAGAATTGATGTCATTTTTATATTTGATTTAGACCGTTTTTGTCACGCATGTGGTTTGAGCAACTACAACGGGAAACCCTGCAACAAAGCTGAATTATTTTCATGTGTGTAATACTCCTTCGGTGTTGGTTTGACATTGCAGCAAGGTGATACACACATGTGTTTCGTTTGATCAGAGTGGGCTCTATGCTTGAAAGTTCTGGCTTGAGAGAGAAAATGAGATGTGGTGTAATGTAGTGTAATGTAGTGTGCCTGGAGGGGTAGTGCGGGGGTGGGGACTTTTGGCATCAGTCAGAGCTCCTAGGCCCGGTCCAGTCCGATTCTCCTAACCATGAATGGAATGGAAGGATGGAATCAGCCTGTGAGTCTCAGAAGCCCTATTAACCAAGCTCCATGAATGTGTCTTGTCAAGGGGGGCCTGTCATAACTCACTTTACTACATTGATTTTAATCATGGAAATGTAAACACACGCATTATCACTGCCAATACAGAAAATAACTTCTTAATATGCAATTACGGGGAGATATCGATTTTTCAGCGAGATCATCGCTGATTGATTTAATAAGGCAGTTTGGGGCAGGGCTCGCGGGATATTAGAATAAGGATTTCATCAATACAGCCCGGACAGCCTTTTCTGTCGTGAAAAATGAAACAACTGTGCGTTTTTGTTGGGGTTATCAGAGACAGCATGTCCAGTTAATCAAGCTTATCTATCCTTGTTGTCGGTCTCCCCCCTCTCTCTCTCTCTCTCTCTCTCTCTCTCTCTCACTGTCCACACATGTTCTCATAGTCCTGCTTTATTGAGGACGAGAAGGGTCGTTTGTGGCAGACAAGCTCGGGCAGGAGTCTGATTGCATCCCATCTATAAATCAAACCTGCTTTGACCCACACTGCTCTGCTTTAGTAACACCCCAGCAAAGGACACCACGCTCGATTTGTCTCAATACCTCACTGGCACCAGCGAGGGAGAGAGCAGAGGGGATGAGAGGTAGAGGCTCTGTCCTGGGGCCAAAGAAGAGGCCAATGAAGACCATGAGGCCTTTATGTACTTGGTGGTTGGAGAAAGGTATTTTGCCCAGGTGAGTAACCACAGTGCCTGACCCGGTCTTTGAACCCAAAAATCCTCTAGTGAGGAATCCAGTGGCCAACGCCACTGCTCCACACAGCTGCTCGAGGTGGCAGGAGCTCGGAGGAAACCCACAAAGACCGGAATCCTTCCCACAGGCGTTGCCAAAACCGGAGTGAACAAGCAGTGAACTAACCTCCGAACTCCAAGTCCCAGGAGCCTCCAGCAGATTGCTCAGTCAGTCTTCCGTTACCCTGGCTTGGCTCAAAACCTCTGCGTTACTGTGTGGCGAAGCCATGAGCTCGGATATGTATACAGCTGCTGCTGGGGGACCGACCGGTAGGATGAAAAAACGGACGGGGCAATGCTGGTTTTTGGTGAGCCTGTTTGGGCTCTGCAGAGGGTGATTTTGTAAGAAATCTGAAAACTTTGCTCCCCGACTCCTTTGCTGAATCAAAGCCTCAATATATGAAAGAATCAGAGAGGAACGATTTCATTGTTCATTTATATATATATATAGGGTTATATATATATAAAAGGTAAGTAAACACGCAAGTAGTCTATAAAGGCAAACCGCAAAATTGAATGAATTTATATTGTTGCTGTGGAATGACACAATGCCTTTTTGTTCCGTAACAGACATAATCTAAACCCATCTTTTTTCACTCGTGATATGCTGTAGGCCCCTTGCCTATTTCAAATGACAAAATTTAAGCTCTTGACCATTTTCATCCTTCAAAAAGAAACCTTTCCCAGATCAACCTTCATAATGAAATCTTGGCAGAGAAATGATACAGAGCGTGAAGTTGCACCTCAGAAAGCAAATAGTTTGCCGCTAATGAACTTGGGTTCTTAAAAAAGGGAGATCTCTTCCATCAGTTCACATCACTGTATCAAATTTTACAATAACACTTTGCCAGTGGTGTGAGAAGGATTGAAATCTAATAACACAGAAATCGGCTGCTGTTAATGCTGGGCTTTTGTACAGGAAACATATTTTCTATCACGACGGTACTGCCTGGAAACTCATTTCAACATTCAGTTGTAATAGCACATCTCGCAGGACATGTCATTTCTCTCTGGTCAGTCAATCAGGGAAAGTAATTATAAGCCAACACAACGGAAGAGTATTGTAAAGTGAATGGCAGCTGGTGAAGGTTTGATTGATTTAAGTTGAATTGTTCATGTCCGTGCAGTCTTTGACCAGATAAAACGCGTTCGATTACTGGGCACAGGAGCCTCAAAGGGACTACTGAACATCAGACATATACAGTGTGTTTGTTCCCAGGCCTTGAACCAACTAATTCCATCTGTCTGTCTTCATATGAGGCCACACGGATGCATGTTTGTAGAATTGGGCCATTTGGTCATAGAGACAGTAGGTGAACTTATTTAAATGAGAAAAAAAAAAAAAAAACATTTCGGACTAGCCGATTCCTTCTACCTCACTGGCGTGATGTCATCTTGCCCCCTCCCCTCACCATGGCAACAGAATAGCCCTGTCTCATCCCTGGAATACAGGGGCCATTTCGCTAAACATTTTCCTCGTCCGTCTGACTTGCTGAGCAGATTGATTTTCCTCTCCACCGCCAGATTATCAGATTAACGTGGTGTCCCACACAAACATGGTACTTCTCTATTCAATGGCAGTCTAATGAGGACAAACTACCCTATGAGCGACTATGGATTTTCACTGCATGAAACACAATGGCGGTACTAAAATGAGAGGACAAAGCGGTCAGTTTACTTCATCAATCCTCATATTATGGCGCCTCTGTGAATGAGTGGTGTTATAATGGCCCGCTGTGGGTCCGAGGGTTACTCTGAGGTTATAGGCAAATCACCTGCCAACACTGCTCCTTTTAACCAAAACCTATTGGCACATAAAATGTGGCTACCGCCATCCCACAAGCTATTCCTAATATCATGAAGCCCTTTGATAGCCTGTGCTGATGGGGAAATTGTGACTGTATTGTGTTATGGCAATATTTATCTGTTCCCTCAAACGATCGACCGCTAAGCTGATTAAAATGGCCACTAATTCATTTCAGGAGAAATGCTTTTTGCGGGCATTAGGAGGCACCGAATGGACGGTTGGATGGCTGGAGAAAGCCATTTGATCTGCGAGGACTATATGGCTCGGGCCATTCACGGGTGCACTGCCCACTGCGGTACTCACCCAGTCGCCATTGGGCCGTTCCTTCTCAGCTGTCGGGCAGCGGAATCGTGGAGACACCACGTGGCTTGCTGGGTAGGACTGTGTCCCCTAGTGGAGGCCAGCCTCAGTTGCCATGGCACAAGACGTTCCAGACGTTCCAGGGAGCAGCTGTACTCTGTTGAGAGTGGGGTGATGTTATGTAGCATGCTGGGTTTCGTAGTTTTGAGGAAAGATTAGTCGTTTGCTTGTACAGCGTGTCTCTGGGAGTTTTGTGAAGTGTGTGGTCTGAGAGCATGGATTACAATATGCAAAATCAAAGCCATATATGGAGAGGCTTTCCATGTTAATGGCATACAAAAATCGTGGTTTCCGTTCGGGTTTGTGATGTCAGAGATCAGCCATTGAATTAAAACGATCAGCACAATGCAGCAGGAAGCAATGTACTTTGCAAATTTGCAACTTGTACACACAAGAGTACAAAAAACCCCATACATATCTCTAAATTCCAACTTTAATTTCTGCCAGTCTATCACAATCCAATAAAACTGAGGCAATCTTACTGACAAATATAAATCTGGCATTTCTGGTTTAAATGAAGGTCTGTGTTGCACAGGAAACTATTGCTGGCGCCCATGCTGTGAGCACAAGGACTTGAGTGACAGCATACCAGGCAAGCAGCAGAAAATAGGCATCGTTAAAGTGGTGATGGCACATGGTTTGAGTGACAGACACTGTGTCCCCGCCCTCAGTCTCTCAGATCCCAGAGACAGAGTGGCAGCTGGAGACTCAGCCAATCTTGGTGGGTGCACTCTAGAAAAGGTATCTTAAGCACTGAAGTACTGAGGGCAATGCAGAATTTATGAGCCAGAATGTTTCAATACGCTCACTCCTGACAGTCTCAGCGTTTTTAGATTTCCAGTAGTGGTTCAGCAACCATTTTCACTGGTAATGAATCATGTTACCGGCTATTTGCACTTATTATCCCAATGTAAATAACTACTTCTCAACCATACACCTACTTCTAGGCTAGCCTGCGTATATATTTAAATTGGACATGTATACTAAAACAAATTTGAATGTAAATAACTACTTCTCAACCATACACCTACTTCTAGGCTAGCCTGTGTGTATTTAAATTGGACATGTTTACTAAAATGTAAATAGTGATATAACAATAAAGGAAGAATTGGAGGTTAGTTTCGTGATGAAAAGATTAAATGAAACTCACGTAATAAAAAAATTTAAAACGTAAATAACTTGAATTATTCTGGGTGTTAGGGGCACAGCACTCTTTCATTTCACACAACTGACGACATGTTGTTTGCGATAAACACCCATTACCTCCACCTGCTTCTGCCTCATCTCTATTGCTCCGCCTATATCGCAGGCCGTTGAGACTTCTGACAGACCTTAATGCGGAGAGCTCATTGCCAACGTAGTAAAGAATGGGAAAAAAAAAAAAAACCCTTACCAAAGAATTCTGGACGGGCAAACCATGCCTGCTGTTGCCGGGCAATCCCTCCTGAGCCAGACGGTGCCTATTCTTTTGGGCAATTTAATAGCTGGTTTTCCTGAAAAGTGTAATAATGGTAAAGAAAGAGAATGGAACGGAGCCAGTCAACCTCTTTTACATTTATTTTTCTTATCTGTAAAAATTGCTTGGTGTATATATATATATATATATATATATAAAATGCTTTGTTTATTTATATACACAGACAGGAGAAGAAATATGTCCAATAAGTTTTTATCCCCAGATTTAAAAAATCCAGTTTCACGTTACCACATTGCTAAACCATACTGCTTTATTTTATCTAGCTAAACTGTGAGTTAATTTTGTAACTAGCCGTTTTGTCTACAAACTCACTGTAATTGCCAGGAGTAAACACGTTTGCTATTTTCCGTCTTTTGTTGTACCATCGGTGGCACCGTGATTGTCTACTGGTTTGCACTTATTTTTGGGTCACAGGTATGGGGCCCCCGTAACGTCGGACTAAAGCTTCTGGAAGCTGAACAGATGTAAATGTGAATATTGATGCGTATGACCATCTCATAAGGGAGCTAAGCCCACTCCCAATCCCCTCCAGGCTGAGTGGTCAAGAGGAGACTGCTTGCTATCGACCCATTAGGCATCACAGAGCCACTGTAAATGTGTTGATTTGTGGGGCGGGTGCGTGGCACCTGAGCTTGGGGAGGGGGGGGTGGGCAGGTTGCGGATTCATATTCGGGCTGTCCCTGTGTTTTATAGCTGGGGACACAGAGCGGCGTCTGAGAGCTCGGAAGCCATATATCAGAGTTAAAATGGCAGCTTACTGTTAATGAATGATGTCTCTGCTCAGTGTGTGTGTCAGACAGGAGGTGGAACCACAAAAACAGGGCCCTTCCCTCCATAAGTAGGTTGTTTTTCTGGTGGATATGAAAAAAAATGTTATCAGACAAGTTAGATTGATTTACTGATCGACTGCGTGAAGTTTACCTGAAATCTTTACCAGTATGTGCATTTTTGGCTGCATAACGCATGCTTTTGTGAAAGGTAATTAACACGGCATAAAGGAATAAAATAAGACCCAGACCTAGCACTCAAACCCCCAACACCTTTCTCTAATTTGGACGTGCCCCCCCCCCCCCGATCTGATTACTTCCAGGATTTATTGTGAATCAGTTGACACATATGTGTGCTGAACATTTTAAACACCATGGCACTTCTGCCGCAGTACTTACAGCACTGTGCTATTGTGCTACTGTTCACGCTGTATCTGCTCCAGTTGTTCACCCTTAATGTCTACGTTCCGATAGACGTTTCTTCCATGTGCATACATGTAAATGTAACTAGAAGACAAAAAAAAAAAACAATGCGCCTAGCCTCCTGTAGAATGGCAGGACCTAGCATCCGACAGAGGGTGCCAGTCTAGAGTACTTCTGCGTGGTGGGCAAAGGGAGGGCCCTGGGCACCACACTTGGCATCCCATCAATCCAGGCCTTCACCCACCCCCACGTCCCTGAGGGAGGGGCTTTTTTATCTAATGTGTCCTGGGGCAGGAGCGCATTGACAAAGCAATCTAAAGTGACAAAGCAGCCACGCAATATGCGCGGAGAGTCACATCATTATCCCAAATTACGTTAGCGCAGCTCAGAGGCGATTTCTCAGCCAAAAAGGAGAATTTGTTTATCATTGACAGCCGTTAGTCGGCCGGGCTTCGTCTTACAGTGGATATGTGGAGTTCTGGGCCACACGGACAGAACACGCTCGTTCTGCCAAGATGGAGAAGGTGATGTGGGGAAAACGGGGGTGCTAAGCATTTCCCATGCGGTACTGGAGCGTAAGGACACCGGCTTCCCTTAAAGCTCTTGACCACCAGATGTCACTCACCCGTAAGCAAATTGGTGGCAAGATGTGGACTGGAACTTCACTTCGTCTTCGCTGAAGACTCAAGAGAAAAACATTCCCTGTGCCTGCAGATTTTGGGAGGGTTACTTTGACAGGGTGCTGGAACAACTGGGAATTAAGGAAGCTCGTTGAAATGCAAAAATGTATTTTAATCAACATCACCAAAAAAGCACGAGAAAATCCAGTATTGGAAACCAACAGGTCTGTAAACTCTGTAAATCCACGTGGAGCATACCTAATTACCAACAAGATTACGGCTTGTTTTAGCAGCTGTCTCGCTAGTCTCTATTAGCCCTCCAGGAAGTGCTGTTACCTCACACCGGTGGCATTTCCCGTGGAGTCCAACAACAAGTGCCTCCTCGTCACAAACATCCTCCCGTGTCTCGGCAGAACAATGACGGATGTGTCATCCCAGCTGCTGCTGCTGCTGCCGCCTGGCTCCGCGGGCCTCCAGGAGAGGGAGGGGCCCGAGGAAAGCTAGGGTTGTTATGGGCAGGGTTCAACGAGGTGGCTCCTGAGCAGGACACACCGGGCGGCAGGAAGGAGGAACGGTCAGTGACCCGCGTTACTGCGCTGTCACCTCACAACAGCGCACACTGCAGACGAATTTGACCGTGGGTTCTGCGGCCCCGGGCTCCAAAAGCTGTTCCAACACACTAGCAGCAGTTGACACTTGTAGCTTTTTTCTCTAATGTATCTATTTGTTAGCGACTCTTAGCCTCTCATCAATGTTTTGGTCGCTGAACTCGGTATCCACATGCTTGAGTTTCATACCAAAGATTCTTCTGACCGTGAGTCCATCATTTTTTAACGAGTCTGGGATGTAGGAAGGAAGGACAAAGAGTTGGTTCATGTCAGTCAATGGCTTGAACCGGTCAATGTGAGGTGACCTTACTCCATCTGCAACGTCCCACCCTGCTACCAGTAAACTGTGTGCTGTACTAACAGCAAAGGCCTTGGCTCTCTGCGCCGGACACATCTGCCCGAGGAACAGCTGATTAGGGGCAATGAACTCTCCCCAGCCCCTGACACAAGGCAGTCGGCACCTGCTTCCTCTGGAATGCTATTGTTCATCTCCCAGTCCTCTCATCCCCAGGCTTCCTCTACTTATGTACTCTGAATTTGCCCACTATTTAGGCTCTTACACAGCCGCCACTTGCCTGAAGGATACGGTGTCCTAACCCGAACGGGAGAGGGCAGACGGCCTCTTTGCCCAGAGAGTGGGAGTTCATCCCTCACTCCGCCTGACAGGCCCGATCACGTTAATTGGAAGTCAGAGGAAGAGGGAACTCTTGTGGTTTTGTTATTAATTCAGCACTTAAGGTAACTTAAAGTGCAATTTTCACCCACATATGGAACAGAAAAATCAATGGCAACAACAGCATTAAGCATCAAGGTTAATTACAGATGCAGCAGCGGTAGGCCCGTGCCTATTCCATTTACCACTCAGTGAAAATGTTTTGACACAATCTCAGTAACACAGGGCTAAACAGTTTGAAATCATCGCTCACTGATTACAAATTACACTTGATTGTTGTCTCTTATTACTTTTATCTGAAGTTGTCCGTTACATGTAAAGGAATTAATGGGAGGTCTATATTGTTCTGTCGTGCCATCCGTCCACGGACGTGAAATGAAAAACACGCCCCTCGGGTTAAATCGAGTCACAGATGATTAAGCTGGACCAGATGTAAAACTCTGCTGTTCTAACATTGCCATTGATCTCAGTGGGCTCTCTCTTCGCTTCACGATACTCCACCATGCAAGGCTGGAGAGCTCATCGACTGAAAGGACTGCGCTCGCTGTATCTAACAGAGTTTTAGCGCCATTTTGCTACCCCCACAGAGAAAGCGGACGTGACGGCCCAGGTGGCTCGCTTGCTGCGATTCTTTTCATGTAGAGCCGTAAATGGGTAAAGAGCCTAAACCAGACACTAAAGGGAAATATCTCTGGCTACACCATTAGCAGTTTACCTCAAGTGCATTTCACGTACTTCTCTATTTCAGTGAGCCTAACAAAGGAAACGGGCAGCCTTCTTGACCTGCCGTACATCCTGGTCAGGCGGAAGGTATATAATCTTACTTCATACATTCGTTAAAAAATAAAAAAACACATAAAAACACGAAGAATTGGAGTGTTTCTGCACTCACATGAATTTTGAGTAGGTTTCTATAGCGGATAGAAAAAAAGATTAGAAACTGTATGGAGGAAAAAGCTGCGCGACTGCCAAAGAGAATGTCTTAGAGAAAGACATCTGGCGATAGAGGAAGTGTGTTCGGAGGCTGGACCTCAAGCCGTCGCCACAGCTGCTGGCTGACACAAAACAATCCCACACCTTGTGAAAATATCAACAGAGATGAAAAGCGAGAGGGCCAGCAGTGTTCCATCTCCTGAAGCAGAGAGAGAGCGGCAACAACTCGAGCAGGGCGGGGATCTACCAGGGATCTATCCATACATCACAAGACTGGACGTTAATTAGCATCTCGTCTTTCTCATTAAAACTGCCACAGTGAACCTTACTGGGAAAAAAAAAAGTATGTATCGTAATATTATGGCAGCAATTTATGAAAGATGAAAAGAAATGATAGCACAAACAATAGGATAGAAAGAGAAAAACGAATGGGTCGTCGTTTTTATCTGGTAAAACAATGACAAGGTAGTATTTCCATTTCAAATCCTGTTAAAATGCTATCAGAGCAAAACATTCAGTTATGAATTACATGTTCCGACAGTCTAATGTATGTAGTGGTAATGTTTTCAGTTAAGCTCCTGTTTGAAATAGTGCAGGCATTGTTGACCACGTTGGAGAAACACCTAGGCCTGATCAACTCCAGATATCAATGTCCACGAGACAAATTCTCGGCACCCGGGAGGGCTTAATGACACACAGCCTCGCTCCGATGGCCACTTTTATTCTAATTAGTGCAACGTTCCTGCCTCGCAATGCAAATACTCAAATAATTAGTGTTTTTTACATGATAATAAAATTATGGAAATAGAGAGTACTTATTCAAACAGGTCTGCATTACCATATTTTTAAATATTTGACTTAATTATATTTAGGAATTGGAGAGATAAGAGCCGAGGACCTTAAAAACAGCCTCATAAAGTCCTTATTAGGAGGGGCCAAGATGGACCTAATGATGTGTTTGGAAATTAGGGCAATCAAACATTTAATGCAAGGCCCTCCTGTAGGCACAAAAGCATCCAAATGAGTCAATTAGCCATCCATTATCCCGCTGCCAGCATGCAAGTAGCGGATGATATGCATAAAGTGTTTGTCAAGAAAGACGTCCACTTAAAAGGATGTAATAAAATACTAAACTAGTTAGCAGCACGGGCCGGAAAAAAGGGTCATATTTTGTGTATTTAAAGGGGGTGGGAGGGAGTGGATGGTGGTCCTCAATTCAGGAAATGATTTAGTAATATCTGCATAAGGTCGTGTCATAAATCAAGATAACCGAGTTAACATGTAAAGCAAATCTCTCAATATCCCCACAAATTAGCCATGTGCTTATTAAAACTCAAATGAGTTAGCGGCGAGAGGAAAGACCATGCTTGTTGTGTGCGCACGCGCAACCCTGCTATTTCACATTTTGATTACTTTTACCTTCCTGGAGAAGGCGAAGGCCTGACAAATGCACTCATTTGCCCAATGATGACAGTGCTTGTTCTTCTGTTTTACCCTCTTTGACCGTCCTCCTCAAAGGGAATTGATGTTGGACTTCAATGAATTAATAAACGTAAACCACAAAGGTGCTTAGAATGTTAGTGTATTCTTTCTTGTTCCAAATGATTCTGCAAATTGCGAAGAAAAAAAAAAAACCCTACTAATTCGCCTAATCTAGTGATGGGGCAGATGACAGGGAATCAGTTTCCCTTGTTTGTGTCTTCATTTTCGTCATCGTCTGGTGCTGTGCCAGCGTCGCGTCTCTGCCTCGCCCTCTGCCCCCTCTGCCATGCACATGCAAATTGACGCGGGGGCGTGGAGGTGGCCCGGGCTTAGCGGGGCGTGGGGCCCCGGGATCATTATGCCTCTGCCGTGTGCAAATGGTTATTAATTGCATGGCGGAGCGAGGGGCGCGCGTCCCGCTAGCGCGGTGGGCCGGTTGGCCTGGCCAGTCGCGTCAGCTCCACTCCCGCACATAGCTCTTCATCAGCCCAGAGCCGTCAGACCAGCACAGACAATTACAGCCCTCTGATTGCTATCAGACAGGGAGGGGATTTTTACAAATTAGGGGATAAATAGAATTTTCCACAAGCCGAATGGCGGGGGCCGAGGAACGGTAATGAAAAACTATACATCACAATCAGGCCGACAATCCTATTCATACGGCCATGTATTATGCTCACTATTCATAATAATGGTGAAGTGACAAAGACAGTGCGCCCGTTCCTCGGATCGGAGTAATAGGGGATGCTGTCATTTCTCTCACACCGGGGCCCTCGCCTACCTGGGTCCATGCAAACTTCTCATTCCACTTTTATTAATGCTGTAACTAAGCCATTTCATACCAGAACCATGCAGTTTGTGATGACTTTTTTCGGTGGGTAATGCTAATTCTTACCTACTTGTTAGAAGGCCCTCGCCAACCAACAATTAAGCTCTACTGAAAAATGCAAATAGTAACAAGCTGCAATGTTTATTTTTCTGATAGAAGCATTCCAGTCAAAGCCAAACTAAAGCAGTTACAGCACAGTACAACTTTGTGAGGGAAGATTCTGTGCCTGGTCCTTCTGCTTGGTACTCCTGTCTCTTCCCCATCTCAGTTCCTGCACGTCAATTTTCAATCTTCTATTCTGATGGATATCGTTAGTAGTTTATTATTATTATTCTTATTACTATTATTATTATTATTATTATTATTATTATTAATCGATTTGCTTTATTATTCGATGTTGCAGATAACACTGCTGTGATGTGGCATCCCAAAAGTTAATCGGATAACCTAGAAGTCCGTTCCAATGTAATTCCAGGGATTTCGCTTATTTAGTCATTTGGAGACGTAACTGTGACGGGAAGTGTGGGAAACCAGTGAGAGGGTAGCTGTTGGGTTTTTAATTCATTTACTGCAGGGCTAATGTCTTAGACATAAAAAATAATTTGACTCCTGAATATGAAGTTTTATGAAAAAGAATATTTTCTTTAAATAACCAAATTTATGCACAATATGCATCCATTAAAAAACAAGTAAGACGATGTCCATCCTCCCCATTTACATTTTTCAAAGGGATACTTTGATCGTTTAGCAAAAAGTCATCGTGAAAATGCGTTTCTTGTATTTTCCATCTATGCTGCCACAGAGTTCCATTCTACTTTGATACGGAGATACAGGCTCTTAGAGTATCATGCCATAAATTCAATGAGTCCATTTTCTTCATTCTTTAGCAATTAGAAATCAATTAATTAGTTAGGTTAATTTATGACATCCACGAATCCATGAAACTTTTTTTCTTTAACACAAACGTGATATTGAAGTTGTGCGTAATGCATGAGAAGTAATATTAGGTGACGAAAATTAATAATATAAAAATTTTAAAAACAGTTGGTAATGTTAAAACTAAAAAAAGTTTTTTTTAAAAGATTTCGGAATTTTTTATATATATATACTACATATTTGTATTTAAGTCACTCTGAAATCCATTGATTTTATTACGTGGTGGCTTTTTAAAACTTAATGGCAAAGCAGCCAACTGAAATAAATTATTGGTCAGTTGGCAATGCGCTATCTTGCTAAAATAAACTGCTCGCTAATTCTTATTGCTACAGTCAATGCTCACACACAGAGCACTAGTTCACAGTTTTGTGGAGGGGGGGGGGGGGGTTCCCTTTTATTAGTCATATTTCTTTGCCCTGTATTGATACAGTAATAATAAATAAAAAACACACAAGCAGGGCTTTGAATGTCTGTGCCACCACTGTGAAATATAATGTTGATGTCCCGGTCAACTGCATCTCCATCACACAAGCCCTTTCACAGGTAGAGAGCCAGCGAGAGGTAATGCATGAAGGGCCAGAGACATATTTCATTGTTTTATTTTGGGGGACTGCAAACAGAGCTGTTATTTATCAATATTGCGTCGTGAGTCCGGGGTCTGGGAAGCAGGCATCAGTACTGAGGTGTCTGACCATTCCTCACATCCTCGCTGTGTGAATCCTGAAGAAAAATGGGGAGGGATGATATCTTTTATTTCACCCGGTGCAGAGCAGATGAGGTACAGAGGCACTCAGGTCCACACTACAAATTTAGCCCTACTCTGACAAAGAGGTACCCCCCACACACACACACACACACACTCACGCACCCTCCTCCCAAAGTCATTTACCACCACAATCAGGCCAGCGAGATCCAATTTTCTCTCTGATTTACACACGGCCAGTCCGGCCACTGTTCATCTGAATCTCTCTAGGCAGCTTCTCACCACTACCGGCACAATTATTCACACACAAACAAGCACTTCAAGCCCCCTCTGTCCTCCGACTTCTGGCAAGAACCATAGGAGGCAATCTTTAAAGCCACCAAGAAAAAAAGACAAAAATCGTAATCCAATCGTTAGGGTGGATTTGTATTCCAAAGTAACTTATTTGGTGGATCATGTTTGTCGGCAATTGCGTTACGTCTTCCATCCCCGTGACTGGGAGAGGACGGGCGGACGCCGGGAACCGTGACTGGGAGAGGACGGGCGGACGCCGGGAACCGTGACTGGGAGAGGACGGGCGGACGCCGGGAACCGTGACTG
>JAOVYW010000038.1:272678-283547 GCA_025775045.1 Hiodon tergisus | reverse complement strand
AGACCAATATTTTTCCCTGCCCCCCCCCCCCCCCACCTAACCACCACCCCTTTCCAATTGACTATACCATTTGTCACACAGAATTCTTTTAGCCCCTGGCTACTAGTTAACCTGCACTCTGAGACCCCTCTGTGAAATGCTAAAGATTGTGGAACTGTAAAAGAGGGGCGGGTCTGCTGTGCAATATTGGCCTTCTTTTACGGAAAGGATATTTCCCCCCCGCTCCGTCCCTCCCTCCCTCTCCCCTGTCCACGCTTCGCAGAGGCCCAGGGGCATCATCCACCTCCAGTGGCCAACCCTTGTATAAGTTTCCAATTCCAGGCAGCTGGGATTATGGTGCTTTTTTATTATTTATCTTATTTTATCGTCAAATTATTACAGCGCCGATAAGATGGCGATGATGATGTCCTGGCATTCCGGTCCTTGACCCCTCTTCAGGTTACCTTCCCCCTGCATGTATGTGCACACACACACACACACACACACACACACACAACACCCCAGGAGAGTTACCACACATACACAGGGAGATGAGTTTTTAGTTAAATGTCAGTGGAGGTGAAAGGATGGCCTGGGGTGGTCCACTGTCTTCCGGGAGTCACAATAGGTGGTGACAGGGAGCACGGTGACAATATGAGTGAGGTTCGGGTCAGATTGATGCCGCTTAATTGGGACAGTGGTCGGCTGTTTCCCTTCAGGACCCGTTACCCCTTCGGACTGGCGCGCATAACTGTGCATTGTGAAGGATGTGTTAAATCAGTGTTTCCAATTACGGACTTCACTGGTTTACGGATTGGGAGAAAACACAAGCGTAAGAAATACCATAAAAGGGGTAATCAATTAATATAGGGCCTGATGTATAAAATGTCAAAGTAAATTAAACCGTATGTGAACAAGCAGTTTTCTCACAGTCTGAGGTGCATTTTTACAACATGTGGGAAACTAGTCCTCTGTTAAACTCTGTTTATATAATGAACACAAGACAGAACACAGGATGACATTATTTGGCGTTGATAGAAAATACAGTATTTATGTATATACCAGCTGAAAACTGGAAAACAAAGGTGGAGGTTTTGTTTGCAGGCACACCAGGCAAGGAAACACAATTTCCGAAAAAACTTTCCCTTTCTGACACTCACACACATCAAAGAGGCACGAGCAATCACAACCAGCGGAAAGCCATGTTTCTGAATGAATGACAGGGTCGTCCGTCTTCTCCCTGAGGTGACGCCGCTCAAGCTGGTATTTAAGAACTATGTCTCCAGGCCTTGGCGAAGAACGTCTAACCTTTGATCATACAGCCCGCTGACTTCTGACGCTTTTGACAGGTTTTCCCCTCAAACAGGCGCCAGTCAGAAAAATGTGGGGTTGTATGGCAGCTGCCTTTAAATGAGCACTGACCACGGGTGACCCTGGCGGACACGGGAAAGGTCAACCTTTTACCCTCGCAAGCCGTTCTTGGAGGAAGTTAAACTGTCCAGGTTCAGGGCCTCGAAACCCAAACACAAGGCACTGCTGAGATCGCCGTCGCGGCGAATAGTGAACCGCATTCTCAGACGCTGATCTTGCAGGGGTTACAGGAAGTAACCGGAACGTTCCTCCTCCGCGGATCCTCGTCCTCTCATCCCGCTCAGTTAGCGAACCTGCCCCCCCCTGCTGATGGCTGACACGAGACTCCTGCCTGGGTATCTTTATGTTCCACCCGAGCAGCAGTGGTACTTCCCCAAACTCACCCATGGGGCGCGGGAGGCGGGGAGGCTGATGAATGGCATCGGACGGCGGCTCCCAGATGAGCCTCGGTACCCCCGGACCTCGCCTTGCGTCCCTGCAGCCAACACATCACAGCCAACGCCGGGGAAGACAAATGAATACCCCCACGCACATAAACAACAAGCTCACGCGGAGCCTACCGGACACTTCTGCACTAATCCCTATTAATTTAAACGCCACACAGGGCAGCCGCACAGCCGGGCCCATTCATTACCTATCGGATTTTGTTTATGAATAGCAAGCTAGTGGAGGCCTGTGCCTGCCTGCAACTGGGCTCATAAATCATATGGGGGGGGGGGGGTGTTTTTTTTCTGGAGGGGGGCGAGAGTTGTCAATTTGCCTCCTTATTCTTCCCCTGCTCTTCAATTAGTAATGAGGACAAATATTTGTTCATTCGGAGAGCAAGAACGAACCTCAAGACAAAATTAAAGCCTGCGATCTCTGTCAGCTTCCTCCTTTCCTCATTTGCCGTTGCTAAGGCCTGGGTTGCGTGACTGCTGGGGGGGTGTAAATGAACATCAACATCAACAACAACATCGAACAGCAGCCCGGGCCATTCCCCGAGCCATATTTATTACCGCCCGCAAAGAAGATTTACCGGAGTCGTTTTTTAAAGCAAAAAGTACACAGAACAAACCCTTGCTGTTTAACATAGTCTGTTATAAATAATATCTCACCGTGTACATTCGTCAACATGACACTTTCCCCTTTATTGAGTTATACTCTAGGGATTTTTCTTCTGCCAGACTGAAGCGCTCTGGAGAACTGAATTGCACGGGCTCCTTGGCTCTGTGGTTCTGGAGGGGCCTTGTCGATGGGCGAGGCAATGCGAGAGGAATCTGAGAGAAATCTGCCCACAAACATAGTTTGGATCTTTCAGGTTCTGTCCAGTGCTCTCATCAATGTCCTTTCAGCTTGGAGTGATTGGACCATTATTCTTTAGGAACACTTGGATCCAGCTTGTTTTAATGTGTAGGCCAAGGCTGCTCTCCATGGTACTGAAAAGGGCCAATACTTTTCCTCTCCTCATTGTAACCTTGAATACCACATCCTACCAGCTCCAGCTATGTCGTTCCCTCAGGTCAGTCGCCTGAAAATTTGACAGGTGACAGTACACACACCCCTTTGTCACCTTTGCCTTTTGTGATGTAACAATATGTTATCGCACTGTTATCACTAGTTGGGGTGAAAATACAATTTTTAGATTAACTGTTGACCTCGCTTTGAGAGCGATGGAGCGAAAGTGTTTATCATCTTCCCAGTGCGTAATGCTTTCTTTACAGGACGCCACCCTAACCAAACCTTCCGAATCTGACCCGCGGCTTTCGAAAGCTAGTTATTTCATGGATTGTCTCTCGCTTCCGTCCCAAAGCTTGAATTATCCTCGCTGTGTGACCTGCTGTATTATGCATGGCAGCGGGTCGCGATTCACAACCGGCCGCGTTTCCTTGGGACATTGTGTATGAAAGACTCACCGTTGTTTATTCCTCCCTATTTGTCCTGCTTAATAAACAAACAGGGTGCAGGCTGATGGATGAATGGAGCGGGAGAATAGATGGAGGTGGAGGGCATGCAGGGCGGTAAAGCAGAGGGGCTTTAGTGGCCTTTAAAAAAAAAGGGATTTGGCTCCAGGAGGGTTGCCTGTTGCCCTCCCCCTTCCTGGGGTGTTTTTAGGTGTGGTGTTCATCAAGGTGTCGCTATGCTGAATGGGTCCATCCATCAGGCCCGCAGCTCGTAGATCAGTGGAAGGCTGGGATGAACAACGGAGAGAGCGTGGCGCGGTTCCCTGCTCCACTGGCGGAGCATCATAGAGTGGATCGCCATCTGGCAGCTCCTTCATCAGTGGGGGAGAGTCCGATTTTTCACAAGGCCGGGGACGGGACGGGACGGGGCGGATGAAGCGTCGGAGCGGGTGACTTCTCTGTGGACAGCGCAGTGAAGTCCGCAGAAACATGATCATGGTTCATGGAGGGTCATGATACAAATCCCAGCTGGCCTTTGATATGGAATCCTTCAGCATTTAAATAACAGCTTTAAAAGTCCATAGTGCAGCACTGCCATAAAAAATGTCGATTCCTTAATTGGAAAGATAAAATAGGAAAGAAGCGAAAAATATCAGTTTTAATATGACTGCTAATAACCGTATTCTACAACAATTATATTTATGTTCAAACTCAACCTTTTTTTGAGGAGTCATGCTACAGCAATTTGTATTAACAACGCCGTAATTGTTCAGTCATTTTAATCCATTCTTAATGGTAAAAGCCTTGTAGCCCGCCTGCTGTGTGGATGAAAGGGAATTCTGGGTGCTTGCTCCTGACTACTAAAATAAAGCGTGATACTTTGCTGTGGTGCTAGGCGGCGCTGTTCCTGTGCTCCTGCCAGCCTTGTCTCAGTGTCAGTGTCAACAGTTCGCCCACGCGCACCGGACAGTCAATGCTTCGCTGCACCCCACTCCAAAACCACTGCACTGGCTAATTCACTATCGATCTGCACGCGCAATCATCCTGTCCTTTTTAGAAACTAAGTATCCACCATGGTCCAGTTCATCCAGAATTGCTGGCTGCCGATGGACTTTGGCTCCGAAGTGTGGAGTGCAGTCGCTGACCAGTTGACTCAACATTGGCCTGATCCCATAACAATGCGATTCCGTGTTGCAACGTCTCGCGATGGACATTGTGAAAAACGCACGGAGCTGGGAGCTAACTGCAGACGCCGCTTGAGCTGAGGAATTTACAGGGCCAACAGCATCTTCTTTTATTTTAAGCTACGAGCACTATAATAATTGTTCAAAGGATGCACAAAGCCACTGTGTAGACACAATGGGCGTAGTCTACAGAGAAAATGAGAAAAATAATTACGCAATCCGAACACTAGAAAGAGGCGATGAGTAGACCATGAAAACAGAAGCAAAAAAAAAACTGGCAAAGAAAGCAGGTCTCGGCGTATTCCAGTGGAGATTGGCAAGTCATTAAAAGACAGGCCTCTCCAGAAGCACCAATCAGAAGTGATACCAAGGATTTCTAGCTCCTGAAAAAACTACGGAAATGATTAAGCCATCTATGGCATTGAAAGCAGCAGAGCAGTGAGGGTAAGCACAATGGAATGAGAAGATATTCAGGCAGAGCACAGAGAGAAGACTTGGGGCACAAGGACCAAAACCTGCCCTAAAGGAGCAAAACCTGAACAGCGTTTAAAGAGAGAGAAACCCTGTGAGGGGTTCATGGCCCCGAAGAGACAAATACTCAGACATGTGGTGAAGGTAGGAAGGGACAAGTGCAAGTCAGTCAAAGGCACATGAGAAAAATAGTCATCAGCAGGAAGTGAAGACGAGCAGGAGAAGAGGAGATGAAAAACACTGCTCTGTTGACGTTTATCCTCAAATTAGGACGTTGAGGTTTCACCATGGAGGAAGCCTGTTGGTTCTTCTGGGTACTCGCTCAAGTCTCGACTACCCCTCACCGATTGACCCCCCCTACATCTCTATGCTGGGCGGGTTTCGCACTCGGCACCGTTAAATGCTGTCTGATCCAAACCCAAAACGCCACAGAGAGCCTTCATCACTTAATAGCTGAGCCTACTCAGCCTCATCTTGGTATGTGCAATAGATCAGAAGCAGGCAAATTTTGTTCATGATAATAAATAAAAAAGAACAATAGATATAGATATAATTTTAACACAAATACTTTTCAATAAGCAGACATTCTGCCCTAAATGGTCTCAGTTGGCTGGCTATATTGTTTGTAGAAGACCTAATCTATCATGTATCACCTAAGTAAACTCTTGTTGTATGGCATAGCTTATGGCAACCAATAACACAGAATAATTTTAAACCTTAGTGCATAAGCTCTTCTTGTGCATTGATTTTAATGGTAGGCAAGGAGGGTGAATCATTTTTACGAATGGGAAGCATTTTGAAAGCGAATCAGGGGGGGAAGAAAGATTTACCATGCATTCCAATGCCCCCAACCAGGAACTGCAATCTATCTCTCTGAATTAAAACGTAAGTTGGAGGTATAACACAACATAACTCCCTCAGCGAATGACCCCGATCCCCTCGCATATGTATAAGTGTAATCTTAAAATGAACCGAGAGACAAACATATTTAGAGCCGTGCGTACAGCTAATCCAGTGATAAAATAGAGATTACATGGAGATGAACCTCACCTCTAGACATAACTAACTTTAGGAGTTGCCCGCATCTCATCCCAGGGCTCTCATGACTCTGAAACACAACCAAATGTGCTGACTCCAGCTAGCCAGTGCACATTTCACACGCCCGTCGTCCGCTGAGCGCAGGCAAAGGGGAAGCTGTGCTGTGGTATGAGGACTGGAGCACAAACTGTGTTCAGCAGGCACTCGAGCAAAGCCACTAAATTCCCCCCACCCCACAGCCACTGCCGCCAGCTTGCGCTTTGAATACATACATTCCTGACAAGCATTGATCCGGGTTGCTCTTTACAGGAGCAGCACGTCAAAGCTGGGGAGATTGCTCTTAGCACTGGATTAAAGGGGACTGGACGGAGAGCAGGGAGCCAGCCAATAAAGAGGACATGCTTTATGACAGGCAGAATGCGCCGTGGCTGTCTAATTCAAACGGCTCGATACTTCATCTCGTGTGTGGACACACTGCGGGGGGACAATGGCCAGCTTGTACACAGAGGTAAAAAATGTTGTCATGGATCAATTGACTGAGGAGAAAAAATATTTTAGTCTGCACTGGTACGTTGAATGGATTTTACACTTGAAATGAGAAGGGCACAGATATAGTGAAGGGATCAAACAACCAGCCAGAGGTTTTTATTAAATAATAGTGACTTTATATCAGGATTTAATTATTGGTTAATTCCAAATGTAATTACCATGTAATTACTTATAACAAAGACATAAACATGTATTATTGAGAGGACTTATGCAGTCCTTAAAGGGAGGAGCCATTTGTATAGCAGCTGAGAGATCCAGGGAATACATGTACCTCATTCGGACTCTCATCCCATCACTGCCTGGTCAGGAACCCTTTATGCCCACTGTTCCGTCCTGCATCACTGTTGCTCAGAGCCCAGTGGTGCCTGAAGAAAAATGGCTGCCTGTGTACCTGCGCAGATACGCCACGCCACCCCCAGTGGCCCTACCGCCCCTGCTGCCTGTCAGCAGACCGCCCCCTTGCACAGCTGACAGCTTCATCTGGCCTCCCCGACAGCAGGCCCCGGCGGTGTCAGCCTACTCCCCATGCAGTTCTGGCCCTTGTTTAGTCAGTAATTAAACATTACAGCCCATCTACAACCGAAGGGATGGTGGGAGTGGGTTATGGGTGGGGGGGGGGGGTCTTCACTAATTGCTGGCAGAATGACGTAGCGCTGGACTCCTGCTCCGTCACGCACCACTGTTCTATTGAAAGAGTTGTCGTTGTTTTAGGCCCAGTCGATCCCAGGCCTTTGGACCGCCGGGCCCACTGAAAATCAGGAGCTTGTTTCTCTCAAAACCCCAAAATTTGCATGCTATGGTTGCTGAGTAACTATTACTTCGGAATAATATTACAGGGCCCACCACTGAGCAGAAATTTTAAAGTATTCCACTGAGCAAAATTATTATTTTGTATAATACAAATACAAACACAGTACGTTAAAAAGCAAGAATTTTTTTCCACTATTCAACAGAAGTTCCTATGAGTGCTAACCTAATGCAGGACAACATTTTCTAGAATAACTGTCCCCCTTTAGCGTTAAATATTCTACTGACTGCTTCTCAGTCTCCTCCCAGGGCTCCTCTCTTTCAGTTCATATGCAGAGTTTTCAAGCACCTCAGCAATTAGACAGGTAAGGCATTAAACACAAATTATGAAACTGCCAGGACCCGATCGTTTCCTGGGGAAAACAGCACACTCCAATTAACGCCTTCTTAATTCAGCAGCCTTGGGCCCCGATGCCCATTTCGCCACTTAGAACTGGGGAATCAAAGAGCCAGGAGGCGCTCTCTCCCCGGACATAATTGGACTGCCCTCTGACCCCCACCTTAAATCAGTCCCCTTTCTCCCTGCCCAAACACTCCTCCGTGCTAACTAGCTCCTGCGCCAACCTCTCATTAGAAACAAATACCGGCACATGTGGGTGAGCTCCGCAAAAAAACCCACAGTTAGCAGGGAGTAAAAACTAAAATAGCACCTAAAAACATTCATGTGTGGAATTTATCTCAGTGCATAGGTCGGTCAGGTGTCAGCTCTATTCCAGTGTAACCCAAGGCAGGAACAATAACTAGAATATATATAAATATCTGACAGACATGGAGGAAAGTGTAACTCTGAGGAGTGCACAGGCTGCTGTCTTATCTGTCCATTTTCTCTCAGATAATTATCTACAGACCTGTTATTCACCATCTCAGTTCACTTACTTTTCAGCTTCAACACAAATGTCCCCTGGCATCCCATCATCCCTCAGCATACCATTTCAATGATTCTTTGGGCCCCGTCACCGGAAGATGGAAGAACATCCTGCTGCTGGTTTAAAAACACATGGAAGAATCCAGGGGAAAAAAATATGTCACAGATATCTCTTTAAAGTGCCTACCCTGCGCCAGTTAACAGTGGGAAACAGGAAGTTCACCTCATGCTGGAATTAAGTTTAATGATGTAATCGCACATTAATTGTTGTGCAGTGTGAGTTGGTCATTGTAGGCTTTTTTGATTAACTACATTTATCATCTCAGCCTAGAGACCACATTACAATGTCAACAGAAAAACTCAAAGTAAAACCAAGTGAGCTGAAACCTTCTAGGGAGACCTATAAAATACACAGGGCCATGCAGATTAAATGGTCGGTTTCTCTCTGAAGACAACACAGTCTACTCCGTATATCGAAATCGTCTGATCAGCTGGGGCTTGATTGTGGGTCATCTCAGTCAGCGGTCGAGAATCTTTGCAAACTAACATGCGGTTTAGGTACCGGGGAGGGAGGGGGGGGCAGGCGGGTTCTAGAAACGTGTGTCGTACCCAGTCGGTCCCACAGGGGTCGTTATGGGAAAATCGACTTTCCCCACCTGGGTGGTTTCTTTGAGTCTCCCCCTCCCCGGCCAAGACTCAACTTTCTACTTCATGGTCGAGCCAAGGGACCCAGGGGCGTGTTTGTTAACGGAGATCCCAAGGCCACGCTAGTTATTCAAAGCATAATCGAGCGGTGGCTCCAGGAGGTGGAAGAGAGAGAGGGAAAAAAAAGTGCTCCATCAACCCGGACGACAGGCCCTTCATTGCAGCGGGCATGCTAATGAACCAGACCTACTTTACGTGGCACTCCTCACTGAAGCAGCACTAGCCAGCCTTACTTACTCGCCACTCTATGGTAAATGACCCTTGATGAGCTCACCCTCTCAGTCTACAGGAGGGGTTCGTTTTAAGCATTGGGACTAGAGGGGGGGGGGGCTGGCACTTGGGCTCTCACATGTCCCACCCTTCCACCTCCACTTCACTGAAGAGGGGACCATCTCTAGTACTGGCTGTTGCCAAGTTCACGTCAAACAGGGCCTATAGTGTGCATCCTTCTTCAGGATGCAAGGATCAATGATTCCTATATTTTTTGCAGGGTGCTTTCAGACAGAAGCTTGGAGTGGGTATTTCTGCTCATGGCTTCAGTATTACCTACATCCTGCATATATATTTTCCTTAGGAGATCAGGCCTGACATGTACCAGGAGGTGCATCCAGCATACACCACAAATCCAGAATTTATCACTTGCTTCCAAGCAAAGTGCAGGATGGTTAAAACACCAGATTACCATGTATAAATAACAAGGAATCCTTTTGTCCGAGCATTTCAACCATAATGGTTCTTCTGCAGCCAACTGCTTAATAGGTCACACTAACATTCATGTGTACAAAACGGTTCAATCCGCGTTCGGAAATTGACCTATTGTTTAGCCGCTTGCAATTTAAACTATCACTGATGCTTTCATCTGCGGGTCTCGGTCCACAGTCATACATGATCATCAAAAACAACTGGCTAGGAATTAAACCGCTATTGGCCATGTTCCTGTCATTAAGGAACCCATCTCATTGGCCCATCAACCACCACCCAAGACTCAACTGAAGTTATTTTAATTTGCGCTTTCCATTATTGTGTTATTTCCCAAGCCTTTATCTTATCCCTGCGACTTTGTTTCTAACCTTGAACTGGTTGCCGGTCTGCTAATGACTTACACTTATTGACGGAAAAAAAGAGGGGGTGGGAAGAAGGACACGACACATGTACAAATTAAAAGGGAGAGAGAGAGGGAGAGAGAGAGAGAGGGAGAGGGAGAGAGAGAAAACCTTTAGACGGGGTCCAATTATCTTCCATCTCTAGCCTCTCTCCTCCTAATCCTCATGCTGAAGCTCAAATGAATCCTGGTACATCATCTTATCAGGCTTGTCCATCAGTTGGTTTCCTTCCCTCAAAGACACACACACACACACACACACACACACACACACGCGCGCTTGCACACAGGCACAAAAGCACACAAACACACACATACACACACACAAACACACATGCACAAATGGGTGCAAACACAATTATCCCATTTGGTCAAGTCTCTGGGCAGAAAGTCATTAGCATAATGTGCCCGGCACACTGTGTCTGGGTCGGGGTCAGGCCCAGAACAGCCATTCCTGCGAGTGTTAATTCAACCCGGTCTGATCTCGCCAACAATTTCCCCGTCATAACGCTGACTGCGCTTTACACCGGAGACAAGGACGAGAACGGAAGCGCACAGCCCACCGGGGGGGCCGGACCCAGTGGCTTCGCGTAGATGCCTTTAACTAAGGACTAACACGAGGACAGCAACAGGGGCTCGCGACACCCAGAGGTCTTAATGATCCTGTTCTGATGAAGTCCTGCTCAGTGTACCAGTGGGGGGAGGGGGATGCTAGGCTGTCTATGAGCCATTAAACAAAATCATCATGTTCATAGGGCGTCAAAGAGACACTGTGAGAAGTTTGGCAGTTACTTAACCACTGCTCCTCCCTGCTCCCTGGGGTCCTCTCCTACTGGCTGTCAGACCGGCACTCTCCAGTCCACTGCAGACAAGCAGAATATCCTGGACGTGGCCGTCAGACCGGCACTCTCCAGT
>JAOVYW010000038.1:215648-234953 GCA_025775045.1 Hiodon tergisus | reverse complement strand
CCACTTTGACCTTTGTGGCTGTTG
The DNA here is from genome assembly GCA_025775045.1 of Hiodon tergisus. Taxonomy (NCBI): domain Eukaryota; kingdom Metazoa; phylum Chordata; class Actinopteri; order Hiodontiformes; family Hiodontidae; genus Hiodon; species Hiodon tergisus. The sequence continues at coordinate 234,929 of JAOVYW010000038.1, read as the reverse complement.
TTGATGTTGGCGATTGTGGTTAGTGAGAAGATCCACTTTGACCTTTGTGGCTGAAGCTTTAGTGGTATAGACCAACTGTGATACCGTCAGCTAAAGGCTATTGCTGCTGTGTGGACAAAAAACTGTGAGCTGTAAACAGTGACCCAACCTTTGTCACCTTAAAACTGTTCTCCTCCATCAGTGTAGAGGAGGATCTGTTTATTTTAAGCCTAAACCATTGAAACTTACTTCTGGTGGACACGCATCAAATTTACAGTCTATGATTCATTTTTGAAGTGTGAGAAATGTTTATTGTTACCTTGATTCTCCCAGTGCTGCAAAATGTACCTTTTTCATCGAATGCGGGTTGGTTACTCATGGGCGCTTTTGAATGGAGGTCCACGGCCGGAGTTTTCACTCAGTGTCGGTGTGGGGGGGCAGCACCTTCTTCACATCGACGACCCCATCCTCTGCTGAGCCTAATAATGTTTACACATTTGACACGGCGGGCCTGATCCTTTTAAAAATACATGGCCAGTATAAGCTAGCCCCCTCCTACGGGGTCTGCAAAAAGGCAGCATCCAGCCTGCCTCCGTCTGCCCTTGTTTGGAGAGAAGCTTTGAAAAGGGGAAATTGAAAAGCCTGTGTGCTGCCCCCCTTGCCTGAACGGGTGACTAATATCCCGTATGTCAACACCAAGGCCTGCTCTGAGAAGGCCTTATCTGGACGCCATCTCTCACGGGCACAATGGCGCTGGGCCTGATAAGGGCCGTGCTGTGACATTGGACGGGCAGATAATCACGGCCCACTTTCAGGGCTCCATAATGGGGGCCAATAGACCCAGCGCGTTTAAAGTGGCAGGGCTCCCTTAATGTAGCCAGAAAGGCCCTTCATTTACTTGTGTGTCTGTTTGTTTGACACCCCCACCCCCCTCAAACTGTCAGGACGGGGACGGTGTATGATCGTGGGTCAACCTACTGATTGACAGACTCCATATCTGTCCCCAGTAACCCTCCACAGTCTGTTCTCCTCATTGCCTTTGACTCATCCACACTGGTTAGAAAGTGCCACAGAGTTGCTTTCTGAGATTTCTCCTTTTCCAAGTTCACACCGAAAGCACTGCTGTATAATGTTGATTTCTTACGCCAATATAGACCATACATGATTGGAGAAACACTAAATAATTGAATTTTTTGTGAATTTTTAACCTGCCCCCACTAAGTATTTTCTGATTTCAAGTTTAATGCCGTGCATCCACATCTCAAATGGAAAATGGAAAATGAGCGATTAGTCTCAAGTTCCTTAATTCTTCCCGCCAGGAAAGGACTATTGTTATATTGCAAACAAGAAATAAATCTTTTGCCACTCACCAAAATGGCACCAGCTGCTTAAAATGATCAGGGTATGATTACACGGCACACAGGGAAATGTGTTTATTGTTTTATGTGCTGTCTGTAGCACACTCAGTGCAATAGGAAATATCCCTTGTAAAACGAGTCCTGTGTGGGCTTTGCTGAGATCTGTGCAGTAGCTCGAGACTGTAAAGAGGAGAACGGAAGATCAGTAATCAGAATTTCCTCGTGCTTCTGTATAGTGGTATTTCTTCATTTGTTTGTTTTTCTATGGAGATAAGTGTCACCAAGCATTCATTTGGATAGCAAAAATTTTTTTTTGAGAAGTTACAATCGTTTTATATACCATTAGCGGGCCTATATTAGCTAGCAAACCACCGTCTGTACGAGCCATAGAATTCCTGCCAGATTCTCTTCATGTTATTTGTTTAATTTCCCACTCATAAAATATGTTGTCCGAAGAGTGATCTACTTCATATGTGCCAATTACATTGATGAAGAAACCGGGATTTGTCAGCGGATGTGATGCATTACAAAACCGGGGATGGACACTGCTGTGGTACACCCTGAGAGAGTTTTTTTCTCAGATTGTTAAAGTAGATCCTCCTGTACTAACACAAACCTTTAAACACTGTGTGTAGCTCTGAGTGAGTAAAAATAAGTAAACAGATTAGATGATCAAGATCAAGTCAGAGACCCAATGGCGTCAGAGTTTTTAAAACATACGCTGGCCGAACGTAAAATGTCTGAAGGAAGTGGTTCTTATTACAAGCAGCCGGGAAGTGAGGCCGTTCAACCCATAAATATTGTGTCACACATGACTGTGGAAGGAAATGGGCAGAGTTCATCCCCTGAAACACTGCAGTCCATCCATTTAATTCAACAATGTCCTCATTTCTCAACATTAAAATATTTGAATGACTTCCCATAGATGACTGGTCAGTGTGGCACATCAGTGTTGTCAGAACGTCCTTCCAGACTTTGGAACCTCCACTTTTCTCAGCTTCAGGGGGTCCTGAAGTCTTATTTCCTGAAAACCAAGGACACAGGCTGCAGTGAACGCATGAATGTGATGAGACAATACAATTACACCTTAGGATTTGATGATGTTTTTATATACAATCTCTGTTGGTCTCTGACATATTAAATATAATTCATAAGAAGGACAGAACTGCATCATTAAACAAAGGACCTTACCGAAATTTTGAGAAAACACCTTCAGAAAAAGAAAAAAAAACATCCGTTTGCAAGGACAAACTCTATAACAGGACATCAATCTTGCAAGATCAATTTTTCACAGAAGGCTTTTTTGAAACAGGAATAAAGGTAATGGGAGGTTAATCTAAAGAAATTCTTTCATCATTAATTACAATTTTTCTAAACTCCAATGCCTGTTGAAGACTTACTTAAATCTTAATCAAATCTGATGGCAATCAGATTTAAAATAATCCTTCTGTGCCATCTGAATGCATTTGACTTTTATATCTTAAAGTTTTTAGAGTGCTATAATATTTCACGTGTTTAGCAAGAGTCTTAACCATACATGTCATCACTGGCATATAAATGCGTTTGGTAATATATTTTTTTAATAGCCATTTTATATTGTTGTTAATTTTTTAGAAGTAAGACAAACCGATCTTCATCAATATTTAAAATTCCCTTTGAAACCTTACTGAGCAAGCATTATAAATGTCTGTTCCTTAATACATGCAACTAGATTTGCCTGCACGAAGATCTAGCATAATGTGAAAATACGCACGTCTGTGCCTTTTCCACTCGTCAATGATAATTATTGTTATTAACATCACGGGTGAAATCATTCGCCAAGGACGCGCCAGGACACTTAAAATCTTGGAAGTTCCATCGAAAAAGAGTGAAGCAAACCATCTTCCACAATGCGCCTCACAGTTACAAATAAATTCTTGCATTAAGTTTGTTTTTCGTACCTAGATAAATACAATAACGACCACTGTTAGATTAATGTGTGAATGGTGTAGTAACATCGCTGGGGGAAAGAAAATCATCTCGTGGCACTGTTTTTATTTAATGAACAGGGGCATTTCCATAATGTTTCCAAACGTATAAGGCTGACAAAATTGTGCCAAGTTAGAAATAAAAAATAAAAGAAGGGATTTTAAAAATGTCAAAACGGATGTATTTTTTTCCTGTGTCTGGGGTGAGGGCAAGGCAACCGAACAGAGCGCTATGTGTCACTTTCGGGAGACATAAAAAGACATACAGTGGGCATCACATCGAATCAAATCATTCTCATGCTCGCAGGAAGCCACATAATTGCGTTGTTGACCAATCTTCGTAGCTCGGGGTGGCCATTTCTTCCAGGAACCAGCCGCGGCGGCGGGGGGGGGAAGCCCCCTCGCCACAACCTGGCAACAACGGGGGCGCGGTTAACGCTTTGCTCCCCGGGCGGCGCGGGGAGGCCGCGGGAATGACGCATCGACTGCGGGAAAATGAAAAACCCCCGCGGTTACGGAAAAGCCGGATCGATGCGGGTATCTTTAACTCAAACAACCTCCTGTGCCTGCCTATCCTAGTGTCGCTGTACATACCTGAGTGCCATGCGTGTTTTGGGATATGCTCATGTTTTCACATTGAAGGGAATGCCTGGTGGATCACTTTAGGAAATGGTGTTGGTCCTTAAAGAAAACCTTAAAGATATACAGATGTAAGACTTCACAGCGCTTTACAATAAAGCTTTACATGGCAACGTCAAATTCTTCAGACACATTTATCTGCCAAACAGTGTCTGTAAATTTTGTGATTTACAGTTTGGCTGTAAGCAGGGAACCAGAATCTCCCTGTGAATTTTCCCTTGGATGGCAGCTGATGACCTTCCACAGAGAGCTCTTCACAGATAGTCGTGTTTGAGGTGTCTGGAGGTGGCGAGGTTCAAGGCACTTTGATGGCTCTGTCTACGCCCTGGAACACTCGGTTTCAAGATGGCAGCTGATAATTCAAACCCAATGTGACGGAAAAGGATTGGGTGTCTTATTAGATAAAGCCATCATCCCTATTTCCTTTTATAAGTGTGGAAGAGGAGTGTGGGGAGGGCTGGGTGTCACAAGTTCTTGTTTGACCGACTTAAACTACCATGCTGCGACAGTTTACTCAAGTGGGTTGGGGGGGGGGGGGGTTGGTAAAAGGAGAAAATAGGAGAAGACGGTGTGTGATCCTGATTCATTCTTCAGACAAACAGTGTTGATTCTGACTTAAACCCGGGGTGCGTCACTCTAATTTATAGCTGGATGAATTTATGGCCCAGCCGTAGCTGGCTGTGAAATCTGAATTGCCAAATAATTGGATTTCAGTGTAGCACTTATGAATTATCTTATGATTTGTCTAGGCCCGTTTGTCAGTTGCCTTGTGCTTCAGGTCATTGCTGGCATTTGCCTGTTTGCCTTTTAATTGTTGAGTTACACTTAGATAGATGAGTCTTGATGCATGGTGTTTGGGTTGGGGGAAAGGGGGAGGGGGGGGGCGTTTTCTATTCAAATACGGGGATAGTGAGAGAATGTGTGAACGCAATCATGTGATCAGGCAACGTATGCACATGCATACAGACATTGCAATAACTCAGTCTTCAGATTACCATCGGTTATGGCCCCTTACATTGATTTATCATGAGGGATTTTATCAGGGGCTTGATTTGGTTAGTGAAGGACATTCATGCGAAGAGGGATATCACCTTCTCTTCAGCGGCAAATGTCCTGAGAGTCGTTGCCGTGCAGCGTGGCCTAAACAATGGAGGATCTGCTGGCGTATTCAATCTCCTTTCATTCAAAGTCCCTGTTCTGTCTTTATAACATGCCTTCCAGTAAGATGCCACTCTGTCAGGTTAGATACACAGTGATGTAAGGTGCCTGCAGCCACGGTGCTTTGAACACTGCTGTTAAAAGGACACAGTAACCGGACACAGAACTGTCTGGATGTCTGCAGACAGTTAGAGACGAGGCACACGTAGGAATTACCAACTGCTGCATTGTGTCTGCTGGGGAGCAGCGGTCCCTGTGTAGATTTGCGATAATGGTGCTCGTGTTCAAGCCTTTGAAGGGTGCTTGTTTACAGACAGGTTGTCCCATTGCTGCAAAATGTTTCCCAAACTGTCCCTGCTGATGACTTGACTATATGCTAAATATAGCCGGTAATAGTGGATCGTGGGACACTAGATGAGGCGGGCGGATCAAGAGACAGAAGCTAAATTAAAACCCTTGTCAGTTCACCCTGGACTTTGTGTCCGTCTCAAATTCGCAAGTGAAGCCGGGCTAAGACACAACACTGCACCCCCTACCCTGCGTTTCATTGATTTATCAGCTAAAACCTACTCGAGGTTTATATCTTCTGGACAGCTTCTTTTATTGTTCCTATTTAGAGTAGCTATAATCAACTTAGGATTTGAGTTGAGGCAAAGTCTGACTCTGACCTATGAAATCCTGGCCAGTGTATTACGTATTCTTGTGTGTTTTTAACGCTGTTTGACTTGATAAAAGCACAATTTCACTAATATGGAAATTGTGCAGGGGGAACACTCCTGTAGATCCTTGCCACCTTTTTCTTTCATTCTGTTTTGGCCATAAAGTCACAGTGGACCCAACGGCAAACCACGAGATTAGCAGGACACTTCAGCTTATTGCTTTCTTTCCAACGTAAGCAAAATTCATGCAAGACACTGGACGACAAAACCTTTTCATCTGGCGGCCTTTCCAGTTGGTCCACTTAAGTCCCCGTCAGATCAGCCAATGTTACGGAACAGAAAGGAATGTTCGCTGTGTTCACTCAAGTCTTTATTGTGTCACGTAACTAATGAAACACCTTTGGCGGGACCCCCTGGCACTCGGGGTATCCTGGGAGCTGGCCGCACCACGCACAGTAACCACGGCTGACACTCGCTTTATAAATGAGCACTCTGGACTCGTCCTGCAGGGGCGCGATGCACGCAGGGCCAGGCTTTAGTAGCGTTTGAAAAGAGGCAGGAAAAGTGTGCCGCCACTGGGCTTACTGGGAATAAGCTTGTGATCTACTCCTTCAGAAACGAGGCTCTTCTGTGTTTCCCGGTTCCTTTCATCATCAGCCGTCTCGCTGCGCCGTCTTCCCTCTTTTCTGCGCCACCTCCGACGGGCCAACACAGCGGCTCCGGCACAACAGCGGATATTAGGCCTCCGCGTTGTGATCCGGATCGAGAACCGCCGCGAATCTGCCTTCTTTGTGAGAGGCTCTCCGTCTCATCTCGACACCGTGCTGGGCCCAAGCGCTTTTAATGTAGGCCGGCCTCTGAAGTGGACTATTATCGGAAGCAGGTGACAGGATTGGGGAAGGTAAATGAGTGAGTATTGGCATGGGCTGGAGCGCGGACACTCATTAAACGGCTTTTCCTCTTTTTCCTCTCTCAGAATCCGCCGCTGTGCAAACAAAACACTGATTTTGCTTTCCTTTTTTCCACTCGTGCCCCTCCTCAGTTCTTTCACTTCATATCCTCTCTGCTTTCTTTGGGTTTTCTTCTTCTTTTTTTCTTTGCTGACGTCGAGGTTTTGCTTTAAAAGACAAAGGTTTGGGCCAAATCCATTAGGCGAGGCCGATTGTGTCCCATTAACGATGGAAGGATATACCTTTAAAATAGGTCTCACTCGTTATATACGTTTTTTTTTTACAATTTAATGAGTTGTCAATTTACAATGTTTTCAAAAGCTATTTGAATAAAGTGATTATTAAAGCTCAAATAATGTGCCACACATTTTCTTTTCAAGTGCAGAGGTGTGCTGTTTCATCAGGCTATACCTCAGTATATACACTTAACAAAGTTAACAAGTTAACAAACCCCTCTCAGTAGCGTAAGCAGGTATTGAACAGAAATAATTCTGTTTTGCAATGCTCCACGAGAAACATCATTCTCGCAGAAAAAGTTGCAATTTTGGGGCTCGCTCTATTATGTAAATGTCTAAAACCTTAAACTATTCTGTGAAACAAAAAACATCTTCAAATCTTTAAAAGCTTTTTATTTTTATTATGATTTACAGATCCGCAGATCCATAATTTTGAATGATGAATTAATTATTCATTATGAAACTTCTAATACTGCTACTAAAATGTGTTTATATTAAATATGTGAGAATAATACACATATTTCCCTTTCCCACCAAGGAAGGTTTTTCATCCAGTATCTAGCTCCTAGTTGTGAGTTGGCACGACTACAGTGAATACCCAAGAATTTAATTAGCCAATTAGGCTACAGGATTATTAGAGAGGGTAAATCCCTTACACTCATGACCACAGACAGTGTTTGCTTCATTATTGTGTCCCAGTCCTCACTCTGTAGTCCTACTTTATCAGTCCAGGAGGAAAGTATACACCAAACTGGCAGACCAGCACTATTGCCAACCCTTGGTGTTGCGAGATAAGCAGCACATCTTGGGTTTCACGGTCCATTCTATTCTTGCAGTCTGAAATATATAACAGTGTGACTGAAGTTTTTCAATATCTAGAAATAAAGAAAAGGAAATGTATTTTAAACGTAATTTCTGTTTTGTTGGACAATGAAATATTTTCTTTAGTTTATACATTTACAACCATGACATTTGCTAATGGAATGTGAGACTTACATGAATTTATCGTTTAAAGTAGCTACAGTTGAACTCTGGCATTTATTTTCCCCACTCACCCTGGATGCTTACCATGCAGTGTTATGTAAACTTTTCTGCTAAACACCACAAAAATAAAAAAATAGATTTTATCTGCTGTTCTGCCTCGTTATTCATTGAAAAAGCGACTTCACACACACACACACACACACACACACACACACACACACACACACACACACACACACACACACACACACACACACACATAACATATATATAATATATATGTAACATGTTAGAAAAGGTCTTACTATTACTGATACTAGCATAGCAAATGGGATTGTGTCAGGGGCTTTCTTACAGCAAATGTGTAGCATTACATATCTTTTTAAATTATCTTAAGCCTCCACGGCACGACAGGCCGTATGAATGAAACACGGCCTGCTACGTTCCGTGCGGCATGTGGAACTGTACAGCAGCTATGTTACATGCAAGCCTCGTAAAAATCATTTTATTCATCTTCAGCTCCCCTTATAGTGTGGCCAGTAAAATATTTTATGCGACGTTGGCTGCGGGCAACCCAGAGCAGCCTCCTCACAGGGAGAAACAAACGGGAGCAGGGAACTGCAGGTATATTTCTCTCGCTGAGCAATGACAGCACTGAAAACCTGCGTTGTGCTCGTGCTGGCAGTGGGGATCTCACAGATGATCGGCGTTTTAACGCCTTTCCCCATTTTGTGAAGACAAACCTCGCACCTCATTTGGTTTGACACTGTAGCCCGATATTCCTACTGTTTGCATCTTAATTGAAATCTTCTATTTTCTGATTTGCTGTGTGTCTACTTTTTAACTTCATTTTTTTTCTTTTGTTGTATCTGTTGGTGTTTTTTATGAGACCTGTTGATTTTCGTATTTATTTATTGCGATTTATTTTTGACCACTTTTTAATTTAACATCCTACACATTAAAATATGGCAAAGGCCTACTTCATTTCAGCTGAACAATGCCCAAACCACCACTCACATTTTCATTACATGTACTCAATCCCTGCACTAATAACAGTAATAATGAAAAATAGTGAGGCCCTTAAAAATAATTAAACTCTCAAATTCTTTTTAGTAATCTTTTTTTTTGTTTTTTTTTTTTTTTAAATGCAAGACTACTATATCCAGGTCCACAGTCCCATGACTCTGGTTTTTACTTTAATGTCCTACACATTTTATGTTCATTTTAAAAGTGCATTGTAGGTTAACCTGGATGAGGACCCCATTAATATGCTTATTAATAATAATCATAATAGTGAAGCTATTCATTTATCATCTTTAATCTATTGCAACACTACATGATTTTCTCAAACTTTCCTTGCCAACGTAATTTTACAAGTATGTTGGCCCCATAAAAATACCATGCTTATCGGGAAAGAGAACTTTCTCTTCATAGTATTCATAGTAATCTAACAGTAAGTGATATGGGAGAACTCTGAAATGATCTCTTTGGAATTCAGTCAGTCACTACACCCAGGTAGTTAACGACTGCACATAATAAAAACTGCTTGACAGCCATAACACAGCAACGCCTTGCTCTGTTGTCTGGAATACACCACCGAATGCAGATCCTGCCTGCAATGACGTGTCCTCAGCGTCTTATCAGCGGCGAAGGAGACCAACGAGAAGACTGATAGCAAACAACCCTTGCTTTATTATCCTTGTGTTTTCTTTAGAGCGCTCATTGCTGTTTAAGATACGCAGCCAATCTTGGGATAACAGATGCAGAATTTCTCAAACTCATTTTTTTTTAAATAGTGAGCTTGTGCTGTCGTGGGAGGGAATGTCCTATGTTGCAATGCGTTATGTTTGGGATTGGCAGGTATGAAAGAATGATCAGGAGCTATGCCGACAGCGTAACTAATCATGTCTATTAAACCGTTCAGTCTCATTCTTTGTTGGGCATAGGTGGATAGAGAGGTCACACCTCCACGTTTTCACTCTTTTTTTATATAATGAAATGAGCTTGTGTTTTGGTGACCCATATTTGACTCCATCGGCATACACACACACAACCGTTTTCCCGTTTAATAGAAAATTCTATTTGCTGTGTTTGTTTCTAACAGGGGCAATGTTTAAATAACCTCTAACTGGTATTAATTGGCTGGGAACATATGTTTCTTTGTTCTTTAACAGGCACGCAGTGCAGATGAAAGCAAGTGGAACAATCATCATTTGAGGAATGGAAATTGCATGTCACGTCAGATTAGCTCTGAAAAGCCTTTGGACTTGCTTGGGGGAAAGAGAAATAACGTTAATGAAAAATTGGAAGTTTTACAAAGAACTTTAATAAAAATAAATTATTTGCTCCATATATCTGAGCCATTCTATGCTCTGTAGATGACAAAAATTTGCTTAGAATAACAAATGTCCTCTTAAAATAATATTTGTGGGCAGGTTTGGGGGGATACTAGCTAATATTTAACAAAAAAAAAATACCAGTGACAAAGGTACAGACCTACACTTGTGAAAATATATTTTAATCTCTCTGTATCATTGTTGGATTTAATAATGCATCACCAGATTAATGTCTCTATATGTGATATATTAATGATTAAATATGTAACATGTCAACTGCTGATAAGATATGATATATTTATGTCTGCTATGGTTCTCATAAAAGATAATGGGTGAAGTCCAGGCAGGAGCACTGGACATTGGTCTAGTGGCTTTTAATACAATTTGGAATACTGCTGTTTTACCTTTCGGCAAAGTACTTCACTGTGTCTCCACTGTCTGATAAAACCACCAATTTACTTAAAGAAATCGTTAAATGAATCACACTAACTTTCTTAGGGCACCAAACAGATTATTTAAAGTTATCCATCAAATAGGGTGCTGGAAAAGCCTTGCATTGGCATTCCCAAATTATCCCAATTTGCAGCATGTTGAAAGATCAAATCCCGAAATTTGGTTTTGAATGGAGAGGGACCTAGAACAGCGATGGACCTTTTCCTCTTCCAGCCCATTGACACACAAACAAGGCGCATTAGCAAAACAAGAAAGTGTTAATGTGAATGCAGCAATGCTAATGTCCGTCAATATGGCAACTAATCTCGCCCCTCCTTTTTCCCACATTAGTGGTTTGAGTCACAGATGGCAGTGGGACTCAAAGCCATGTAATGAATCAAGGGGGGAATTGGTTTTGATTTCAAAGTTGCGGCGACTGCGGCCGCGATTGATTTTAAACCCAGTGGTAAAGCACGAGCTCTCATGCATGAAATGACGCCCATCCTCTTGCCCTCTGCATCACATCCTGTTTCTCTGTCCGTTCGCAGCAATAACAAAAAGCGTTCCCCCGAAATTCCCATTCAATCCATGCACTGCAAGTCCAAAAGCAATGACAATAATGTCTCAGGAATGCCACATGAGAACGCTTCCCTTTAAACTAGTGCAACTAAATTATATTGATGCTTCTTACCAGAATAACTACTTGACGACAGGTGAATTCTGCTTGCCTCAATACACACGTTTCGCCTTACTTAGTTAGGAAACTCTGTGATGCAGTTAAAAAAAATTTTTTTTTAATAATTTGGTCAAATGTATATAATCCCATCCAAACTTCTCCATTAAAGAGCTTACATTTTCTTGGTTGGCCATGAAATGCTGCATGGGGTTTTCTTGTGCGGTGGGAACATGGATCAGATCCTGATGGATCACAACATCAGTGAATGCTTTAAGTCAAATAATGTTCCCAGGCAAATTACATTTTTTGGAGCCAGTCAGCTGTGAACCAAGGTTTTTTTTGTCAAAGGGAACACTACTTAGCTCGCAGCTAAGAATTGTTTAAAAACGTGCAAAATATTTCCTTACAATAGGCATAGGTAAGTCCCTTCACGGTTCTCTTTTCTGCAATGCGAACAAGTCGACTGTATTGATTATTGGGGTGTGTGCTCCATGTCTAGACCATGGGGACTCTAAGCAATAATCAGCTATTTCAGAAAACAAGATGTTCTTGTCCACACCTACGGATTGTCCAGCCTGTCCCTGGACTGCTTTAGTAGGGATCTGAGAAACTCGAAAACATTGTGCATCCAATGTCAATTGCTGCGGAATTTTAGAGGTGATGTAATTTAGCTGTCATTTCGCATTCACAGTAACAAACGGCTGCATGGTCAAACCCTAACCCCTGGCCCTCAGCTGTAGGGCTTTGTGCGACAAGAAAATAAGTATTGATTTCTGTCCACACCCCGTGGAGAGAAAGCTGGACAGGTCACAAGCCGGACAGCCTCTGGGTCAACTCTGAGAGCGGAAGTTTCGTGGCTTTGATCTGGGCATATCCCTTATTTAGAGGACTGCCTTTGCTCCACAGGGCCAAACTGGAGGAGAAAAAACCATAGGAATCACGGGTAGTCTCTTGAAAGTTTTAAGATGTTTGTTGTATGAATCATCTTTCATTAGGGTCATCTCACCTGAGTAAAGGCTGCCATGTCTAAAATAATATAATAAGTTAATAATTATTAATAATTATGTTAATAGTAAGATTATTCAATGGTAAAAATTAGGTATGATCACTTCTTTCATTGGCGTAACAAACACTAATTCATTACAGTTATTCAAGCACTCCTCAATACCCAGCTCAAACTACTAATTTTCGCCACAGAGAGAAAATAATTATTATTTATCATTTTAAAAATATAATTATTCGCGGTTTAAACATATCATATTTTTCTACAAATTACCAAAAAAAATTTTTTTAACAGAAAATCTGATGCAACAACCACGACCAAAAAATAACAAATTTGATTGAGCACCGTCTTCTGGACAGCCATCAGCTATAAATGAACATGGCAGGATAGAGGCTGCGGGCGTGTCTTTAATTTGACTAGCCCTCAAACACTCCTTGCTGCTCTTTGGTAAACAGTCCTTGCTGTCAACCCCTATGGACTCAACTGAGCGGAGGGGATAATATCGTTTTAAACTCTTCCGCCCGCTCAGGGGAACTATATCCCATTTGGTTCATATTGTCTGATGCCAAAACTACGAAATGAAGATATACTTTTATCGTATTACTAGTGATAGATAATTATTGTCAATACCGGCTTTAAAGTTTTAATTGTTAAATACAACGATTGCTTAAATAAATATCTCCCTAATAGTCATGCTCGCTTTAGCTACCGACCGAATATGGTATCCAGCAGTTGCAATATACCATTGGTCCAGTAGGGGGATATAGTTCCCGAGTTATCAGAAACAGGTGACTATTTTAAATTGTCTATTTAAAATGATTCCATACACGCCAATAACAGGCAATAACCTTCAGCAAATTTAAGTTAAAACGTCTGTTCAGTGCAGTCGACTGTTTGAGTGTATTCATTTGCGCTATTTTAGAATTATATTACAGTTTAAACACTCTTTGATAGTATTAAATTATACCTTGGTGGAGATCACTTACAGAAAGTGTGTGTTTCATAGATCAAAATGTGCATTTATGGCAATAGATGTGGTATACCTATGAAATGTTTAAAAATGTAAAATAAAAAATGTTTTATTGATGCCTTTAATACTCATTGCTTAAAATAATGTGTATCTACTTCAAATCCCGTAAAGTTTTATACTATCACGTAAGGGCCAGGATGCTTAAACAAAGCAGTATACAGCGCTGCTAAACATTCGATTAAACACGTTGCTCTTATGCCCCGGCATAAGAGTTTAATGTAAAAATGTAATGTGAAAATACGATTGCGGTTTTCCACTGAAGGTAGGTGGAAATTAATTTTTGCCTTCTGTTTTATGGCGAACTCCACTTCCCATGTCTCATCAACAGTCGAGGACTAAGATAATTTATTCAGTGTTCACAAAGCGGCCCCGAGATCCCCCCAAGGAAAAGGGAACCGTGGGGGACGAGGAAGAAGTGTAGAGTATGTCAGTCAATGAGCGAACCAGGCGCTGAGCGGCAGCACTGCACCTCATACAGTACTCGCGAGCGGCACTTCAGCCTCAGATCCGATCTGTCTTTTTCTTCGTTTTTTTCCCTTTTTTTTTTTTGCTTCTCAACACAAATTCCTTCTCATCGGTACAAGCAACTGATACCACATTCAACACACAGGCGGGGGACAACCTCTCACACGGGAACCTGCTCCGATTCTCCCAGAGCGGTGTAGTTACTTTCCTTTACATGCAACTTCGTTAGCTATAACCGGTACCTTCTCAGTCCGTTTTTTCTGTCTGTCGTGAGGATAAAAAAGGCATCTCGATCATCCAAAGGGATTGTTTTTTTTAAACACCGTAAGTACTCCAAAAGCCTTAAGAGTGGCTGTTTTTTAAACGTTCTTGAGTCAGTCGGATGTTGTGATATGTTAACTTTTCAGGTTATTTCAGTGGGAAATCTTTAATTAACATTTGTATTTTGAAACTTAGCCTAAGCCTTGTTGGCAATTATTCATATTTAAGATGCCCTTATGATATAAGCTTTGAAATAGGAATTAGCGAAATTTTTATAGGAAGGCGTAGCGATGCATCGTAGATCGCTATTCTTAACTCGTATTGTATTGTTTAGCCTCAGTTTATAGTCCTGTGACATATACTGTGTCCTATAAAATGCAATCAATTGTTCTAAGAATATTACACATTTTCTCAAGTAATCCTGTTTAAACGTACTTTTGCGCGCGAGGGTTGAGTATTTTGGTTGCTATGGCTCTGGTGTTAGGGAACTTTTTGGCAGAGTTTTGAAGTCAGTGACCGTTTCACCAAGTTTCCTGACACTCGCTTGACAGTCCGACGCGATATTCTTTGGGGTTACAAGATTATATATGTGTGTGTATTTATTTATTTGCCATGGATGAGCTTTCTTGCATCCAGAAAGCAAAATTATGTTTTATCGAAGTTGTAAGCAAAACTAAACATGAATCTGTCGCTGTCCGGTAGCCTGTTGATAAACTACCAAACATTTGTTTTCAAAGGTAATTTATGACTGGTATGATGTAATATTTCCTAATTTATTCTCTCATTGCTACTGTAGACCACATACGGATAAATACCACCATGTTACTTGTTAGCGTAGTTGATTTAATTTGTAGGCTATCATTTCTATTTCATTTGTAGGCTGTTATGTTTAGTTGTGATTGTGAAAATATTTATTAGCATACATATTCTTAACTAAAACTTTGCGAGCACAGTCTAAATATCTCTTGTCTTGTAGCCACCCTTACACATGGGAAAGTCAGCCTATAGCGTTCTGAATTGGGATTTATTTAATACTTTTTAGCCTACACTAACTTGAAAATAGTGACCTTGTTATGTGGGCTCTGACATAAAACGCCACACGCAAATAAATTCGAAGAACCGTTCGTATTTTTTAAGAAGTAGAGAGCAGGTGTCAGTTTTCTTTTTTGATTTCCTCTGAACAATCATGCCTTAAATCGGGAACTCGTTTGATTGTCAGCATGCGAAAGGGAAACACCTGTTTACTATGGACCACTACAATTTACATCCTGTTTTAAACGACTCAGAAGAATCCGGACGGTTTCCGCTGAATTTAAGTTGATGTACTAAAGTTGAAAACGAGTAAGCTTGGTAGAAAGTGGGACATATCACGCATACTTTTCTGTAGACCATGGAAACTAATTAGGTTTCAATAAGTAGGTTACGACAATAGCTTATATATATTTTTTAATTCTTTGAATTAAATGTAATTAGTATTACTGGTTTCTTGTTATTAAAAAGTAACTGCGTTGATCAAAAGTCTTCAGAAACGACGAAGCTGTAAAAGATTGAGGCTGTAATTTAACTTTCATTCGGACTTTGATTTAATACTTTGATTTTATAGCGCTATCCTTTTTCGTAATTTCTACATTATATATGACGAGAGCACGTTATTTCTCTTTTTGTAACGATGATTTATAGGATTAGTTTATGTAAGTCCTAATATAAATTAATTTTACTTTAATATTTCCCTAACTTTAAATGAAAACGAATTGTTAAGTGGCCTTATTAAAAAACAAAACCGTTTATACAGTTAGAGATAAGCAGATTGTATATTAGATGATTTCGTCCTCTTTCTGCATCCTCCAGGTTTATTTTCTTGCGGAAATTACCTGTTATCTTTTTAAAATATGTATTTTAATTAATTTACCTGAATGTTTAAATAGCTTTAATCTCTGAGCATCCTCTTATATTAGGAGCGTAGAACGGTCATTTATTTTATTTTCATTAAGAACTTCACAGTCAGTGTATTTTGAATATACATTCATTAATATACAAAATACATTCTAAAGTATGGTCTCGTATTACACAAATAACTTTCTGTTATCTGTTGTGGAAAAAAGTTTAACTTTTAAAAAAACAATCATTTACTTATCATTATACACAGCACTGCATAAAATGCCTTATCAAACAAGATCGAGGCTTATAATTGCGGAAATAAATGCTTATTGTTTCGTTTATTGACTATTTAGGCATTACGTTTTTGAGGAAATTGGTCTGAAAGCCTTTTTTTTTCCTACAGTGAATTACGTTTTGATCGATTGGCCTTTTACCATTGGTGTCAATAATGGTCAATCACAGAAAAACTGAACTACTAAAAGATTTTTTGTAAAACAATGCTAAAATGGTAAATTTTACATATATTTATGAATTGTAAATTTGCAATAAATAGTTCCATGTGAATGCTGAGTATAAATTGTGGTATTGCTGAATCCCGTGCTAACTGGTCAGAAAATTGACGGGATAAGTTTAATGTATCCATAGGTGTAATGAACACATTTTACAAAGGCCCGTTGTGTACATCCCTAACTTCAGGTGGTTTTGGCTAGACGCAAAACAGTAATTTTTCCGACGAGGCGGTCATTTAAATAAGTTTAATGTGAACGATATGAACATAGCAACCTTTATTTTCCCAGTCTTCTCATGGTCTTTTCTCGTCAGATTTAGATTACTGCTGTCGAGGTATGTTTGTACACATCCTCAAGCACTTGATCACATACATTCTGGACATCACTTCGTTTACTCTAGATATAATTACGACATAATGTACGCATAGCAAGAGGAGGTTCGTTTTATGGTTTCTTATTCCCCGGTGCAGACTGGATAGGTAACGGGCAAAAAGAATACCAAGCGAGAAGAAAAATAACAAATTATGTATTTGTCGGTTTCGATTTCCGTCCTCAGTCATTCCTTTTTATCCCTTTCAGTAGCGACGTCGGTTGTTATTACTTTCCACTGAGTGAGAATTGAACTAAAATTAATGTTTGTTTCAGTGTCCGGATCAATTGCTATTTATTTTAATTAGAATTTGTGTGGTATGTGGAATTGAAATCAGAGTGCGCTCATTTGGGATTAAAAGAACACCCGTTTTCTTTCGGGAGAACAATTAAAAGGCGTCCTCGTCGAAGTAGGTGGAGTTATTGCATTGGTAAAGGAGAAATGAGAAAAAATTAAAATTGCCATCTTGTGCTACTTTAAACTTGGATTAATATGCCACTAGAAAACACGTGCTTCCTTCGCCTCGTTTAGGGCTCCGGCACACAAACGCAAATTACACTATGGCTTTGAGAGTAAATTAAGTATACATTTTTTTAAATAATTGTTCCGCCCGGGTTACCACTAGTCTACACAGGGCTATCAACATCCTTCCCCAGCCTACCTAAAACAGATTTTCCTTTTATATTGTGTCGTGCCAATAAACACTTCACTTAAAGTACGTTTGTCATGCAGATGGTGGCGAGGATCAGTAATTAAAATTAAAGTCGTGTCGGCGTTGAAACGGAGGGATTTCTCTTTTTATATATGTGAAATATCGAGTGTGGATTATGTTTAATTGTGTATTCGTTTTTGTTTTTAATTTATCTTTGATCGATGCCAAAGACCCTGTCGAATTTGTATCTCTTATCACTTATGTTTCAGATTTTTGCTAGGGCACGCGGGACTGACAGGTGTAAATTGTACTTGAACACGAAGCATATAAGCGATCGCCGGTCTAATCCCTGAATTACACTCTACTATACTTCTTATATCCTTCCCTTTAATATGGTGCGTTTGTAAGTCAATATCAACATAAAATATTAGAAACCAATTTGTAAGTTTAAAAATGTTGTTTTGATGTTATCCTCAATAATGCAACTACATATCGAATGAAGTTTAAATGCGTCGATTTTGACACTGATAAATTATATATTTGAAATATGTTTTGAAATTACTAATGCCGAAGTTAGTTGAAAATTCCCATAATTGCGCCATCATTTCTATATTTATCTGCGTTACAAATCTACTGGGCATTTTTTATGTAATAAATTAAAAGCAAAATACATTTGTAGAAACAGTCTTTTTAATCTCATAATTTTGGCGGACAGTCAGTTTTAAATAGATACATTAGTTTTGTTTTTTTCCCCCCCAAATAGTTTATCATTTGATTGCAGGCATAATTTAATTTAGGAATATTTTATTTGGTCAAAAATAATATCTTATATAGGGTATAATATTGAATTTGGATTCAGTTTTAATAATGGAAAAAATATTTTGATGCAATATCTACAAAAAAAAAAAAAATTCATTAAAAAAAAGCAGTTTATTTTCGTTCTAATCCGTTCTAGTCACAAAGTTTATTTAGCGTGTGGTAAAATAAGTTCAGTTATTTTCAAAGCTTAGAAAAAATACATTATTAGTGCACTTTGTGAAAAATCAATTGAACTGGAATATCCATCAGTTTATTCTTATTTTTCCTGTAATCGTTCCTCTGAGTAGTCACTGAAAGGAAATGTGTTTGTCTCCAGAATACAAAATGCAACAAGTTTAAATATGTGTAATTCCATTGAAACGACTTTGAGGAAATGAAAGATTTTTCCTTTCCCTTTACAAAATCTATTTTAAGCTCTGTACATCAGTATAATTTTTGATGCATATGTAAGTTCTGTTTGCATTTACAATCTTGCATCTCACAAATCAATTGGAATAAAAGTGTAGCTTTATTTAGCCAAAGTGATGGCTACCTCTCATTTCCATAAGCAAACAGAGAGAAAGAGAAAGGGATTTCTTTTAAACTTTTTCTCTGCAGTCCCAAGCTGGACTGGCAGTTGAATGTACAACGGCCATGTTACCGTGAAGAGCAGTGTTTTATTAGCCTGGCTGGCTAACAAGTTGTTGTCATCAACTTCAGGACAGAACGCTTGTTGGCATTATCTGTTGAGGTTCACCAATTCGACGGCGTGATTGGCAAACTAGGGAAACAACTTTCAATTCACCAGGAATGTTGGCTGGTGGCTCTGAGGAGTTAAAAAAAGGAGAGGACCATCTCTCGTCCGCTAAAACAGAGATGATTTGCAATGGACAGTAGTGGGGGGGGGGGGGGGGGGGTATTGGTTATATGCAAGCCCCTGC
>JAOVYW010000038.1:202009-215548 GCA_025775045.1 Hiodon tergisus | reverse complement strand
TATATATATATTTAGCATTTAGCATTTTTGTTTCTGTGTGATTGGGTAAGCTGTATGCTGAAGGTTTCTAAAGAAAGCTTTTGGTATTTAAAAGTTTTAAAAGTGTAATATGTTTTAGCCCATTAAATAACACTGGACTCGTTGTAATAGTCGGGGGCTTTAATGTGCTTGCCCATTTGAAATAACCGGGTAAATAAACGCTGCAATATTGCAGGCAAATAGTATAAATTCGTATAAAACGCAATTTTATATTTCCAGGTACCTATATTATAATGTGAGAACGGATATCCGAAAGACTTTTCATGACCCAACACGCAAAATCGTGGAGGTAAAGAATGAGTTGGTTTCAAGAGTTTAGCTGTGCACGATAAAACACTATCAGTCCATAATTAAAAGCCATTGGCCTCAATTTTAGTCGTTAACCTTAGTGATATTTTTTGGAATTAAACCATAAAGCTGCGTTTTTAATGGATGAAAATCGAACGTTTTTCTTGATTTAATTTAATTGAACTGACACCAATGAGTGCGGCATCCGTCCAAATTTTAAGAAGTGCAATACTTTCATAAGTTGATTAAAATATGCTAAATTGAACATTATTTAACTTTATGGTTAGAGTGACTGGGATATGTATTGGTGAAACAGTTACCTTGAGATAATTATCTGTCAATATCTTTGTTAAATAAAGCAATTTGTAAAGTCTAGTATTCACAGGAAAGATGCCAAAAACAAAATGTAACTGTAGCAGTAAATCATTGAATTATTTTAAACACTTGGTATGATCACATTTTATAGAGCTTTATAACATATGTATCCATACATCTCCGGCGTCTATAATTGTTAATGCAACTCGCATCAATGCAAGCCGTAAAGAATTATTATCTATTATACTATTATTATCGTTGGTATTATTTCGCATTTTTGTTAGGAAATTTATTAACACCATAACTAATGCTGTGATTCGAGTTGACTAAATTAGGTTTGTGTTATTTTAAACTGAAAGTAGACCTACAGACTGTACAGACATTCGCGTCAATAACCAAAAAAGAAGGCGATACAATTACGGTGTGATACGAGTTAATGCTTTTCAATAATTGAAATGCGTTTTCAATGCTTATTCTTTATTTGTAAAATAGTTTCTACTTTTTATGATTTGTTTTACGCTGGAAAAGACTAGTTGATGCTTTTTGATTTCATGTAGGATAACTGGTAATGAGGGGGGGAAGCAGAATCATGGCCCTGAGTTTCAAAAGCTTGTTATAGCTAATGTGCCAATTCAACGTGCCACCTGAAAGTGTCATATAAAGGTAGCTCATTAACACTCAATTAAATTACACTGGATGCAAATTAACGCGGTTAACAACGAACCATGTTGAAAAGAATATGGGGAATTGTGAATCAAGACGACTAATGCATATTTATCTCATGCTAATTGGTTTGTATGAATGAAGGAGTATCTTTAATTAATTGACAACAATCGGATGTAAATTAAATGCTACTCTCAGTCTGAGAAGAAAAGTGAGAAAATTCTGCTACAGTTCACAATCGCAGCGAAATATGGTAAATAATATCTAGGCCTAACGCGGGACAAAACGCGCGTACGATTTTACAAAGGGTTAAAATGAACAAAGGAAAAATTCTTAATTAATTTAAACTTAGAAGCGATTACCAATGGATCATTTTTATTAATAAATGACTGCTTATACCGGAAAAAAAATTAATGATATATAGATAATATTAATGACAGAACAAAGGCGTTGTGGCCCGAAGCAAAGCAATATACAAAATCAAATAAGAGATTTATATTAATTAGTTCACCCTAAGAGGATATGTGATGCTTTGCGTGCGACTGCATCTTTATGCGCTAAAAGCGACTCACGGATCCTTCGTGTGCCGTTGATGTGGCTTTTTCCAAGCGCGACGTTTTGAAAATGATCAATTCGCAGTATAACAGCAGTTAAACAAATACTTGATTTCTGCTTGAAACGTATTCAAATTATCATGTCTCCTGCAGTGTAAATGGATGTCACTTGAAAAAATAATGCATTTTTAATAGCTCTCTCTGGTTCTGAAGTGGGCGTGAGACTGCCACGAGAAGAATTTCTCCAGGCGATCAATATGAAGGGAATTTGCTACCCGGGACACGTTGACCCTCAGTAAATGCTACCGAGGAAGTAGTTGGATACTTGGAGATACTTTAGATCAGCAGCACAGCAGAGTTTTTTATATATACATTAATACCCGATATATATATAAATGTGTGTGTGTGTGAATAAGCAAATAAGTGAAATTTTATTCTCATTTCTTGTTTGTGCATCCACCTTTTTAATTAATGTAATTATAATTGTTATTGTTGTTCTTTACGTCTATTATTAGTGGTTGAATTATTAATAATAAGAATACTTCACGTATTAATCCGAATACTATTTTAATTAATTTAAAATATAAATAAAATCAAATGGAATTTTGTAGGGCTTTTATGCGGATCGGGGAAGGTTAATTTCTTTTAGGCCTAGATTATAGTAGTAAACACTTAAATACAAGATCCGGTCTTTTTTTATTTTTATCTTTATTTTAATCATCACTACTTGTATATTATTATGGTACTTGTTTGTGTTTATTTGAATTTGATTTAATCCACTCGGCCATGTCTACCACGTTCTCGGCTGATTCCAGATTTTTCTTAAGTTTTGTTATCTGAATTTCTGTGTCACGCCGGTTCGCCCCGTGTAATTTGTCTTATGTGCGGACGATTGATAAAGTATGGGATCTTTTCACGTTTATTTGTTTATGGCCTTTATAAATTACTGTTAGGTTTATACCCATTCAGCATGAATACCGTTTTGTGAAAAATGTTGGAACAACAAAACAGTCGTCCATTTAAAACCACAGATGGCGCTTTCAATGGCCGGTGCCTTGTACTAGTGGGGGTATACGCGCAACATTCTTCTGTCTTTGTGTCCCTCGTTCTGTCTTAGGCGTTTCTTTGTGACGAACTTTCTGTTTAGGTATTCTTTCAGTGACTGGCTCTGTATTTGTCTGTATTTACCCCCTTTTCATCTGCCCCGCTTTTCACCTCCCGCCTCCCCTTTTTCTTATGGTTGCGCACTTTGGGGCTGTCCTCCTTCTGCATCCCTGACGACACGGTAAACAATTGGTGCGCACATTTGAGATGCAGCGGAGCACTTCTGGAGCAGGAGTCAAGGCTTGAGACTCAGGTCGATTAACGCAAAGAAGATATGCACAATAAGGTGCTTTTCTTCACTCATTGGTTGACATTTTACGTGTTTACCTTTTTGTTCGTTTTATGAGCCAATTGAACTTCCGTCCCAAAGTTATATATAATTCAAATTCAGAATATTTTTTCTGTCACTGTAATTTTACCCAGTCTTATTTTGTATTTAGTAGCACTGCTTATTTTGGCGTATTCCCTAAAACTACAGAATAACCATTAAAACTACGTTTTTATATGCTTTATCCAATTATATGAGTCACTAACATGTTGCCATAAATATACCATTTACACTATACTGAAAACACAGTAGAAGATAGTGAATAAACTACTGTTATGTTGTAATAAATATTGTGTTTTTTAAATTAATTTTTTTACTCTAACTGAAGACTAAATATATTTCAACAATTAAAATGCAGGGCAGACAATGGACATATGACTAAGCACTAGTTGGCTGTATATAGTAAAGATTAATTTCATTATAAGAACCCTTTGTCTTTTACGTACATCTATTTACACATATATTGCATATTTAAGTAACATGGCTGCAGTATTTTCTTATGTACAATTGTAAATGTGTATTTATAAACCAGTTTCTAAAACGTAGTAACGAACATATCTGTAAATGCAGGAGAGGCACAGTGAAATAGAATTCTATCATTACCATGACACTTTTGCCACTTTCTGGGTATGGTTTTATTTTTTCAATGAGAAATGGCATTGTTGATGCATCCAGATTGCAGAGGATACAGTGATATAATACAAATCAGGATTTAAATTGATAGAATGGTATCCATTCTAATTTTATTTTATTAGATGAATTACATTTTTTGAAAATGTTTTTAATGCATGATAAAATTCACATTCTGATTTTGTGGCTTATTGGCTGGAGTTCCAGTGTTTAATCTATAATTGCAACAACAAAAAAATCCACCAACTTTACGGTTTGTTTTTCAGCTATCTGGGAGAGTTTGTCAATGTACTTGCAGCTCAGAGCAATTTTTTATAGTTCATTGACTGTTTTTTTTATGGCTCATTCTTGTCCCTTCCCTGCAATGTGTGGTCTGATGTGTGACTTGGTTTTAAGATGTGGTGTAACTGCGGCTCTTGTGTGCTACAAAGTGATTGTAAGCGGGACAGTTTGGCCGTGAGGCGGCAGGCATGGGCAGGTCACAAAGTGGGCACGTTTTGTTTCAGCGTCAGCGGAGCCTGAGATCTAATAAACACACTATCCGTCCTTCCCGGTGGCGGGTTCTGGTCGCAGCTCTTTTTTCACCTCCTACCAAACCCCCTTTCAATGTGGGGATTGCTGGGGAGGGAGGCCATGTTAATGTCTTGTACCGTAAAAATTGCTGGCGCTATGGCTATTAGGTGCGGCGCTAAAGCGCAGGGCCCCGTCGGAGCGCAGGGGACGGGCTTCAAAAGCCGCCGGCAGCGGCGGCCGCCATCAAATGCTCTGATAATTGCTTTGCTGTGAAGGGTTAGCCTTTTCTCTTGATTTCCCTTTTTTTTTCTTTTTTTTTTGTGCGTGATTTGTCCCTTAAGCCGGCGTAACGTTCTGGACGCGGTCGCAGAATGTGAAGAGCAAATTGGAGGCTGAGCGTGAACAATGCAACATGGGACGCTGCAGAGGGATTCTTTAGTGGAAATCGCCCCCTCAAGATGAAGGGGGGAAGAGAGAGAGAGAGAGAGAGAGAGTGGGGGGGGGGCACAGAAAGACAATGGGAGTGGACACCGATGTGCCCTGATCTACAGCCTTAAACTGTGGCTGGTCATGTTATTTTGCGTTAATCGAAGAACCCGTGAATCGCTTAAGTTATCCAACAGCTGTGAGATCTTGTGAGTGCAAACATGAACAGAAGCAATCAAACCCTTTAAAAGACACACACGTCGAGTCATTGTTCTGTATTATTTCCTTAAAGATTTTAGTTCGAAAACAGCGAAGCAAAAAAAAAAAAAAAACAGTTTCATTGAAGAAGAGCGCCAGTGCTTGCCTATGACACTGTGTTCTGGCGCGAAGCGCGCCGCGAGGCGTAGAGCAAACAGCCTGTTCTCTGTGAGCAGCACTGACGCACACAGTGGCTGAAGAACAGAGCGGGGCAGTGTGACTGTATTTCTGTGTTTGCCTCGTGGGGAACAGGTTGTGGTTGTGAACATATCGTTTACAGAAAGTAAACAGAGTGGGAGGGAGGAAGCTTAGCCATTGGAGGCTCCTTTTTGATGTTTGGGAGCCTAATTTGATTTTTCACCTCCCATTGTTTCAATGTTTTGCTCTTCTAATCCACTTTAAAGTGGATGTGGCTTTCATCTTGGCGGGGGGGGGGGAGCCAACACAGGCCCTTTCCCCTTCATCTCACCCTAGTAGGGACAGAGTGTGTAAAGGTAGCTGCAGTTCCTGCCACCACCCACCCACCCCCACTCTTCCTTTCTCATTTTGTAGTTAAGTACTCTGGGCTCTCAATAATGGCTGGGTTCCCTTAAAGCTTCTCATGAAGGACTGTTAGACCCTGGTGGCGTATTAAAAGAGAAAGAAAGGCAAGAGAAAAGAAAGAAAGAGGTGGAAATTGCCACCAGAGTTTGCAGCAAAATGACCAGCTTGCCGCTGCTGGCTTAATGTGCCCTCTTCTGTGACCCCAAAAATGCACACACAAAACAGGGGGTCGACATTATCCGGGCGCCTTGAAAAGAGCCACACAGAAATGAGCCTTTTGTGTTAATTCCTTCTCCAAACCATTGACTGTGGCTGTTCTTCCCCCCTTAAATCTGTTTGAGACCCCAGAGAGAGAGAGAGAGGGAGAGAGACAGAGAGACAGGGGAGGAAATTGTGAGACGGAGTAGCAGAGGGAAACAGCGTCTGTGTTTAAGAACCATCTGTGACGAAGTTTGTATTCGTTGGAGCAACAAAATCTACCCTCTCTTTTTTTCAGCAACATATTTTTTCAGTTCTAAATATTCTCTTTGAATTGTTTTTATTATATTTGCTCTATCATTTGTCTAGTTAATGTCCTATATATTTGAAATAGATGGATATACAAATTAAGATATATTTTTTATATTTTTTATACAAGTTCTTCTCTAATACTCTGCTTAAAATGCATTACGCAAAATCAAAATATGAAACTTGATTAAAATTGTAGAACATTATTTGATTTATGTTTAAAAATGTATACACCAATTTTTAATAATAAAAAAAATCTTAAATGACAATGCTGTAATATATATAAATTTCCGAAGTATTTTTTTACAATCAAAAATATTTTACATGCTGTTCATGTTCTCAAAGATTTCTTACTGGTTTAATTTGCCTGGCCAGTTATTACCAATGTGCACAAAAAAGCTAAGTTTGTTCTCTGCCAGGTCCACTTTAGCTCCATTGTGCTAATTCAAACCAATTAGATTCGTTTTAATGTTTCTGGTCCAAAAACTGTGCAGGCTTGATTTTACTAATGCATTTTCTTATTCATTAAAACTAATAGTGATGATAATCAAAACAATTCCTCTTCGAGCCGGGTGGGTTTTTTCGAAAAGCGGGATTTTTCAGGAACGCAGTAGAAATATGTTTGAAAACAAGTGGGCGTGTGTGCTGCGGGCGGACGCTTGCTTCGACCCTTTGTTATTGTTTCCTCCACGTCCTCTGGTGTCTTGTGAGAACGTGCGAGATGTTACGTGTGCGCGGCCGACAGACGGAGAGGAGGAAGAGGTGCGCGGAAAGCCAGCTCCCTGCTGTCCCCGCCCCCCCCGCCTCTGAAGCCGGTGTGTCTGGCGGATTAAGACTGGATGGGAGCACTTACGCTTCACGCAGCTCCCTGGCGTGGCTGCCAGGCACAGACACCGATGGCAGGGGCCCCCCCGTCACTGCGTCCACTCTCCCGGGACCTTGGCAGGGATTAGAGCCTAAAGCCACCCCGCTCTCCCGGTCATGCGAACGGTTGGCACCCAACGCGCGGCGATGCCCGTTCTTGAACGACCACTGCCCCGTTGGCACGATCTGCCTGCTTGGAGCAGAACAAGAGCCACCTAGCCTCTCTCTTATTGATCCTAACGAGCCGTGGGGAGGAATGCCCGGTGGTTTGGCGGTTTGCGCCTGCTGTGAGTGGTGAAGACTGTCTGTTGCGTCCCCTTTCTGTTTTTGTTGTTGTTTGGGGCGCTGAGCCATGTCCTCCCAATGTCATGCCTGGTTTCCTCCTCCTTTGACTCCCAGAAGGCCACATGCCACCGGGACATGGCTGGGTTAATCCAGGTGGCTGAACCCTTGTTGGCGAGATTAGTAAAGATTGTCTTGACAAAGAAGGGGGGTGGAGTTCCTCACAAGGTTCTTATAGTTACCCCCCTCCACGGGCATGGAAATACAATTAATAAAAATTAATTTAATTTAATTTAAAAACAAAAAACAAAGACCAGTAGTATGATCCTTCTCGTGAATATTTGTTTGCAAATTTCAAAATTGCTGTGAACATGCATGAAAAGTAGAGTAAGAGACCGGTATAATGTTGATCTTTTGACAGTGCGTGTTGTGGTTGGTGTATTGGGAGGAGAATGGCATTACATAGGAAGCCCCAAAAGAACTAATAGAACAAATAGAACTAATGATGCGTCTGTCTGCACACAGAGACCCAAACACGCAGAGCCCCTGGCTGTTCCCAGACCTGACGACTCCCCCTGGTACTTTTTTCAGCCCGTCCCGGTTTCGGGCAGCTGGGCCAGAGGGCGGAAGGTGCCCAGCTTGCTTTGTCACCCCCCTCGCCCGCATCCTTCCTCTCTCCCCAAAAAAACGCAGCAAACAGCCCGGCAGTGAGAAATGGAGCCCCGCACACCAACACTTAAACGGCCATTTCCTTCGCCGTTCACCTCACACAGCATAAATGCCGTTCACGTCTCCCCACAGCCTGTCAGCGGCTTGAAGGCCTGGAGTGGAAGGAGGAAAATGGGGGGCGACAAGAAAAAACCACAGGCGGTGACTTAGCGGCCACCTCTCCCCATTTGACGTGCAAAAAGGGAGCAAATTTAACAATTTGGCTGCTACTCTTGGCCTGATGGAGCAAAAGTGAACCCAGATTATAGGGCCCGGAGAGGGGGCGTGCCGAAACACAGGGAGAGGCAGTGACATGATGGAAGTCTAATGGTAATAATTGGCGGCAGCTTTGACAGGGCCTGTATGATAGCTCACAATAAACAGCCTGTGTTTTTTAAAGCGAAATTTACACAAAATTACACTGCGGCTTTGAAACCGCCAGTTTCGGCCTCCGTGGACGGCACATGTCTGCTCTTTGATTTACTCAATCACAGCCGTCATTTTCTTATTTTTACTTATCGCAACGCGAATAAACAGCGCGGACGCGCAGTTTGCACATTTGACAGGCGTAAAAAGGGCCCTTAAACCAGGCCCTCCTTTCCTCTCGCGTTACGCCTCTTATGTTTGACAGAGCAAATGTGGCCTTGAAGGTCCAGCGGACTCAGGGACTGCCGTACACAGATATTTAACACAGATCCTAACTCTTCACCCCCATAATTCTTGTGCCTTTTCCTGTGAAGCGGGGTACATTTTCTGAGTGAGTTATGGTGGGGGCTCTGCCAGTCAGGGTGAGTCCTGTGAAAATGCTGTCATTTTCCCCAATTCCCACCACAGTGGCAAGGTCCGGCCACAAGTCGTCCTGCTATTTCAGATCTCGGAGCATTTACGGAATGCAGTGCTGTCATTTTTTATGAGGTCCACTTTTATTTGAACCGTTTCCTGACTACCAAGGTGGATCTCTTTTTAAGCGGAGGGGAATTAGGTATTGACCAGGCTTTTCTCCAGGTTGGCTGGGATCTCGTCGTCCAGCCAAGGTCAGGGGTGTCCAAATTGGACACACTTTGCTCTGCATGTATGACAAGTTATCACGTAGCCCAGGGTGAAAGAAAACCAAGGCGCTATGACAATTCTGAAAGGGAGGGAGGCGGCGATGTCGGGGTTGGATGGGAGATGGGGGTGGCTGTGTTATTAAAACAACAGACGACTCAAAGGGAGACTATCCCTGCACCTGATCGACCAGCATCATGTGTGCCAAAATGCTTCCCTCTGATCTCAGTTCAAAGACAGCAGGGAAGGGACTCAAAGCATTTGGGGGGTGGGGGGGGGGGGTGGTTGAATTGTTGGCTTACTACAAAACGGCACATCCCCTGTCCCTGGAGCCTACAAATCATTCAAGCAAATACAGACCGGGGACAGAGAGTGCTAAAGCTGGGTTTAAAGAGCGATGCCCCGGTATTGAGAGAGCTAAATAGCCCCTTGCTCACCCCTCTGCTGGAGGACATCTGCCATAAGGGGGCGACCTCCTTTGCCCGCCGGCCAATGTGCGTGCATTAGTGCGTGTGTGTTTGTGTGTGTGTGAGAGTGTGTGAGAGTGTGTGTGTTTGTGAGTTGTAGGCTGTCCTTGGACTGTGCAGGCTTCTCTGAAACTAGCTAACAAAGCCTTTGCTATCTGATTGCCTTAACAGTAAAACTAATAGTGGAAATGACCCTCTGCTCAGCCGCAGACCCTGTTAACCTCTTGCTGCAAATACAACCTGACGGGAATCGTGGAGGCAGCAAGTCGCAGGGAAGACTACCATGCACAGTCCAGGAAATAAATAAAGGCCGGTGTAGAAAAAATAACCTGAAATATGGCGACAAGTGGGAAAACAGAAAGGCACACTTTCCCACTGCAAATATGCAGGGATTTTCACATCTTTCTGAGAAATGGAACTTCAGAGGTTTTGGAACTTGTCCGTCCAGAGGGAAAAACAACATTTCTAATTTATGTGCTCTCTTGGCTGAAGATGCTATGCGGCTAAATCTCGCTGGCGCTTGGACGCTGTGCCTGCTCCACTGGAGGGGGGCGCGAGGAGCTTGTAACGTCGTGACGTGGTAGTACTAAGATACAACATTTACACGATGCTATAAATATGTCTCTCAGTTCCCCAAAAAAAGGCACGTTGCACTTGCTGGGAGAATGGGGACAGGCAAAACAAGCAGTGGTATGGAGACACTTTTAGGTCAGACACAGACAAGACAAACAGACAGACACTGTGTAACATTGTTTGAGAGTGCCCCGGTCATTATTATAGGAACACTAGATGCGGGAAATGGTCATTTACAGCACTTTGAATTGTTAAGTGTTGCCTTAAGTGGAGTGGCTTTCAATCAAAATATTATAAATTGTAAAAATGCCACATTCTAGTTGTAGATTCAATTCGATCCCTTTATGGTTGCCAGATTCATGAGCGTGTTTGCTTAAATCATGTGTAGGACAATTCGATTTGAGATTCTATGCTTGGGATCCTAGAAATATACTGGACAACTGATATGTGTGAAAATCTGTGTGTTGACATTGGGTGTGAAGTCTGTCAGAGTCCAAACTCTGTATATTTTACGACATCCTGGGTTGCATATCAATGCATTTTACGAATCAGGCGGGCGGAGTCATTTTCTTACCCACAGTTTATGAACATATAAACTCCTTGCCTGTCTGCGCGGTGCCGTCTAGGGCTCCATCTACGACTGACCAAGCCCGGCTGT
This sequence comes from Hiodon tergisus, assembly GCA_025775045.1. Taxonomy (NCBI): domain Eukaryota; kingdom Metazoa; phylum Chordata; class Actinopteri; order Hiodontiformes; family Hiodontidae; genus Hiodon; species Hiodon tergisus. The sequence continues at coordinate 204,781 of JAOVYW010000038.1, read as the reverse complement.
GCCTGGGGTCGCGCCTCGTTCCAGCTGTCCCCGACCACACTTCCTGCAGCATGAAGCATGGGCTGCCGTGATGGTTGTGTTCCTTGAGGGTGTTGCGGCCGGTGGGTGTGGGTGCGTACCTGGTGCAGTGTTTTGTCTCGAGGCCCCCCCCACCTCCCCAGAGGTTCTCTCCCCTCACATCTGGGTAAGTAGTTCTGCTGAGCCGTCCCCTTGACATTTGCCACTCTAATGACTCGTAGTGCCTCATGGACTGACGTCCTGATGGTCATTCCATCCTACGGCCAAGCAGGCTGAGAGCTTATCCTGCTCGCTCTCCCCTTCGCTCTGTTGTTTTTGAAGGGGGATTTATTGGCCTAAGCGGGCCCGTTAGCTGGCAATGGGATCCGCTGCTGGTGCGTTCTGCTTCACTGTTGGGACGTCCCCCGGTCCCGTCCCAGGCTGGCCCATGGTGCTGGCCCTGATGGGTCTGCTCCCCAGTGCGCCCTCCCTCCATGAGGGTTAGTTCATTGCAATGATTCAGCTGGGGCTTGGAAGGGGGAGAGGGGGGGGGTGGTGTAGGAGGGCTCTGTCTGGGGTCAGCTTTCAAGATGTGACTAAAAGTAGTCGCGGATGCATGGAAGCGGTCGGGCACACTAAACGGAATCATGCCTGGCTCAATCGCTGCCGCCCACCAGAGGAGAGGTAGCCGGACTGCATTGCTCCTAGTGCGCCTAGGTCCCCCCCCCCATCTGCTCAGGAAATGTCCAGCATGTAGCCTCTGTGCAGGGGAGACTGCAGTTGTGGGGGGGCGGTGTCCCTTTGATAATGATGTCAGCTTCGGGAATGCTACAACCTGGGTGGCTGAGGTTTCCGCTGGTCCGCCTCCAGAGCCTGTGTCTGCATGTGTGTCTCAGGGGTGTGTGTGCGCCTCAATAAAATCCCAGATCCGCCACAGGGTCCTGTCGGAAGCTGCCGCCGCCGCCCGCCAGGCAGCCTGGCCGATCCCCTCCGGCCCTCCCTCTGTTCCCCTGTCCGGCCAGGCTCAGACGCTCTATCTATTCACAAACCCACAGCTGTTAAAGCAGACGGAGAGTTTGTGAGGCTGTGGCCGTCTGACTCATGCAGACAAGAGGAAATAAACAGGGAGGCTGACGACAGGGGTAGAAGGAGACGCTCCCACTCTGTCTCTCTTTCACACTCACACTCACACACACATACACACACTCACACTCACACACATACACGCACACACACACACACACACACACACACACACGCACACGCTCCTCGCCCCCTGCTAGAATTCCTGGGGTGTGAGATTCTGATGGCATTCGTTCAAAAACCATCATACACAGGCACATGTGTCAGGCTTGTTCAGAAACATCCTCAAACCTTCTGCAGCAGCTAGGTCTGAATGACAGCACAAAGTGGGCGAGCATGTGTGCCAGGGCACTCGGCACATAGATTGTCATTTCCCTTTCATTGTACTGCAAGTCTGCACAGCCCTGCGTTGCAGAAGTGGGGAAAACCAGGAGGCTGTACCCCTTCCATTTATGGTCCCAGAAGTTAATTGCAAGTCCTGAACTTTAATGGTTTTATGGAGGAACTGCACCTGAAGGCAGACAGATGGGCGGGTAGGGGTGGGGGGGGGGCGCTGTAGTTGACACCTTTGGTGTCATCCCTCATCGGGCAGTGGGTTAGCCGCTTTAGGGAAACGGCGCTTGGCGTTTACAGTGAACGTAGGGGGTGGGAGAGAGGGGCTGAGACCTGACAGACAGGTGCCTGGGGTTGTTATTTAGTCTGAGGCCCAGTAATTAGCGGGCCCCGCTGAGCAGTAAACCTTGTTTAACATCCGGAAGGCTAAGTGTTTACGAAGGGTAGGGGAGAGACCGGGGGAAGAGGGATCGCGCCCTCATCCCCGTGCCCTCCAGTGTGGCTGGAGTTGGCCCGCTCCCTTCTCAGCGGAGCAGCCTTCAAGGAACAGGATTCAGCAGGGGTACTTGCGGAAGGACAGGTGTTTTTACGCCGCCGCTCGAATCAGCCACTGCATTGGGCTGTGTTTGCGGCCCTGCTTGTGTCGTGTAACCAGTACCACATATGCGTCGTGCCTCGGGCGTTGCCATCGAAACCTGTGACGCTCTGCTGCGGCGAGGAGTTAGTTCACACAGGCACATTTTTACCACCGCTGTACACACAGTAAACTGTCCCTGATTCAGTCTGAGCACCTACCACAATGGACTGGGGATCATTTACTGGGTTGTAACGGTTCGAGGCAGTAAATGGGGGCACCCCTGCCCAGGCCCTTCCTGTGTGACTGTGGGCTCCGCCCACCCTGCCCGAAAAAGCCTCGTTGCCATGACCCCCCAGCTATTTCACAGCTGTGCCTGTCTCATTTGTAAAGTGCAAATCTCTTCACATCACCAAACGTGAGAAATAACAACGTCGTCCCTCTCCTCCTCTGGTCTCCCTTCATTCTGCGCGTCCCCCGTCTTTACGCGTCTCCCCTCATCCCCTGTCGACATTGATTTCTCCTTCCTTTCCCTCTCTGTCTGCACACAGCCCTCCATTGGCCAGGGGAGATGTTCAATATTTCATCTAATCGTATTACCCCGCTTGACGTTTCTCAGATACCATATTATGGGTGCAAATTTGGCAAATTATTAGCGGGCCGTAATGTATAGCCTGCCGGAGGTATTCAGGCGGCAGTGGAGCGGGGCATTTCTATTTGTTTTTTTTCCATTTGTCACCATGACTTCTCATCCTCAGTTCTGTCAACTTCCATGCATAGCCAGT
>JAOVYW010000038.1:188651-199173 GCA_025775045.1 Hiodon tergisus | reverse complement strand
CCCCCCCCGCGCGTGGTTCACATGAAGAGAGAATCGCTGCACTTCTCTCCTGCTCTGTTCCTGGGTGCACAGCTCTTTGTTCCACCTGAGCACTTCAGGACTTGATTCCAGTAATTATTGTCTTAATTGAACTCATTTAGCAATCTCTCCCAGTGTTGAGGTTATAAGCTATTTAAAGAAAGCTGGCCCGCCCACACCAGGAGGTAAGAACAGTGGGATCGGGAATAAGGCAGACTGTTGCCATAGCTTACGGTGTGACAGCGGTAATTAGGGAGGAAATTTAAAAGAAGACCCCCTCCTCACACACATACCACACACAACCCACCCCAGTTAGTATCCATTAAAGGACAATGTGTCAGAAAGTAGCTGCTCGCCTACACCAACAAACTGAGCGCTTTGAGAAGTACATTGACCCGGCGCTACCATGCTGATGTCATGATTATAGGGGGCCGTGTCCACGGCGGTGGAATGCGGGGGGCAGCAGCTGTAAATACAGGAATATGGTGAATGTGCGACTGGGTGTTGAATTGGGGCTAACATAAAGGCCCAGCGACGGGGCCAGGGGGTCACGCCAAATGTCGCATGAATAACAACAACTTCTCCTTGTAAATTGATTAGCAGGTGGCTTTGACTGAAGGGTTTAAGGAAGAGCCGGTCTGGTCCCGAATCACAAAGCAGGGGCCGGTCGAGAGTCGTTGGACTGTGTTTATAACTCTCCGGTTGGCTGTTCCAGCTCCCAAACCTGGTGCAACAGAGGCCGTCTCGCACCTTTGTCCCCCGCTTTTGTGCCTGGGAGTTCCCTCTCTGTCAGGGTTAAATGTGGAACACAATAAGTGGCTGAGGGAAAGGCCAGGATGTGCATTGGGAGTTCCCCATAGCCACGGCCTTCCAGTCATAGTGTGGTTATTGGAGCTTAATGATGCCATTCTGCCAGCCTTTATCAGGCCAATAATGCTCCTTTCAAGGTGGTCAGCTCCCAAGGGGTTAATGCCCAGAGATGGGGTGCATGCCTCCCCCCTGCAAGTACCCGACCCCCCGAAGGGGGCCCCATTGTCTCCTTGGGCAAACATTCCCACAGAAAGGAAAAAGCCATTTGGCTCGCTCTGCTTTTGGTGCGGCTGGTGGAGGGGTCCCCCAGTCAGCAGCTGGACATGACGTGACAAATTGGGGGCTTTGTCTTTCCCCGAGGAGGTGGGGGGAGCGGAGGCCAAGTGGCCAAGGGGCTGTCATTGAAAAGATGTGCGGCCACACAATGCATTGTGTGCCCCCCACACACAATGCAAATTGTTCTGTTTTAAAGAAATGTAAAACGCCCAACTGCACTGAGACAAAAGTGAAGTTGAGGATTTTTCAGCGTCCCTTTAGGTCCTGCAGGTGAGCCTCCACACCGGTGCTTAGACATTTAGGAAGCAAAAATGTCAGAAAGGGGGGGTTTTTTAACACAAAGGGATTTGGTTACGAGTCAGTTTCTGTAAACTTCGTAAAAAACCCAGAATAGCAAAACGTCTCACCACGATAATTATTAGCTAGATTCTGAGCAGCTATAAAAAGTCATTGAATTTAGGCTGTAAAGCACTTTGGCGGTTTGGGGTAAGCAAACGCTGCCACTCTAGTCACGGGATGGTACCAGATTGCCAGGACGTTGTTGACTCAAAGTTTATTCGACAGACCATTTTTATAGCTTTTTAAAAATGTATCTTGTCTTGGCTTGTTACCAGGCTTGGGATCCCCTACCCCTACCCCAAACCCTGACCCCCCTCCCCCCTTCCCCTCCGTGGGCGACCCCGGGGTGAAAAATCGGCGCATTTGACAGAGTCCACCTCTTAACTTGTTAACTTGCTAATTGGCCAGCAGTCACTTCACGGTCCAAACAATGGACTGCTAGCTGAGCGATGAGCTTCCCTTTTAGAGTGGAGCAAGTAGCCGGGTGGCGTGGTGGAGGGAGGGGCCAGGGGAGGAAGGGAGTGGATGGTGGGCTGCAGAATGTTGTGTGTGAGGTCTGGCCTGGTTGCCAAGGTGACAAGGGCCTGATATATTAACTGGAGAAGTGTCGGACTGGCCTGGGGAAAAGGGATGTTGGATGGGGGAGGGGTTTGGCACTATTGGCACTATTGCCCCCACATCCACCATCCCCACCCGTGCTTTGTGTAGGACTGGCAGTTTTGGAGCAGGGGCAAAGGGTTGGTGTTTAGACAGCGACCGTGTTAAGTAATTACGGAGAGCTTATGGGGCCATTTCCACAGCAGCTGCTCGGGGAAAGCGGACATCGAGCGGTCCAAGGAGTGCGCAGAGTGGCCTGTTTGTGTCCACGAGGGCCTCCGGAGCCGCCAAATTCACACACATGAACATGTACGGTCTTATCTGAAAGGTGGCAGGCCGACATTAAAGAGAGAAAATACACCCAAATAAACAAAGAAAATCTACTCATTTAATGGCCCTTTCTAGCATCAGCAAAATGTTTAAACTGAGGGACGCAGCCTGCCCAGGATTTAAGTTGTGTTGTGTATACACCGTTTCTGGAAAAGTTTAGCGTTAAAAAAAAAATCTTTTACAACGGGTAAGCCAGCCTCCCCGTAGTCTGGTAGCATGTGGGACCCAGTTGGAGTCTCCGTGTTAAATAAATGGCAGGGGAGTCGGCCCATGTGTTTGCCATGTTACAATAACAACCCCACCATCCCATTTCCCAGCAGACCCCAGACGGGCACCGCAAAGGCCAGGGCAGGTAAACTCAAGAGCAGCAGAATCTTCTCACCCTAGGCCAGCTCCCCAGGCAAGGCCCAGGCCCCTCACTGGGCCCTGTATATTTTCCTGTCCTCTTCGCTGTTATTCCAACGCCACACCATCTGGACCAGCACTGCACTGTGTGGGGGGGTTTCACCCTCACTCCTGTTCTTTTAGTGTCTCCTCCTCTCCTGGCCTGGTTTACGCTGACCGTCTTTTCACGCTATCACTGACTTTGATCCGATGAGGAATCCGCGGACCCCCACCAGCTGCTGGCAACCTCCAGGCCCGGCACGGCCGCATTGGTGACCCGTTAGCGCCGTTGACGTTTCCCCCAGCTCATTTGGATGGCCCACAGGTCATCTCTCCAGGCCGACGAGGGGCCGGTCCGCTTCTGGAAGTGGGCCAGAACGAGGGCGGATTTCCGGTTGAGTAATGAGCTGGGTTTACAGTAGAGCAGGTGGTGTTTGAACATGCTGGAGCTGGCCTGGTCCGGCTCGGCTCTCACCGAGGGGATGCCCAGTGGCCTGCAGACCCTTGAAATGCTCCTCAGACCCTGAGATTTTATTTAAAGAGACAGCGGGTTTCACGCAGGCGTGCCTTTAGGCCCGGCTCAACGAGAGCGCCTTGGTGAAGAACGTGCAGGAAACCTGTGTCAGGTGCGGGGAATTTCCCTCTGAAATTTTGACTGCTTACCCCGGTTGCCCAGCCGAACGTTTGGTTGCCACAGCGCAGCCTCCTCAACCCCTCCATCGGCAACTCATTACATTAATAAGCCCGGATCCCCAAAAAACAGCCCAATTAAATCCCCTCAACCGCACCGCAGTCAAAACCGCTGTTTTCCTCAGTCTGCCGGCGTGCCCTCTACCAGCGGCCCTGCTGATAGAGTCTGCTCCCCACTCCAGTGCTGCGGCAGACGCCTTTCATGTGGCCCCCTGCTCCCCCTGCTAATCGCCTGCCTTGTCTGCTGCCCTGATGGTGTGTTTTCATTGCACCAGCAAGCCAGGGGGTGGTGGTGGTTGAGCGTCAGCAGGAGCAAAATAACTACTCCATCAGGCCTGTGTGTCAAACTATACAAATATGATCTCTATATTTGGAGAGGAGCTGCGCACCGCTAGACGCACGGGAGAGGCCGAAAAGCCTGCCATTGTATCTTTTAAACCCACTGACATGGAATAATAAATAAAACCGTTAGCTTTTTGGCTCTCAGTTGTGGATGTTAGCTCTGTGACCGTAAGAGCCTAATCCCCCCTCCCTCTTTTGTTGGTGTGCGTTTGTGGGTGCGAGGGGTGACGCATGTGTCTGGGGTCTTGCTCTTGCTACCTCCCGCCCCCCCACCCCCACCCCACCCCACCCCACCCACTACCCCCCTACCATTCTGCTTGGCATCTGCTAAGCCGCTAAAGAGAAAGTTGTGTGCTGAGACCGGTCCGTCTTGCTGAGTGGATTTGAACAAGCACATGCCTGTTCTACCCCGGTGGCCTATGAAATGAGAAAATCAGCCACTGTGATGCCGACAGGAGCGGGCCGTGGGTGATAAATCTGGGGGGGGGGGTTGTGAGTGTGTGAGTGTGTGTGTGTGTGTGTGTGAGAGATTGTGTGTGTGTGTGTGTGTGTGTGTGTGAGATTGTGTGTGTGTGTGTGTGTATGTGAGTGTGTGTGTGAGATTGTGTGTGTGTGTGTATGTGAGATTGTGTGTGTGTGTGTGTGTGTGAGATGTTGTGTGTGAGATTGTGTGTGTGTGTGTGTGTGTGTGTGAGATTGTGTGTGTGAGATTGTGTGTGTGTGTGTGTGAGGTGTTGTGTGTGAGATTGTGTGTGTGTGTGTGTGTGTGTGTCTGCGCGTCTGTACACGTGCGGGCACGTGTATGTGTGAGTGCGTGTTTTTGATTTCACAGCACCAAAGATCTCTTTTTGAAAACCCAGCGCAGTCAGCTCATTAAATTAAGGAATTAAAATGCGTGTACATTAATTCTTCAGCTTCAGCGACACGTACCTTTCTTACCATCTCGTCCCTGTTTTCCGTTTTCCCTCTCTGGGACAGATATGGCCTTTTAAATCACATTCCAGTCACTTTTCGAGGGATAAGGCGCAACGCTCATTCGACTCACCACGCAACGCTTCGTCTTGTGTGTTTGAGAGAAACCACGTGAGGCATGAACCTGGAATTGTGGGGCATGAAATTCTTTGCTTGGTCTGCTGTCTGAGCACCGGGCTCTTGTTCGTCAAGCCGACCGCTTAGCATCTCCTGTTCTGGATTCTACGGCGCTGCGCGTCCCAGTATTTTCTGAAGTGCATAAAGGAAAGAAGTGAGGGTTCCTCTGCTGGTAATATGACCCAGGTCAACCAGATGATGTTTCAGCGTTCCCAGCTGTCTAGGGGAAACCATAACAATGCTTTGGCGATTCTCCCTCTGTTTCTTCTGCTGCCTGACCTGATGCGGTGGATACTGTTAAATGTAACACAATGTCGGATCTAATCTCCCGTCTATGGGGGTCAAGGCTGAGAGGGTGTTTTATCTTTTCTCAGTCTGAGAGATAGGGTCTACCCTGGTCTGGCGGTCCCTGTTACAGAAGGTGTGTTTCCGCCCCTGCTGGCAGCAGAATGCGGGCGTCTGACGAACAGGTGCGTACGGAAATGTAAAGGCACTCGTCCAAATATGCCGCCTATCTGTGGGAGACGGTTGTGACTGCCTTGGCGTTTCTAATATTCCTTTAAAATTTGGTAACGTTTCCTTTTGCTGTAGCGTTACGTTACTTCTGGCTACTTGTTGACCACCCGTCCTCAATGCAGGTTTAAATGTCTGGATGATGTCTCTCAGCTGTCTGGGAAAGGTCTCCCTTCTGGACTTGCGCGTATCTGCAGGGTCATCCTTGTGGTCTGGAGGTTATGATACCTTAGCCCTGTCTAAGAGGGCTGTCTGAGGTGGAGCAGAGTAACTGCACGCTCAGGGAGACCAGCAATCAGAGAGATCACAGGTTTCCCAGCCATCATTTCCGCAGAGAGAAAATCGTCCATAATGGCGGAAACACGAGTTTTACTCCATTCCTCCACCCTGGTTTTCCTCACAGCTGCTGGTCCCATATGACACCCCGTGACATCTAAGATCCATAAGACTGTCCTGCAGCCGAATGGCCTCCTTCCATGGGCGCGCCTTTGTCATTTAATCTCGTTTAACCTGTAAAAATAGCATCCGTGAAGCTGTCCGGTCTGAAAGAGTATCGGTCAGAGAGAGCTCTGATGATCGCGGCGTGTTGCGACAATTTGGTTTGATGAATGTCGCTGCCTGCATTTTATGGTCAGGTTAATGTTGCGGTGTAGGTAGGGGGCCCACAGCTGGCCCTTATTCCCAGCCATTTCACGGGCTAGGCCTCCCACTTTATGTTTCACTAATGTTTCCTTAAAGAAATGAGGGCACTTAGTCTCAGAGCCCGGTAACCTAGAGTTTTGTCTAGCCATGGTCCTGCCTGCTGGCCCATCTCAGTATCATGGTACTCCGGTGGTGAGGCTGAGACTGGCTGTGAACTGAGTGCTGGGCCCACAGCCAGGGCCTTGCAAGGCCAGAGACGGCGATAAGGGAAGTTTTAAATAAGACTGGCATTCCTGCCTTCTCCTGCTTTGAAGCAATTGTTTCCCTTCTCATGTTTTCTCCAAGTGTCTGAGTCCAACCCTGGCGGGCCTCTAGCCAGACCCCGTCTCGCCCGGACACCCCCTGCCTGCCGTACCTGCACTGCCAACTAGCCTGATCCTGTGCCCCTGCCTGTCCCATTCACTGCCCACCACGGCCCTCCGTGTTGTGTCTCCTGACAAGTCCTCCAATTTGCTCAGCTGTGTGAAAAGCAGAGACATTGATACCTTCCCTTTGTAAATTGGCAGAGCCCGCCCCCCCCCCACACACCACTCCACCTTACACGCTCAGCCTACTATGTTCCCGCCACCATGGCTACCAGCCCAAGTCGTCGTCACTGAAGCAGACCCTGCCATTGATCTGCTCCCATCTGATATTTAACACTGTTCCATCAGTTGGGGGGGAGGCAGGAAGGGGAGGGGGGAATCAGTGGTAGGAAGTCCAATCTAGGGCTGTCATTAATGAGTAACCCACTATACAGCCTTATTCCAACCCCCAAGACCAAAAAGATGACATTGGCACTCTCCATGAACTCTTTGATGGCACTAAATACAGAAAGTATTAAGACCTATTTGCAATATACGAAATCATTACACCAATTAGTATTACAACCTATTACCTATGGCTGTAAGAGTGTGATATTCAGTGGCAGGGATTCACTCCAACGGTGCTCTCGTGTGCCTCAGTAGGAGGTTTGCAGGGTAAGGGTAACTGACTGACTGCCCGTCATACCCAGTGGGTCGCGGAGACACGGGAAAATCATTGTCGTTTTTTAAAATGGGTCTGAGCTTTTTAAAGAATGCTGGCAAGAACATAAATGCTTTGGGGAGGAAGATCAAAAATGGCTAACTGCGGTGTTTTTGTACTGCAGTGTTTAGTGTATTCCCCCTACACTGACAAGAAAACATAAAATCCTAGGAAACACAATATGTTCCATGTCCAGCTCCTGGAGAAGTGGGTTTTAGTTTGTTTGTTTTTAGAGGGTCTTGCTACACTGTGCTCAGATCACACTTAGCCCTCCTACTCAAGCAGATTCCCTAAAACCTGATCCTAGCTGATTTTCAGGCCTGTCTCATTGATTTTCAGGGGTGAAAATAAGAGGATACAAAAGCGTGTTAGATGCTCTGGAATCAGATCCAATCCATTAGGGGGATCGATACACCGTGGGCAAAAGGGAGAAAAAAGAGCCCTGAGTGTTGACAAAACCAAATAAATATAGATGCGCAAAAGGATGGAAATTAGATTACTGTCAAAGAATCAAAGCACAACACTTTTAACCCCTAACCTTACAATCTGTGTTTACACCACAGCGCTAGGGCGAGGCAGGGGCCAGGAAAGATCAAATATTAACTGTGGGCAGGTGATAGCCTTCGCCGCTCCACAGAAAGGTCACGCAAACACCGGGTCAAAGTTGCGCAACTTCTCGCCGTTGCGAAGGGGAAGGAGAAGTCGGAGTGGGAACGCAGATCTCCGCGTGTTTTCAGTCTGGTTGTTGGGTTTAGAGCAGGAACGGGCGTGTGACTGGACGAGTCTATTCCGTGTTCATGCTCTCTTTAGTTTTGTACGTGGCGTTAAGTAGCGACAGACATGCGTGTTTTTACTGTAAGCGGGTAAAATGCAAATAAATGAGATACGGTCGTGAGATAAATGAAGTAACCAGATCTGTACAAATGCATGGGCAGTCAAAGGGGATATCGCTAATTATCCTTTTCTCATTACATGTACCCCACCCCTGCTTGGACCTGGCTCTTCTCTATAGGTGAGTTGCATTTTTGACTTTCTCCTTCCCATAGCATGCTAATGCCTACCCAAATCATTTTTCCTCGTCTCCATATGTCCTAACTATGACCAGTTCGGGCCCTTCTGATTAACTGACGAGGTTTGGTGTTTACGAGCCATGTTAGGGTTTGTCATCTTCCAGCCGCACGCTTCCGTCTGCTGCTGTTGGCGCAAGAAGTGGGCACTCCGATGGGTACGCGGGTTTAAGAAGACGTGGCGGCCCACTTACGCATGCCATGGGCGCCGGTCCGCCCAGAAAAACCGTTAGCATATTGCCAAAAGAGAGGTGTGGACTCCCTCCCGCTCTTCCATGTAGCACAGCGCTGGCACGGGCACACCCAGTGGGCTGCCCAGAAGAAGCCCTGGCCCTGCGGGTGGCGGTGGCAAGAGGCTGGCCCTCAGAAGTTGGCTCACACATAGAGACAGGCGATTTGTTTCCTTGCTTTTTAAGCGGCGATAGCGGAGAATCGAAATCCACCGAAAGCTCCGAAAACCTCCACTGACACCCTCTCCTGGAGAGTGTGAGCACACTCAAGAGGCTACCCCCCCACACCCTCCTGTGCTCGGTGACTCCGCTGGAAGCACTTAGCTAACCTCCTGAAAGCCCACCCCCTTCCCACGCCACCCTGCCGGCATTGGGGACGAGGTGCCACACAGGTGATTCCCATTGATTTCCACTGAACAGCCGTGTCCTCTCCAGGTGTAAACAAGCCGGGTCATATCGAAGGCACTTGAATGATCTGGGGGTATCGGGTGGCTCGGCGGGTCAATAACCACTGTTCTGGAAAAGGCTTTGTTGTCGAAAGGGCTGGGCTAAGATTGAAAATGGCTATTCCTTTTCCAGCTGGGTAATTGCATTTGCCCAATCTCTGCCTTTTAATGCCTGTAGATATTGGCTTGTTGTCCTTTAATTGTGTAATGTCCTCTTATCCCATTGGGTATCTCTGTGTTCGTTTAGCTGGCAAAGTCATATTTCCTGGATGGGGCCGATTTATAGGTGGCGAGTGGTAATCCATAACTCAGAAATGTAATTCGAGAGCTTGTTTGAAAAATTCAGACGTTCCTGTTAAATACTTGGCCCCCTCCTGCATCTGCTTTGTCCCCATGTTTTGCTCAGATTAATGACGGTACCCATTAGTAACACAAGGTTTATAGGGGTTGGTTTATGGGCAAGGAAACACTTTCTTCAGTGTAACCTGAGCTAGACTCATGCCTGCGTGGAGAGGCAACGCATCACCGTTCGCCCCAAAGAGAATGAGACAGCCAGCTCGAGGACAGATTTCTTCCTGTGTCGGGCGAAAAATGATCCGGCTCAGCTCCCAATACACTCTTCCAATGAATGAAAGCAACCCTGCAGAGCAAAGCAAACTATCGACAGCAGAAATCATTTAAGTCCAGAACTGCTCTCTCTCACTCTCTCTCTCTCTCTCTCTCTCTCTCTCTCTCCACTCTCTCTCTCTCTCTCTCCACTCTCTCTCTCTTTCTCTCCACTCTCTCTCTCCCTCTCTCCACTCTCTCTCTCTCTCTCGTGCAACCAATTAGAGCATGTTTATAAATTGTGTGGCAGACAGGAATATTAAAAAGAAAAGACCCAGTCTCGTTATTGAAGGTTTTTACACGGGCAACTATTTGGGAGGCGGAGTTCAGGTTGAAAAGGACTGATGTGGTTCGCTGGGGTCTGGCTGGTCTTTTGTTTCCCTGTTGGGCGACAGTAGAACTAATGCCTTTGCCATCTTGCATGTTAATTTTCCTGTTAAAGCCTGGACCCCAAACAGGAACCAGTCCGGAGTACAAGTACATGTGATCCCTTCACATCGGTTGGCTTCATGAATGAGAGGAGTTGCTTGAGTGCGCTGCTGAGCACAGCCCTGCTCTTGGACAAGGCCTTTATGCGCTCCAGCTGCATTGAGAGGCAGGAAGCTGGATGCATCCTGGGCCACCACAGAGACAGGAGCTTGTATACCCCCCCCCCACACACACTGCTAATTACCAGCCAGGGCAGCTAAAGTGTGAGTGGTTGGGGAGAAAAGCAAAAAGCTATTAATGTTTGGTAATCATTGGCCCAAGTAATAGTTATCAGTGTTTTAGGGGCAATCTTATTACTATGTAACGAAGGGTTTGATTACTCTATTAGCCTCTTCAAGTAATTTCTCGCCATTGCGAGCCCCCCTCTACCATACCCCAAGACAAAATCAAATTATAACTGGGACTGCACGTTTAAATCACAGACCCTGCACCCCATCTGACATCTAAAAAAATTGCCAAGTGGGGGGTCATCTGGAGTTCAGCCTAGATAATGAAACTGGTACAGAGGTAATAGCTGGGGGAGAAGTGTTGTGTGTGGAGGCTTTGAAGGGGTTAAATTGGGGTGGGTGGGGGGGGGGGGGGGTTTGGA
>JAOVYW010000038.1:172162-182368 GCA_025775045.1 Hiodon tergisus | reverse complement strand
TGCACTTGTGAAGGTTTCCAGATTGATTGCTTTGCAGACATCAAGCTTTTTCCCCCTTCTGTTTTGGAACCGCTGTATCGTACGGCAGTCGCTCTAGAGGTGTGATAGCCAGGACGTCCCATCCCCAACGTGCTTTCCATGCGGGGCTTTCGACTTGCGGCATTGCCCCTACACCCCCCCGTCCCTGCTCAGTGTATGCCAGCACTTACTCACAGCTGTGCTTTCCCCAGTTTCTGATGCAGACGCCCTTCACTAATCCCTTCACTTTCCTCTCAAAAGAGCGACAGGCATGATGTAACTCCAATTGAATTTCAATGACCATTATTTTGCAAACAGATTCCTCCAACCCCCCCCAGCTCTTTTCCCGATTCTTGATAGATTCCACACTTTTGTTCTTACGGGGCCTTGCCATGCGGTGGGATGCCAAACGCTTATAAAAGCAGACTTCAGTAACCTGCGAGGGGGTGCCCTAGGCTCCGCCCGCGTATCTGGTTTGATTTTTAAGAAATAAAAAAAACTTCTGCTATTGGAAAAACCAGTGGGTCATTGCCCTCCTTTAAAATAAAAAGCAAAACCTGGGTAGGGCTGGGTTTCGGATGGGGTGGGGGTTGGCAGTGCAGTTGGGCTTGTCCTGCATACCGAGAAGCAGCTCCACAAACAGGTTGGGAACGGAGACAAGCGTGTTGAGAGCCTCTGGTCCATAAATGGCCCAAAAATGTGATGTCATCGCTTCGATCTCTCATCATTTCAGTTGGACAAAAAGTCAGGTGTTCAGATCCGATCTGACGGAATACCGAATACGGAATGTGGAATGCGGACACTCTTCATTGGGTGTCATGTGTATGACGGTGTCATTAGCGCTATCCACTGCTAAGGATTTGCTGCGTGATGAATATGATATCCCACGTTATTAGCACTCTTTGTCAGCTCTCCGGTGAACAGCGACAAGCCCCATGCATGTAATGGGAATGAGCGTGTGACAAACTAACTGACCATTCTGCGTCCTGCCTCACACTGTCTTCTATCACCACCCCCCACGCCAGCCAGGTTTCGGAAGCCTAGCCGTTATCCCCGACGAGCTCAATGTGTGGGGCCCCCCATCTCCCTGCTCAGGTAGCCCGGCCTACCAGCTTTACAGACACGCGGCAATGTGCAGCCGCACTGATGTCTGTTTCCAATGAGCACCAATTAAAAAGCTCCATAACTCGGGCTGTTACGAGCGCAGACATTAAACAACAAGGCTGTCTCTCGGCTTCTTTGAGAGGCATTGACTGGGGGCCCTAACAGCCTGTCAGACAAGGGGCTCCCTGGTTCAGCTGAGTTACTCTGACACGTTTTGGGCCAGAGTCTTTAGTGTTTTTTTTGTTTTTTTTACTCAAATGCGATATTTTAAAGCGCTGGTTTACAAGGCTTTTGTTTCCACACTGGCAGCGAAAGACCAGGGCTAGGAAAACAATCTCATTATACTCCGAGTAAAACAGAGTTCCAAAGTAAATGCCGATTGTCGCTGCAAATTGAAAAGAGAAACTTTTTGTTCCCTATCTGGGGGTTAATGCGCCAGTAGGCATTGTTTCCTGAGGTCTTTAAGTGCGTTCGAATAACCGTCCGTACTGATGGCTTTAATGGGCGGTTTGCCTGCAAAATAAATCTGTCACGATTTATATGAAATACTAAAAAAAGAAGAGCGGCATTAATCACCCTTTCTTGTTTATTAAAGCAGTAAAGATTTCCTCAAACGGTTTCTCGCTGCTGCCAGCTTTATGGGGGTAGGCCTCAGTGGGGTTCTCCACCATGGCGGGTGTAGCCGCGCGGCCTTAGCAGTCTTTAGCATACCTGTGCGTAATGCACAGAGGACAGACTGGCGCAAGCTGGGAGCGTGGCAGTCCCCTGAACATTCAACCCGCCACTGCTGGTGTTTGTGCTGCTCTCTCGACTCTGCAGAGGAAGTGCAGATTTCACACCCAAGGAAGCGTTCGTATATAAGAGTGTCGGATACTGACCCGAGCTCCTGACCCGAGCTCCTGGATCACATTAACGCACATTTGTTTTGTTACGCTCTTTAAGTTACTCATTGTAACACCATATTTGACGTTCTCACTGGTGTGCATGCACGGATCTCTGTGGAGAAATTGCTAGTGCTTTTAAATAAAGAAAAACCAGTGCAGGCCCGTGCAGGCTTTTGGGTTTCAGTCCTCTATTTTGTGTACCGTGCCTTGCCTTTCAAAGTTGTTAGCCAGTACTATCTCAGTGTTTTATCTGATGAGAGATGGATACAGACAGACAGTGACTGATACAGAATGATAAGAATCCGGATCTTTCCTTTGATAAACGAGCCTGCCGCAGGACCGCAAACTCCACGTCTGGACGGAACAAGCAGATGACACCGGCCTTACCACCGCACCCCCCCTCCTCCCCCGGCAATCAAAAATTCACCACCATTTGGCCCTGGATAATAACATCTTAATTATTATTTTTGTTCCGTACAACATAATTCTATGGTATAATGATTTTTTATGCTCCTGACATATTGTCAGAGGGTGACATAAAGCCCTGGTGACATGTGACATTTGGAAAAGGTCATTCAGCCCATCGTGGCTCACGTCTGTCTTCATAACGCTGGCACTTGTCATATTGAACCTGGCACTGGCAATCTCTGCACTGCACAAGAAATCCTTCCCTTTTTCTGCTCTTTTTCTGGGGTTATGTCAGGGTTTTCTTCCCCCCCCCCCCCCCCCAGTAGAAGGAGAGGGAGAAAATTGTCACTGCAGGGGAAGTAACACAGACTCGTCTCTGTGAAAGGCCTCAGAGGCCTGAAAAAAGCTTATTTAGGTTCCCTGACGAAAAAGGAGGTATGACAAGGAGAAGGGCCATCACTAACGTGATAAACATGTAAGGAATAACTCGGGGGGGGGGGGGGGCGGCTGGAATTAGGGCCCGGGGCGGGCAGGTCTGATGGCTGAGAGGAGGACAGTGATGCCAGGCACTCTTCTGGAATGAGACAGGGTAGAATCTTGGCTGGGGTCAGAGGAAGTCGGTGTGGTCTATCTTAGTTTTCTATCTTCTGTTAGTTTTATTTCTTGAAGAAATGTATTATCTATGAGTTATCCATCATATTGATTTTGATAGCTTTACACATTCTGCACAATATTGTATTTGCACATTTTGCCCCTGCTTAACGCACTCATACTGTTAAAATAGAACATATACTTTTGTAGGGCTAACTGGCTCACAGACCTGTGGACAGGCCTAGCTATCGCACAGCGCTGTTGGTTGACCCTGCACAAGGTGGGGCCGGAGGACGGGCAGGGTCTGGCCGTGCCATGCGCGGCGTGTCAGCCCGTCTGCGGGGAGGCGAGAAGCCGCCGGTACGGTAATGTATGGGCTGTAACGCTCAGTACTTACACCCTGACAGCTTTAATGGTGATGGCCATATTATAGAGAGTGCGCAGAGAGTAAAAGAGGTGCTTTATAGGGATCGGCGGTGACAACCGAGATAACAAGGACACCGGGCGCCCGCAGAAGATGCTAGTTGAACGAGAAGGCTCGTAACGAGCCATCTAATTAAGAGGAGTCTCTGACTAATTAATCTGGATAATTTTAACGATCACAGGATCAGGTAACGTGGTAAAAGGGGTTGCTCAATGGAAGCTTCCTGACACGTTTCTGAGAATGAAAATGTCGTTGTTGTTTTTTTTTTTGTGTGTGTGTGTGTGTGTGTGTTTTTTAAATGCACCGTAGCGAGATGCCTGGTTAGTTTTCATAGCCGTGCCCGTGCGCCCTTTACGCCGTTTTTGTAAGTTACGTTTCACAATTCTGAGTCCCCTCCCTTGTTTGCTTTGCCGTCTCTTGTTTTCTTCCACCTTCTGCTGTTTTTGAATTCGTATCCGTCTCGTTTTCTCTGGTGGCCGTTTCAGAGCCGGTTTGGATCACCATTATATGTTTGCGATAGCGTAGCATAACTCCAACTTCCTGTAACGCAACGTCCCCACTCCCTCTCCCTCCTTACGCAGGCACCTGTCTGGCCGTTACAGTGAGGAAAAGGGGGGGAGTGGGTGGCCTGTCACTGTGGTTAGAGAACAGCTAACGGATGGCTTCCACCGCAGGTACACCTCTTCCTCCTCTTACTCAACATTGCCCCCGCCGCCGCCTTCTGCATGACCGCATGTGGACTCTCGCGCGCGGGTCTGTTGATCTGCGCCCCCCACACCGGGGTTGGGGACCAGCATGCACTGCACTGGGGCATCCGGCCGCCAGACTCTCCCAAGGCAGAGCTGTAAGACAATAATCACTGTTTGAATACTACAAGCAGCACAATAACACCAGCAAGCCCAGCACCTCACAGTGACAGAACTCTAGTCTGACTGGAAAGACGGGGCTGTTTGCATTGTTAATGCGTGATAATTGAAAGCTTAAATCAGTTTAGCTTTGGCTGTTCCTCTTGGCAAAAGTCTTCTGTGAAAGTTTAATCTCTTGAGCTGGGCTGCTTTTCTCTGAACTTTGTTTTCGTTTTTATTTGATGTTTTCCAAAACCATCGAGAGAGCCAATGGATTTGTCAATGTATCCCACTATATATCACATTACGCACTACGAGTTCTGAAGGGGACATTGCGGAGACCGCAACGCACTGCCTCCGCACATCCAGCGTGGCCGTTTGCGTTTGTGACGTCGCTGGTTTCGTTGCTTCGTAGGCGCCGTACCCGATAAGGACGGCTCTGATTGATTTCTTTTCATTTTTTTTTTTTTGCGCTGACGTCGGGCTTCCCGCCGCCCTGGTTTTTAATCTGAGATAAAGAGGTGCTACTGTCTTTTGTTCGCTCTCACCAGGCAGGGGCCTGCCCCGTGCTATTTGCCAATTTAATATGACAGACTTCTGTTGCCTTTTCCATCACGCTTCGGGACGCGGCGCCACCGGCCGCGCTCGCGAAACGCCACTCGTGCGTTCTAACGGAAAGGGATGACTTAATGGTATTACCGGGATTAAAACAAAGCCTGTTATATTCTTTTTAATTAAATTAAACCCACCGCCTCCTCCTCCCTTGCGTTGTCCACCTCTCAGTCTCTGCTCCCAAAGTGTTTATTTGTGTCTTTTTCATGGTTGTGTGTGGTTTTAACTGTTTTTTATATTCCAAAGGCAAAGCACTCAAATCAGATTAAACTGCTAAATAGTACCTTAAGTATCGTGCGTGTGCTGGTGCATCTCTGATGGTTTGCTGGGCCGTTTTCAGTGAGTTAAAAGCAAAGCCATCGATATTTTTTTCCAGTTGCTTATTGCCTGTTGTTCCACAGAACCACCCCAGCAGCCCTGAACTGTGACTCACTAATTACTGCACATGAGCAATCAGCTCTCAGGCTTATCACAGTAGTTGCGTCGGTGTTCTTAGTCACCGGTTTGGCCCGGCGTGCAGGGAGCCGGTTGGGAAGGAAACTGCCAGGGGAGGCGTTTCCGTGGCCCCTCCGACGGTCACCAGTACAGGGGTTCGAGCGCGAGATGGGACGGGGGGCATGACGCGAGACGTTGCGCCCCTTATCTGGAGTTGCTCGGCTCCTGTTCCTATAGCTGGAGGGAGATCAACCCTCACCCTCTTTCCTAATCTTGTTTGTTGGACCTAAATGAGCTGCCCCTGCTAGGTGTGTTAGTGGCTAATGAATTTATGACCTGATACGAGGGCCAAGAATTGACATGGATCATAAAAAAGAAGGGTGGGGGGGGGGCAAATTAACATTTATTAGCTGCCTTGTCATCTGCTGTGGGGTGGTTTGGGTATGGATAATATTGCCAGGATCAATTAATTTTTAATAATCTCTGGAGAGATAATGGAGACTTCCAATGAACTCCAGACTGGCTGGAGTCTGTCAATAAACAGGGCGTGGGTCACACTGCAATGCGCCATGCACTTTGGAGACTCCCGGCTTATCAACGCCGCTGCACACGGCGCCGTCCACCACCCGCTGTCCCGGACACTGAAAGATCCCAGGGATCGCGGGGCTCAGGAAAACCTCTGGGCCCCAAATTAGCCTCGTTTCGCTGCATCCTCTAGGCACAGAAATGGGTGGGGGGAGGGGGGGGCCTCTCGCTATAATGCCACGGGGAGCGCCTTCGGATGGGGTTTCAAATGAGTATTGACAAAAATATAAGCACAAAATGTATCTCAAAGCTGAATTTGATTGTTTGTCTAACTACGATAGGGGAGAAGACGCAAGGACGATTAATCCCTTAGAGTGGGCGGACTGCTTTTTTTTACACTCTAAATAGTGCACATATGTTTACTCCCACCATCTGGTTACTTTTCAAACTGCAATTCCTGTTATTTTCCCCCCATCGCTGACATCCTCCTCAGTGGAGCTTCACGAGGCATACGAGGAAATGGCTAAAAGCCGGTAGACATCGGACCTAGGCACCGACGGAGAACTGAAAACCAGAGGACGAAAATAAAAATAAAAGGCTTCTTCGTGCTGGGTTAATTCTTTGCAGGACGATTTCATGCCAAGCAGTAGCTGGCTGTTAAACATTGATAACTTTAATAGCTGACAGGTGAGAGTTTGTTTATTCAGCCGTGTGGCTGTAGCAGGCTAGCCAGGGCTTGGCTTTATTGATGAGACGAGATGACCAGGCGATGCGCGTAATCTAACCCTGAGCGGGCATACAGGGTACAGAGCAATCTGTCACTGTTCACCTCAATGAACATGACATCAGTTTCATGAGAATGCAATATTTTTAATATTATATTTTATGATGTTATTTTATAATATTTTTAAGCTTCAGAAATGTGGTTTTGAACATTTTAAAAGCATCTTTCCCATGAAGTGCTCCAGGCAGAGAAGTTCCACAGATGTATGGCCTTTGCTATGTCTGGTCCCAGACAATCTTGGAATGACCCATTAGGTCTATACTCCATGTTGTCTTGGTAGGCCACTGGACCAGGTGAAAGGAACTTGCTGCTTGCATTTTGCTCCGTTACATTTTGGTCACAAGGGCTGTACACCTGAGTGGATTAATTCATTCACCATGGATGCGTTCAGGTCCCTGGGGCCCGACGAGTTCCCACTGCCTGTGCCCTAGCAGACCGGCAGCCGTTGGTGGAGGAAGTCCCGCTCAGGCCAACACACTTCCCCGGTTCTTTCCAGGGAGTTGAGCCCCATAGCTGTAAATTAGCTGCCCCGTCTGGAGGTTTGCAGTGTTTATGGCTCAAGGTCACCCCTATAAATCTGAGCAGGTCCAGAGGCTGCTAGCGCCGCCGCGGCTACTATCAGCAGCTAGCGTCTCGAGCGCTCTGCTGTGCCCGCAGGTGTGGATGTCAACAGGAGGTCCTCTAAATGTTCAACTGACATGTTCCTGTCTGATTCTTCCCCCCCCCCCCCCACACACACACTGTTCAGGGGTTTGTAACCACATCCGCCACTGTCTCGGAACCCTGAGTAATAAATCATAGTGAGGAAAAGAAGAACACGGGACTGGCGCCCCCTGCAGGACAATCCTGGTCCTTCCTCGGGCCGGTCACTTTGTTCCCAGTGTGGTGGAGACGGTGTGTGTTGGGCAGTACCAGTGAGTCTCTGGAGCCCGAGACAATGGCAGAAGTGGCCTTGTTCTCCCTGTTGTCAACTCCCAACCCCCTCCTTACACATCACTCTTCTCTGCAAGCTCCACAGCTGCAAGTTCTATCGGTACCACCGGCCCAGTCCGTGTCAGAGTGTCACAATGGGCCCATTCAGTGCCAGAGACACAAAGGCCACACTGCCCGGCTCTCACAGTAGGATTGTCACTGGGTGAAGAGCTTGCATTCTACTCAGTGTTTAACACTGTTGACGCAGAGCAATAAAAAAATGCAATCTTCCGTGGAGCAGAAGATTCGTTTTAATTACGGCATAAGGAGGAGACGCACGTTATGACAAAGTGTGTTTGTTTGTTTTTTTGCCGCCAGCTTGGTTCATTCCTTCCTCGTGTTGTGGAATATAAAGCGCCTGTTGGTTTCTCCTGAGGGCCAAGCAGCGGCGAACGCTAGAGTCGACGGCACACGCCTGCTAACTGCACAGAAAAAAAACAGGGACTCAAACATATTGCTTATGTGCACAGGTTAAGTGCGACAAGCGAGCGAGGCGCGCCATTTTTTTTCCGGCTGAGAGCGCTCCGTAATTCAGGCTCGGTGCACCCCGGATCCCTTGGCTGGTTCCCCTTTCCCGCTGGACCTGTTGATGGGCCCTCGCCGTCAACCTGCGGCAGGAGTGATAAATGTCCCTTATCGCCATTGTCATTGTAATAGCCCACAACAGGCAGGGATGTGTGTGTGTGTGTGTGTGTGTGTGCGTGTGTGTGTGTGTGGGGGGGGGGGACCAGAGTTATCACCCAGCCCTGCCCTGCCGGGGGAAGAAAAGGCAGCAATCTGCCAATCACCCACCCTGGAAATTGCTCTGAGATTTGAGTCTCCAGACGGCCACCAGACAGGCAAAGCTCGCTCATGCTGCTGTTACACCCCTATATTTCTCTATTTCTCTTTTTTTCTTCTTCTTCTTCCTAACACTTAAACTCTTAAACGTCGGGACGGCCCGTATATACCATGGGGAGGGTTCACCTTTTCTCCCCCGTCGATTCCACTGGAGGTAAAAACAGTCGCCCCGGAATGGAAAAAAACCGTCGTCATGGTGCGTCACTGTGACGGGCGGGTGGCAAGGACAGGAGGGCGGGGTCCACATGAGCATCTGGCCAGTAATATGATCTCAAACTTTGTTTTTAATCGTCCGTTTAATGGCGTTCACTCGTTTGGAACGGAGAGAGGCTGTGAAACGGCGTTGCGGCGGTGCTGGCCAGACTCTTTAGCCTGTAACGTCCCCACGGGCAACGGCGAGACCCTAAAGGCTGGCCCCAGCTGCCTTCGTGTCTGATTCCAGACGTGGACAGCGGATAATCAGCAGGGTTGAGTGAGCAAACCCCCCACCGCCCCGGTGCGAGAGCGCGGACGACGGAGGCGTAACATCCCCCTCTGCTGTCAGAACCGGTGTCTTGCTCCTGGGTGGGGTGGGGGTGGGGGGATGGGTGATGCCGTGGAGGCACCAGGGATAAGATTACGCTGATGTCCAATTGCGTTCCACGCGATGCTATCGGAGCGTGTCTGATTGTTCCTGTTCGCGCTCTCCTCCTGGGCCGAGGGCCTCTCACCGGCCCTCCAGGGCCCGGTCTCCCTTTATCACAGGCTCCAGGTCCCTCTGCTCTAATACCCACTTCTTCTGATAGCCATCGCCTCCTCCCTTCACTCCAGCCACTATCCCGGCCTTTATTAACCTTCCTCAGCCAAAGCTCTTAACAGAGAAGAAAACCAACACTCCAACAGGCTGAGGATACGCGGCCGGTTAGGACAGAGATATATGGGCACATCGGGAGAATTATCCAGGCTCTTGTATTTGAGACAGAGCTGATAACAGTTGCCGGATGCAGTCGCACAGGTTGGTCAGCAGGTGACCAAGATGCCGACCATTTTCCATACTGCACACGGACTGCGGGTGGGTGGGCTCAGAGGCAATCAAATAGTTTTGTAGATTTCATAAGACATTATTAGAGATAGCAAACTTCCTGTATTCAACGCTGCATTTTTAAAAGATCCGGGGGTCCGTTCTGATAGGACTGGCTCGCTCTTCGGTGGGTGCCCCTCTGGCTGTCTGTGATGAACCTGCGTAATCACCAGTCTCCGTAATGGACGGCTGGAATGGAAGTCGCAGAAAAGCCACCTGACCAAACGCGAGGGGAGCAGTGGGACCGTGCGAGGGGATAAATCACTTCCCATTGTATTGAGAGATTGCTAACTAGCAGAGCGTTTATTATTTCCCTGGTTTGTTGCTCTGACCCCCCTGGCTATATTTCTGAAGCTCAATGGTCCTGACACAGTCCTTCTGGCAGATCCTCTGGACGAGAGGGAGAGCGTGTGGGTGGGTGGGTGGGGGCCGCGTGTGCAGGAAAGTGGGAGATTTATCCCCACACCCCCACATCCCCCCCCCAGTTGTCCCTTTGACTCCTGACAGGTGCTGTGTTAACAGCCCGGCGAGCCGGAATCATCTCGGCCTGCAGGAGAGGGGCTTTGGCTTTAAGTGGTTTGTGCGATTGAGGTGTTAGCCGGTGTCAACGCCCCCCCCCCTCCCCACCGGGGCTGACAGATGAGCGAAGTCTCGGAACAGGAAATCCCTGGATCGGCGGGGGAAGCGGTGGTCGGGGAGAGGCT
>JAOVYW010000038.1:101855-116478 GCA_025775045.1 Hiodon tergisus | reverse complement strand
TAATATTACTATTATTACTATTATTATTATTATTATAATAATCATAGTTATTATTATTTAGGACTGAGTAAAAATTGTATTTAAACAAACACTTCAAATAGCACTTTAAAAACCTGTTTGATTTATTGATATTGGTGTTCTGTGTTCTGTGTTTGTGTATTATAGTGCATGCTACAGCTTAATCTTCCTTGTGAAATAGATCATATCTCACACCTAAATGGAATGAGGCAACCAAAGCCTTGATACTCGATGACCAGTTTAAAAACATTGTTTCCTTCAATAAGCTTTACCATTTAACCATTATACCATTATTATTATACATTTTCGCCACACTCCAAACTGGTAGTATAGTAAAACTACCTCACATTTGTTATAGAATCTAATTTCACTCCTAAAATAAATAAACATATTTAAATATATGAATAAATACATGTATTTACAGAGCATGTTGCTGTGTTGCAGCCAGGATGATGGTCAAAATGAATAGTCACTGTTAAAGAAAACCCTCTTGAAGGGAAACATCTGCATGCTATTTAGTTTTCCGCTGCATGAGTAAATCTATGAGAGTCGATTAAACAATCTCTTTCTTTGGCAAGTGACCTGGAATCTTGTGCAGTATGGAGAGCATGCGTTATCAAGCGTAAAATGAACTTTAAATGCGTCTTTCATCTTGTTACCATTATTTTGTCTTTGATTAGCTGCTGTAAGGAAGGGAGGAAAAACCAACAGGGAGAACGCCACTAGTAGCTTCCCTATAGGTCTGTCACAGCAACACTGATAGCGCCCAGAGTTAACGCTACATTTACTCTGTAAGCCTCCTTATTTCCTCTCCATGACTTCCTCCACTTTTTTTCCAACACAGTTTGAAACATAGTTCTTCACCCCAATGCTCATTTTAACTCCGACATATTAGCGTGCCTGTCGGACATCATCTCCTGGACCCAGTCCACCATCTTGAGTGTTTCAAAATATGACGACCTGAACCATCCTTCTTCCCTAATGAAGCCCTGAAAGTCACGCTAGAGCTGAAAACCCTTCTATTTTACCTTATAATAAAAATATTGGGGTCACTGTGTTGCCCCAACTTCTGATTTGTCTTGTTTGCTACTATCTCGCTCTCAGTTTCTTCTCCAGACTTTAGTTCTCTAACAATTCCCTACACCCTACTACACCCATAAGCTAACCTTTAACCTATACCTAAATGCTGCACCCTAACCTTAACCGTAACCCTATCTCTAACACTAACCCTAAAGCCAATACCTTGCACCCTAACTCTAACCATATCCCATGTGTGTCCTATATGAGTTTTACAGTTTAAGTCCATCCATTCCTCTCTCTGGCTCCGAGATTTTAAAAATGAGTAGCCGTCTAAACCAAACTCTCCACTCTAGCCAGCTCTGTTGGCGCACTTTTTACGATTGCAAGCACCTGAGCGTGGTGTCATTGGCCAAACCACACTCAGGTGCATACAGAGGTCTTGACTGAGGGTGTGGCCACAC
Source organism: Hiodon tergisus (assembly GCA_025775045.1). Classification (NCBI taxonomy): domain Eukaryota; kingdom Metazoa; phylum Chordata; class Actinopteri; order Hiodontiformes; family Hiodontidae; genus Hiodon; species Hiodon tergisus. Next base: position 114,979 of record JAOVYW010000038.1, on the reverse strand, counting down.
AGCTTGCCTGGGCGGACCTGGGTGTTTCCCCACCTGAGGGCATTGCTCTTGGCAGCATGCCACAGTTACAGAGAGGTGCAGAGTACAGAGGTGCATTCTAAGTATTGTTGGAGTTCTGAAGTACTCACGACTTTCAGGCTTCTACAAACTACTTGAACGGAAATGACGGGTGTCCGTAAAGCTGGTCAATGAGATATTAAATATTATACTACTGAACTTGAACCGTACAACGCTTTAATAAAACTGTCGTGTCCTGAGAGTAGTTCTATATGTAAATAGTTTAAATATTCAAAATGATAAGAAAACAAGTCTTTCATTTTCTTATCCAGTACATCACCATCTAATTTCTCCCCCAGCATCCACTGTTCTTTTGACATGAAGCATTTTAAATCACATCCTGTATTGCTAACAATTTTTATGTCATATTTTTTTCAAATGCAATATTCTATTCCAGATACTATTCTTTTATTTATTTAAAAAAAGACGTCTAATGAATGGTAAATCCCCTTATGGAACATTGATTGTAAGACAATAATTATGTTTACAATAGATATTACTAGCAATTTCTTTATTTAGTCCTTTATTTAGAAATACTGTGCAATGAAGGAAAAATAAAGACGTTAAAAACCACTTAGCGACGGTCTGGCCTGTACCAGCTTTGCACAGTGAAAAGTGGGTGCGGTTACTCACCAGGATGCCGTCGCTCAATCCCCCTTTTTTTCACTGTGACTCAGTGAGAATGAGTCACGAGGAGCACCGCTCGGCATTCTGGGTAAAGGCCGTCCTGCGACCGCAGACCGCCGCCGTCGCTGTCTCTTTCCGTGACTGCAGTGCAGCTCTGGCATCCTGTCAGGCCCCCGCCACTCAGAGAGAAACCGCCGCAATGGCGGGCCGCGGTAATGAGATCCAGAGAGGCTTTCGCCTGAGTGTCTCCTTATCCGGGCTGACAGTAAAATAAGAGACCTCTGCTACAATCTGTTTGCCCCCCCGCCCCCGCCCTGCCCCTGCCCTGCCCCTGCCCCACTGCAAAAGGATTGGGTTGTCGTTAGCTAGCGTGCGTAACCCTCGTTGCCACCTCTTCAGCCCCATGGTCTCCCGTATCGGACAAGACATGTGTACAATGCCTGTAGCCAAGCATTGGTGGGGTGGAGACTCAGTGGGTGTGATGGGAGGACAAGTGGAGCTGAAATGGCTCAATGAGGTGAGGCCCAGCTAGGTGGTGCTCGTTTTTAACAGCCTATAGTCAGGGGGAAAGTTGGACAGTCCCAAGAAAAGAATGGGGAAACCAAAAGGGAGGGGAACACAGAAGTGCAAATAGGGAGCAGGGCCTATGAGAAAGAGCAAATGTGTGAGATGCCAAGTACCCACACATTGACTCCTGACCATAAGGGAAGGCCATCATTTAAAGATGAATAAGATTTGTTTTTGATTTACGGTTGTCATGGTTGTCATTTTATGCGTTTTAAGTTGTTTTGTGAACATTCACTTTGCTGGTTAGCAGATCCACCAGTTTGGATCCGGTATTCTTATTCATGTATGAATTATTTTGGTTTCCATCAGAGAGGCCACATGGCGAACATCACCGTTATAGAATCCCGCTGCGGCCGACCGCTCACAACCAAATTGTACCGAGTTAATGTAATACGAGCGGCCCATGCTCCTTGGCTAGACCTCAGACGTGGAATCCAGCGGTTTCTTACAATAAAAGTGTTATATTTAATAAGTTGGGCATTTGCATGCAAGGGTTTATAAGATGCACTCACCGGCATTTCTCTGTGCACGACAACGCTGTAGACCTAAACTCTCCCCATTCAGATTCACCTATTTCTCTTGTTGTTCTTCCCGGTCAGAGGGAGCCTAAAAACACCCTCTGCCATCTGGTCCCCATCCTGAAGACCAGATGTGTATTCCAGAGGCACTTGCCTGTTTTGATTCTGCCCCGCAGTATCCCAGACTCCCGATTGCCTTGTACCACAGAGTGGCCTGGGCACCTTTGGGGCAAGCATGTGAGGCCCAATAACGACAGATCGCGTCCACCCACGCCACAGGGCCCCTCGCGGCCCTCTCTCTTTGCAACCTGTGCAAACAGGAGCTGGAAATGACCTTGGAGGGGTGGTTTATTTGCTTGTGTGTTGCAGGGGATGCTGTGGTCCGCTTCGGCGATGCAGCCTCATGTGCGTTCCTGCCCCCGGATATCTGACTTGGTTTGGTGTGTGCAAAAGATGCCGCTGCTTTGTTTATCATTTTACAGAGTTGCTACCCTCGTGGGATTTTTTATTCTCTCTCAATGTCTCTCATTATGGAAATCGGCTTGATTCAAAGCAACCGATGACGCAGAATAAAGCCAGTAGTTAATGTATCTCCGGGGGCAGCTGGTTTTGTTTAGCTTGGAGAGGCGAATGCCATGTTAATGTTTAAAATATTGAATGTGTCACGCTTAATTGATCGTTTTTCCTCTCCTCTTTGTCCAGCTTTGAATTTCAATTCTGTGGTTGTTTGAACACATGTGACAGGACACCATTACAAAGCAGTACAAATGCAAGCAGTTAACTAACTGAAGCCCTGGGCCGCAGAGCAAAGGCTGTTGACTTAAAAATTAGCAAGTGTTAAACACTGTTTTTCCTCTTTTATCAAAATGGGGAGGGCTAATTCTAATTTTACTGGAGTGTTTTGTTTATATCTTTGGTCAATTTTGAACCATATTTGTTTAATTCCCATTTATTTTTTGACTTTTCCAACAACAACAACAAAGAAAAAAACTTAAATTGTCATCCCTGCTAATACATTATTTGTGCTTTAATATTATTTATTAAGTAATATAAATTTTAATTTTTTTATTTATTTGTGATTTCTTGTGCCTGTGTACAACTGTTTTACCATGAGCTCATTTCAAATTGGACCAGCCATTAAGTGACTAACAAGAATAATTTGTTAATTCTTAAATTCATTCATTCATCCATTAATTTATTTCTGTAGCCTGCTAAGGCCGCTTATCTGATTCGGGATCATTATGCACCAGATATGAACCTGCAGACACTACACGGGAGGCGGTGTACACCCAATCCTTTCCAATCCTTTTCCTTCCCATTTACTTTCACTACAGAAAGGGTGCACCAGAGCGCAGAGCATTCGTCAGTGCCAAAGCAGAACGTCCAGGATGAAAAAGATATATATATATAAAACAGAAATTTTATACATAAATTGCGTCATTAGCTGCAAAATCTGGTTTTGGGCACTAAGATCTTATCAGAATATGTCTTCTAATCAGGATATGAGTTCCTGTGTTCCTGTTGAATTTCTATTACTCATGCACACCGGCCAACAAGCATTCACTTGCTGTTTGTGTATCTTCTAACGTTTGGCATATTTTAAAGCTCTAAAGGATTAAAAATGTTCCCCATCATTTCTTTGTGTATCTCAGTTCTCAATACCTCAGTCCAACACTTTTGTTGTTAACCTTTCCCATTGGTGACAACCTGATTGGTCAGACTCAGCTGAACTATTGTACTATAGCCTTGAAGCTATGAGGCAGGAACAGCATTGTTTGCGCTCAACTGAAAGACCTCATAAATGATTGACAAACGTGCCTACATTTTGTACAGGTTTTAATACACAATACGTAAGTGATTGGTGGATGATGACAGAACTATAATATCACACTGTAGAGGATGTTCCATCAGGTATATCTTGTCTCCCGAGTAATCAATAGGTATTGATAGCACAAGGTCATTTTACACAATGCTGTGTCACACATGTTTCACCACCAAGCTTATCCAATACACACATCATTAGAATTATACGAGTTATATTTATTTATTGTATGCTATAACTGACATTTTTCATCCGTCAAACAGAGTAACAGCGAATAAAAAGTATCAATATTATACTGCCACCTTGTGTTGAAATCGTACTATCATCACGCAACATCACTGATTCCCAAGCAGCCGGATTTAACTCGGTTACCGTTTAACACGCATTTTAAAGATAAGACCCAGTTATAAAAAAAAAAAATCTTTCTGTTGGGTAATATTTTATTTTAAATTGTATTATTTAAACAGAAATAAAATCCACTTATAGTTAGAAATTTGGAGACGTTTACTGATAATTCAATTTGCAATTAATTTGCAGTAACAATACAACTTAATTTACTGTAATCCACTGCTAATACAGCAAGTGGAAGTGATTATAATTCAGAGGAAAGTTTTCAGATATGGTGATCAAATATAACATATAATGGTAACATAAATATATATGAAATCACCAACCAACATACATCCACAAATAATATGCAGTTAGCTAGCAATTGGTGAGTTGAACTATTGTGTTATATGTGATTTAACATAAAAATTGACAATAAATATGTGTAAACTGAACAATTTGACCCGTGGCAAAATCAATATTAACGACTAACCTTTATTTGATAAATCGAAGAATACGATACTTGCAAAAACAAGACAACGCAATTAAATCCAATTTTATTCAATAAGCGGTTTTCACCAAGGTTTGGTTTGGTCCCAGGAGTGAAAAACTGTCTGTGTAAATCCAGTTATTTAATACACAGAACGGGGTCATTTTAAAACTAGATAAACTTAATTCGTTTGTTTTGCTATTGTGTTATTTTTTTCGGTAGAAAAAATGTGTTTGTCACTTTCCTTCAATTAGTCAAATCTAAATATTTCCTGTTGCTATAAACACATTTTGCGTAATTTATTAGATTTCACTCAAAAACTTGCATTTTGAATTGTTTTTATTTATTTATTCTGGCACAGTGCTTAGTAAAATTTGTGAAAACTGCAAAAAAAAAAAAAATACTTCAAAGTTAACAAGAAATAAAAAAAGGGACATAAATAAGATAATATATAACCATTTATAAAGACATTTTCTATGCAGTGTTGTTAGCATTTAAATTGCTTTAAATAATGAATTCAAGATTATAGATTGGGCACCTAAATGTTATATGATAAAGCTGAGTTTTGTCAAGCTGAATTTGTCAAGAATTTCAATATATTTAGTATGTAATATATTTTAACGTATTCCTACGGTAGGATGTGTTCCTAAAAGAGGGTCAGACTGGAGCCGTGTAGTATAAATAAAAACAACAGTAGGCGAGAAGGTAACTTTTTCGTTGCCGCGAAAGAAACTGATAAGTAAATTAAAACGAACAAAGGAATGTAAAACAGTAAAACATGTCAACCTCGAAATGATTTGAATTTATAATGTATTTTGCAAAGGAATATTATTTGCAAAGGCAATAACCTTCTACAACTGAAACCGTATATGTGAGGTGAATATGATTTATTAAATAAATACAGACAGACATACATACATATTTATGTATACATATAAATACATTCGTGTTTTATGTAAAGATTTTATTTGGTTTAGTCACATGGGTCGTATTTCGCCTCCAATGAGTCCCATCTTCCCGTTCGGTACATTTTTGAATCCCGACGTCCTTAGTTGTACTTCCGCTGACGTCTTTTAAAAGTTTGGCGGTTGAATGACAACCGTGCTTGTAACTTTTTGAATTTAGCCAATATAATTTAAAACTCTACATTTTGAATGTGGTAACTATATACACTCGTTTTAAGTATTTTATTATATATTTTAAGTGCTTATACCAGACATGGATTCTTCTATTGTGGACCTTATTAAAACTGGACTTTCTATCCAGATCGGTCGGAGTGACGGTAGGCTTGAGCTATAACTAACGTCAACTAGCGTGCATTCTCTGCAAACATTATAGCTTAAACGTAGCATTATTGTAAATGTATAGTTTGATAACGAACCCTTTCGGGGATCCTTGAGGTGTTTATGACGGATTACTGTCGAGTTCTTAGGTCCCAACATCTGTCTGAGCTTAGGATGTAGCTTTCAAAACAGTGATCTTTTATAATGACGTTATGCTTCCTGTGGGTTTGATTCAGCGTGAAGACTTGTTGACAGATTTGCAGATTTTTGTCTTGTCAAAGTCTTGTTGCTTACTTTATGGTTACTTTTTTATCGAGCATCGGCAGTGCACGTAATTGTCTCGTCTAGGTCAGGATCCCAATGCATTCGTTTTGAATTTAGGACGGGTGCACTGTGCCACTGTGAAAGCCGTCTACCCTATGAAAGGCGCAGTGTCAGTGGAATGGCTTGAAAACACGGCCACCAAAGGAAAAGAAGTGAGTCGTGACGGGTCTGCTCTTCTTTTTTTTTGCTAGTGAATTGAACCTTTAATTGGAAGACTGCCCAGTGGAATTCAGTGCTTCCCTAGGAAAGTCTTTACATACTTGTTGTGGCCTGTTGTATTCATTACCTGACAAAAATTGCTGTTAAGTAGGTCACAATGTGTGTTCTGTGGGTAATATTGCGTCTTGCGTGTTAATTTCAGGGGCTAGTTGTGAAGTTGCCTTATATAGTGCCCAAGTAATGGTTGCCTTCTCTCTACCAGGTGGATATAACTGAACTGTGGAATCTCAACCGTGATCTCTTTGAATGCCTAAAGTCTTCCAGTCAGGATAACTCAGAGACTTCACAAAGTAGCGTAGGTATCCTATCAATGGTATTGGTAGCTGAATTTAAGGTGGTTCTGTGGGTTGGGAAGAGGCATTGATAATATTTTGCTTTCAGAAGATCAGAAGCAGACTTCGTTCCTCAAGAATTCCTGCACTTGACCGTAAGTAGTTTTTGTAACGGGCACATAAAGGGGTAACGTGTGCAGAGTGGTGTTTGAGTTGAATGTAACGCTTAGGCTTACTAGAGGCTGACTTTGCGTTTCTCCCCTTTCCAAAGCTACTGTGGAGGCTTGTCCCACTGAAGGTTCAGAGCTGGGTATGATGCATTTGTAACTAAGTGAGCTCAATTGGGAGTCAGTCACTGCAAACCATTCTGACATTAATGCACTAGCTCATCTTACTTTGGGGTAACGATTGCTGATTCCATTTCCTCTTTTTAATCACGGTTTCATTCCCTTTCAATACTCGCATGAAATCAGCAGCCAAACCACTCCGCCTCCCGCTTCTGTGATCCCATTTCTTAAATGTTGGTTTTGTACTTATTCCCGATTGCCCCAATGCTGTCTTATGCTAGTAGTATTTGACTTGCTATAATGCTTCGATGGCTCTGCGACACTAAACCTGAATGTTATTGGTATGGCGGGTTCAAAAAGTGCCCTGCTGATAATGCAACTTTCTCTATCGCCATGGGCAACCTACATCCGTGGAGGCGTTTCCTGATGACAACCATACTGTAGGTTTTCCAATAAATCTGTCATTCTCCATGAGAGAATCAAAAATTCTTTGAGTGTAAATCGGTTTCAGGTTTTTGAAGTTACTGTGGATTAAGGTCCTATATAACGCTACATGCTCCACTACATTAATTTGTTACATTTGCAAAGCCAGTGAGCTCCAAGTAGTCCAGTTCGTATACAAAATTGATGACTATCGTTAAAGTTGTGAATTGAGCTGATATCGGTCGGCAGCGAATTCGACACGCGATCCATCAAACGTTTGATGCTGTTCCTCAGTGCCCACGAAGTCGACTGTGCGTCGAACATGCTTGATGCCGCTGGCTGTCGCTCGGCCCTTGAACACGGAAGAGGACACGCTCTCTCCGGTGTTGTCCAAGCCTTTCCTTTCCAATGGCTCAGGTCTGTAATGTCCTTGACTACATCTTCCTGGAGCTGTCTTTAGCATTATGAGCATTTCAAGTTTTCAGTCCTGTAGGGGTGATGCCGTTTGTGCTGGGGAAGTCTAATGATTTGAGCATTTCCTCTGTCTGCATTGTAGTGTGTGAAAACATTGTGATGCATCCAAGAATTACATCCGGTCTCTTGTCAGTAATGTTTTGCATGAACATGCTTTGCTTATTTCAGGGGGAAAAGCCCTTGCGTACACCTCCTTCGTATGGCTTCTTAGAAGCAAACATGTTAAACTGTGGTTAAATCTGCTGTCCTTCTGTTTTTGATAAAAATTTCCAAGTTTTCGAAGCTGTGCTCAGCTCCTCAGCCTATGATGTCCCGTCTGTAATATTACGTCCCCAGCTATACCTTACCAACAAAGGAGGAAGAATGGCCCAGAAAAGCCGTCGTCGTTCCTACCACAGATTAGCAAAGGCGGCGCGGAAATGGAGGCTCCTTCCTCTTTGTCCAGAGGCGGCCCCAACTCGGGTGAGTCTTTTCGGGTCGGTGAAGGCTGGTGTGAGGCCTGTGCGCTGGTGTGATGCCTGTGCGTTTTCTTCCCTCTCAAATCTCTAGCTAGCCGCAAGTCGGGGGTCGTCATCGACGTGGAGAGGATGCGCCACAAAAGGGAAGCGTCCCAAGCTAAAAACGCCGAAATGCGAGCCAAACGAGGAAAGGTATCAGAATTTAACGTTAACCATCACATAATGTGGTGTTTTTATGGGCTGGCTGCGCTATCGCACTACCAGGGCTGTGTGCTCCTCAGGAACATTTTCCTGCAGTCTTTCTTGTACGTTGGGGACATTGCTAATGCTTATAGCCTCCGTTGTAAGAAATGCAAAGGTTTATTGGGGTTCCAACTATGCAATGTTCATTTTGTTACTCATGTTTGCTTCTCCTGATCACCAAGGTCTTGTAAAGTGGTGACTGCTGTGCTTAATGTGAAATATCAATCTAGTAGTGCTAGCATGTTTTAATGGAGTAATTCTAATTACTATGCTATTGCTTGTGTTGAACCTTCATTTTCAGAATGGGGACATGAACCGTCCCAATTGGCAGTTCTTCAAAATGATTGAAGAGTACAGAGAGAATCTGGAGAAAATACCGATCTCTACGTCTGATCCAGTAAGTTGCAAGAGATGGTAGGACCATGCTAACAGATTGCATACAGTTGGCTATTTCTTGTTCCAATTGCTTGAACTTAATTATGGTTTTGTATATTACAAGACCTGATTTTGTTCTAAAAGTCAAATGTTTCCACAGATTGAAGATCACAGAATTTGTGTGTGCGTTCGCAAGCGTCCACTGAACAGACAAGGTATGAGGCAATGTAAAGTTTCTCCCATTGTGATCCTTATAATCCAGTTTGACATTGGACTGCATGACTTGTGTGCCGTGTTGAAAGTGAAATGGCTATTGTTGACTCAGAGCTGACCAAGAAGGAGATCGATGTGGTATCTGTGCCTGGCAATGGAGTCCTCCTCCTCCACGAGCCAAAGCAAAAGGTGGACCTCACAAAGTACCTGGAGAACCAGATCTTCCGATTCGACTACTCGTTTGATGAATCGTCAACCAACGATGTTGTATACAGGTTGGACTCTTCTATTAATTTTCAAGAATGGCTTGTTTTCTGTACATCTTCTCAAAACCTTTTCCAAATTGTAACTTTTGATCCCATTCTTAATAGTTGAAAGCTTCCCTGCTTTAACTCAAACATTTTCTAGATTCACTGCCAAGCCACTGGTTCAGACCATTTTTGAAGGGGGAATGGCTACTTGCTTCGCTTATGGCCAAACTGGTAGTGGTAAAACTCACGTGAGTATTGTTAACTGGGAGCAGAACTCCACATTACTGTCCATGCTGTTAAATCTCATCCTAATGACCCACCCCTACCCCCCTTGTTCCGAAACGCTGACAGACGATGGGAGGAGATTTCTCTGGAAAAAACCAAAACAGCTCTAAAGGGATCTACGCATTGGCAGGCAAGCGCTCGCTGAAGTTCTCTTCTCCTCCCTCCCCCCTGAACAGTGCTGTAATAAGCTGTTTTGTTCTGATTCTCAACAGCGCAGGATGTGTTCATCCTCTTGAGTCAGATAAGGTATTCCAATATGGGCCTGAAACCCTACGTCACGTTTTTTGAGATCTACAATGGCAAGGTAAGAATCTGATGTTGTAGGTTTCGTTGAGGTATAGCTTAACCCATAGAGTAGCCAATATTTTACTGCATAAAAATGTGTTGCTGCCAGTTTTATGATTAAATGCAAGTGGGCTGATGGAAATAATTTTGACCGTGCCCCATTCAAATTTAAAAATGTTTAATCTTTAGTCTGGGGACAAATGAGACTTACTTGGCGCTGCTCACTGTGAGGACATCGTGGCTCTTCATGTCCATCACACTTATGCTAATGACCAGTTTTCTCAAGCGTTGTCTTTTAAAGACTTGCGCCCACTAAAATCACCCAGCATCCAACATGAGATCCATGAAGATTTGGTCTGGTTCTGCGCAGTCTTATCCTATGCCCCTTCCCTCTCCCGTCGTTGCAGGTGTTTGATTTGCTGAACAAGAAAGCCAAGCTGCGCGTGCTGGAGGATGGCAAGCAGCAGGTCCAGGTGGTTGGACTGCAGGAGGTGTGCGTGTCGTGCGCCGAAGAAGTCATCAAGAAGATTGATATGGGCAGCGCCTGCAGGTTTGCAGTTTGATGGGTTAAATCGAATAAGTGGTAATTAAAAATTAAACACACACCAACCATATTTCACCCATGTGGTTGGTATGCAATGACAAGGAAACGGAGCATGTTCGAAAAGCGGACTCAAAACCTGGTTTGGGAGCAGGATGTCACAACAAGCGTGTTGCAGGTCTTTCCAAATGTTCTGCCACCCTGTATTTCTGTTTACACCACTGTAGTATCCACTGATACTTGGACTACTGAAAGCGACACTTATTCTGAATTTGGTCCAATTACTTCCCTTGTGTGTGGCTTTAAAACGTCCCCCTAAGATGCCTGCTGCAGTTGGTCCCTGTCTACAACTTCACCACCTATGTCAGTTTTCCTCCATCTTAATTTAAAACCTCTGCTGATTCACTGACCCTTCTCTTGTAAGGCATTGGGCTGCAATTGTGTCATTATCGTACAACAGTTTTTCCTTTCATAATTTAGCTTTTAGTAATCGCCACTTTTCTTATGCATTGCAATACATTAATGAAATTGCATCGATCTAAATTTATGGACATTTTTATGTGCATAATTTGCAGGCCTAGGCCCATTACTAGCATCAACACAAGGTACATGTTGTTCTCGTTTAAATGGTCACTCATATTTTAAAATGCCATTAGTTTCAGTTTAAGCTTGGGTCTGTAGTAAAACTCCTTAAGCTACGGGCGTGTCGGATGCTTTTCCCTCGGTCTTTTAATCTTCCCCTGAACCATTTAGGTTCCCGTGATTATACCAGAACCACATTGGGTACGTGCGAACGTAGCGTCTCTGTCGAATTACGGAGCGGCGGATGCAACGCTCCGGTATTAAGTGGGGCGGGGGTCTCCATGTGCTCGCCGGCAGGACGTCCGGCCAGACCTACGCCAACTCCAACTCCTCGCGCTCCCACGCCGTGCTGCAGATCATCCTGCGGCGGGGGACCAAGCTACACGGGAAGTTCTCCCTGGTGGACCTAGCGGGTAACGAGCGCGGCACCGACGTCAGCAGCAATGACCGGCAGACGCTGGTGGAGACGGCCGAGATCAACCGCAGCCTGCTGGCTCTGAAGGTTTCGCTTATTTTATGTCGTTTTCACAATCCTTTTCTCACCCATGTAAGAGAAAATGCCTGCTTCAGCATGCTGGAGTGATTTTTTTTTAATTTATTTATTTTTTTCAGTACTAAATTAGGATTTAAATCCATAATGGCGCGCATGTATTCACTTGTACCTGCTTACCAATTGAGACGTAGTCGCCGCTGCCCAACAGGAGGGTATATTTTCCACTCACAATGCCTGTCGCTCCCTTTTTCTATTTGGGTATTTCCAAATGTATCCTTATTACCGCAGTACAAAGTGTGCGAAAAAAAAGTTTGTATGGATGTATTAAGTGGCTAGGTGAATCAATTTTTTTTTGTCTCTTTAATTTTCCTTAGGAATGCATTCGCTCCCTGGGACAAAACAGCGACCACATCCCATTCAGAATGAGCAAGCTGACGCAGGTGCTGAGGGATTCCTTCATTGGCGAAAACTCCAGGACATGCATGGTGAGCGGGATTGGGCTGCAGGGTTAGTCACTCCTGTCCTCGCTGGGCACGCCCTGCTTGGCTTCAGACGGGGGTCATTTCTGGTAGAAGTAGCTGGACGCGGTACAGAACAGAGACTGACGTAAAACGGATCGCGTGTTTTACGTACTCGCACTTTTACCAGGGTTAGATTCTGATGGGACACGTGCCACTCCAAAATGCCATGGTTACTTCAGAGTTGTTGTTTTTTTTTTAACAGTTTGAAAAGCTAAACGGGTTTTGTTTGGATCCCAAACGTGCTTATTTTTGTTTAATAATAATTGAGCTCAATTTGCCTCTGTGGGCCACATTATTTCACAATGTTAATCCTTAGTCTGTATAGAATTTCTACAAGGATTGAACACAATGGAACCGCCTGGTTAAATGTGCCAAGCAGAGGCAAAAACGCTGATGTGGCTCATTAATTAAGCAAATTGCATCCCAACAGGCACAGACGTGCATAAAAAATTCCAGACAGGCCTAGTTGCCTATATTTATGAATAGAATAAATATGATTGGTTGGGAACCGCAGTGACCAACGCAGCTTGACTGGCTGCTGTTTCATGGACAACTCCGTTTAGCGTAATGTTGCTGTGCGACTCAAGGTAAAAGGTAAGTCGAAGTGCGCACAGTGTGGTCACTCCAAGCTAAACAGGTGAGCAGCTGCGGATCAGTGGACTGCAGAGATTAACCTGGGGTGAGAGCTGCCTGGTTAATCTGCTGGGAACTCTAGAGCGGAATGTCACAGTTGGGTTGCAGTGCACAAACCGCTCCTTGTGTTGGCTTTTTGATATGTTGGTGAGTCCATTTTCCAACGTCACTTTTGCCTATAGGAAATTACAAATCGACGCGTGGCAGAAAATGGTTTGCTCCCGTCTTTGTGAATGTAATGTTGTGATTCTCTTCCCTCCCCTTTTGAATGCTCTGCTGTTAAACTCCCCTGAAAACCAGCAGTCAGTCGAGCACAAGCTGTTTTTTTCTTGCTTTTCTTAGATTGCCATGATCTCTCCGGGGATGGGGTCCTGTGATTATACACTGAACACACTCCGATATGCAGACAGGTACGGGCCTGTTAACAGCTCCACATTTTATGTGCTCACTTGGCTTAAGGAATGGGCTGGTTTTTGCCTTTCTGATTGTTTTGCATTTGAAAATGTTGATTTGGGGAAATGTGTGGAAGTAATTCAGTGACTGGCCAGTGACTG
>JAOVYW010000038.1:87496-101755 GCA_025775045.1 Hiodon tergisus | reverse complement strand
ACACGCTAGAGTCCCCACAATGCTGTGCATTTGAGGCAAGACTGCCTGACTCCACTTTATGGTAAAATTTCACTGATTTAGTAACTGACAGAGATGCAAAACCCTTGATTTTTTTTTTCAATCCATATTACGAGGCTTGGTTGTGCATGTATCCACAAATTGAAACGAAATAGATCACTTTACTTTCGTTTGGCTGTATATTAACTTAGTGACGAGTTACGAAAATAAGTTCAGCTGTGTTCTGTTATAATGCATGCCTTGTCTAAGGTGATTTTGCCTGACAGGGTAAAAGAACTTAACGGAGCCCCCAATGGAAACGACCAGGATTCTGACAAAAAGACAGAAATGGAGGTGGATGATACTGATCTGTCTGAAGAGGTGGGTGCAGAATGTTACAGGACATCTTTATATATTTTGTCTCGTGTACCAGACTTCCATTGTCAATTATCTATTGTGCATTTGTGGTCCTGCAAACTTCAACAGCCTAAGCATTCAAGTGCAAATCTGGTTGCCTCCTCTAAGTGGCACTGTTGTAGTGAGGAATGGAAATGGAAAAATCCGTGAGGTAGATCTGTTAATGCAGTTGCGTTCTTTGAAAACGGGGTTTTTAATTTAAAAAAATGTCCGATCCAATCTGTTTGAAAGGAATGAAATCTTTGTTGACCTCTGAATTTATATTCCTTTATTAAAGGACTCCAGCGTTCCTATGACTGATGTCTATGAAGCAGTTTCACAGGTGTCGGAGATGGAGGAGAGGGTGTATGAGGAGCTACAGGTATGTGCTTGTTCAGGGTGTATGTAGAGCTGCCGGCTTGTGCCTGGAGAGCTATCGGTCAGATTTCGTTAATGGTATGTGCATATTTTGTGTGGTTGAGTAGGTTTCAATGAATTTTCAGTAGTATTAACCAATGAGATTAATATACTGTGTATGGCATGCATTGTGGGTTAAAAGGACAGTGGGATCCTGTGATTGTTTTCCCTCTAATTTGGATAGTGCGCTTAATGTCTATTTATTCCAGCGGGGAAATGAGATCGTGAAGACAATGGAGAGGCCATCATACGACACCGTGGCTGGAATAGCTGAACTTGTAGACCACACAAACAGATTGCAAGGTATGCATGAATTTGGCCAAAAAAAGCAAATTTTGTTTTACACATTTTGGCCTGTCTCCATCGACATGACTGGTGGTGGTGTGAGAAATTGTTGCCGTGGATCATAAAACCTGATGTTTACATTTTGTGCCATGACCCTACATTCAAAAATGTTGGCGCATCTGCTGCTGGGTGGGGAAAAGGGTAAATGCAGAGCCCTGTTTCTAGCAGTCGTTCTGTAATATGTCAATCTGTTAGCGGCTAATGCAAGCTTGTCGTTGCCGGTGCTGACGCCTATTATAACTCTTCGATCCAGGTAATCTTAAAAAGTCCCTAATCACTATAGTCGTTGGGTCTTACCTGCATATACGTTATGAATTTGAATATTAGTCATTACTGTTTGTCTATGCAAACACAGGAATTATGCTTAGGGTTATGTCAACCAATGAAATTTCCTCTTCTGCTGCACAAAACTGCATATTAAATACATGCTTGCACAGGGGAATTTTTACTGACAAATGGAGTAAAAGGCTTACACCATAGAGCCCTGGATGGCAGTATCAAATATCTAAACTAAACATTTTAATTTGAATGCAGCATATGCAATTCTACCCAATATGGCATTTTAATTTGTTTAATAATTCAGACTCGTGTAGTGTCGTGCATACCTTTTTCTGCCTAAATGTGGGGAGTGACTTGCTTCATTTTAGGTATTCATAGTTTTTAAATTCATCAATTAAATTTCAGTAATACGGTATTAAAGACCAAGACTTTTTTTCATCCAAAGCATTCACTCACCTTGCATGTAAATCGCAAAAAGCTTTTTGTGCTGAACTTGAAGCACCAACCAAATGTGTGAAGCCCTACATATAATGGCACGCAATGAGATGTCGTTTCCAGCTGAGGTAACCTTGACTAACCAATTTTAATGGGAGAAGGGTGGGGTTAGGTTTTGGTTTCTGACACTGGTGTGCTATAGACATGACATTGTTCAAGTTCAAATCAGTTCCTGAAATGTGGCCCTCAATTCTGTAACTTTTTGATCTGAGCTTGTCTCTTGTCTGGACAGATGTTTTGAACATCTTGTTATAAACAATTTGGGGAAAGACAGGACAAATGTTGGAGCATAAATACTGAGTAAATGGGCCGTTCTTTCCATCAGCAATTTTAAACAAAACGTGATCTAGAAAAATTATTGTGTGGAAGATCTTTTCAGTAAGGTGTGTTAACGTCAGTCTGAGGCTATTTTGAGATGTGGGTAGGCAACTGCAAGTATCGCTGGGTAACTGTTAGACACGATACAATTTTATTTATAAAATCCTTTTGGTTGGTAAAGCTGGGAGTCTGAGAATGTTTGGTGTTAAGTGCAGAATCTTAAAATAGACTTGGATATGTATATATGTGTATATATATTTTAATATATTTGTATCTATTTTAATAGCCAGGGATAAATCATATTTGTAAGTAGATTTATTCTAAGACGAAACACAAAATGGCCAAAGGCCTAGATTTACCGAATTATCTACTTTTTTCCCCATATACACTTGGTTTTAATTTTCTTTTTGCATACTTTTCCTATTTTACTACTTTAGGTGCTAGTTGTTCCTCTTTTTATAATGGCTATTAGGATTTTAGTTGGGTAGATATCTTGCAGTTGCTATTCAATAGCTAAAGGTTTTAGTCCAGAAGGCCTGCAAGCTTAAATACGAACAGGTCAGGTTTCTATTGACAAAGTGGCAGTGAAACTTTTTACAATTGGAGCTAAATAAAAATAATACTGTGGGTTCTCCCCATTTCTGCAGAGTCAGTCCTGGCTCTGCAGTCTGCCATAGTGCAGGAGAAGCTGGCGAGAAAGGGTCAACGCTGAGACCGGAAGCAACCTGTCTTGTCTGTTCAAAATCTCTATCCTTAACATGAGAGAAATTTACATTATCAGACTCTATTGTGATGTTCGGTGGATTGCTAAGTGTACATACCAATATTATGTGGACACAAACTCTTTCTGTCAATTAACTAATTGATAACCACATCTGTTGTATTTTTTTTTTTAATTAATCCATGTATATGTTTAATAAAGTATTTCTTTCCACAATGTTGGCTTTTCATCTAATTCACAATGAATCCAAGTAAAATCAATTATAGTAAGATTAATCTTTTAAATGACACTAACACTTCCACGTTTCTAATGTTTGTAGTTTTAAACCAGCTCATAATGGTACCTGTCCATTTGTTTATACACATGCCCTTAACAGTTGGCTATGTCTTAACATCATGACATCAACGGGACAGCTGGGGCGTTGGGGGGGTGGGGCAGTAAGCATGACCCCCCCACCCTCTGCTTGGCCTGCTGTGTGGGGTCTCTTACCCTCAATAATTATTTTTTCTTTTTCTTTCCCAACCCCAAACCTCTACTATACATAAGCCCGACCACTGTATACACTTACCCTGTGAGTAAAAGAGCTGACACATGACAAATCAAAAGCGCTAATAAACAGCTCACACAGAACAATTTTCCCCAAAGGATAAAAATAAACAGATTCTGCCGGCAACTGGGTGGCCCCACATCTCGGTGTGAGGCCTTGCAGCACAACTGTTTCCTATGAGAGCAACCCAGGCCCCCGCCACGGTGGGTGGTAAACCCTTCAGCTGTGCTCCTCGCCCCCCTGCCAGTCTTCCGATTCTCACAACCAGGCACACTACAAAACACTCCGTTCCGAATGCTTTCGCCCCCCCGTGTTTACTTTCTTTTGAACTCCGGCAAGTCAATAATTAACAACGAAACTTTCGCGTTAGGATAAACTTACACGATCCGTCGAGACCAGTTGCGTCCCTAGATGAAGATGATTATGCACGTTATTCTCGATTTGCCGTTTGACTACGTGAGACCACTGCCGATGGTCAATATTAACGCGTTTTGCCAGTTACACCATAACATTTAGTTTTTGGACCACCACGCCGTTATTTTAAAATGACAAAACCGGATACGATATAGTTAAATAAAATGGTCATCAAAACAAGATTGGCGTTAATAATATGGCAGTAATAAGATAATTGACTGTATGCTTTCATATCAATGTGACTTTGCATTACAGGCTCTCATCTTTAACACGGTCCGTTTCAAATTTAGGACAGACAAATAAGCTGCTGAGATGTGCTGATACGTTGTCATTTGCACAAATTGGCTACAAAAAGAGTCAGTTAATATCAATCGGTAAGGCTGCATGAAGGTGTTGCCTTAACAGTAAACAAAAACATTTGGAGCTC
This sequence comes from Hiodon tergisus, assembly GCA_025775045.1. Lineage (NCBI taxonomy): Eukaryota > Metazoa > Chordata > Actinopteri > Hiodontiformes > Hiodontidae > Hiodon > Hiodon tergisus. The sequence goes on along the minus strand of JAOVYW010000038.1, from coordinate 97,399 downwards.
CCAGCTCCCCCCAGTCTAACGGCTGAGAATGGATGTGTGAATACTCGTCATTTCTCCGCTCAAACAATTAGAACCAACCCTAACCTTTAGTGATTTGTAAATATTTATTTGATACGGTTACACATTGCCTTGGGTCTGTGTGGATTTTGAATTTTCATGAATGCCATACTATTTAACGCCTCTTTCTTTAATAAAAAGAATCCTGCAAAAATTTAATCATTAACTGGTTGTAAAAGAAATAAATAAGGGACGCTGGGTTTTCGATCTTGAAACGTGTTTCATGTGAGACGGGGTTGTATCTGTTGGCCGCAAGACTGCTTGACTCTACTCCCTGGATTCCAGCTGTCCGCGTGAATATTTTCTCAGTGCAAAGAAAATTGGCAGTGGTCACTGCTCTGTTCCCATCACCTCCACAGACTAAATAAACAGACAAACCACCCAGTGAGTTGATCGGGAGAGCGCGGGACCCTGTGTTTTTCTTTTCTTCCCTTCTCTCCCTGCGTTTGCCACCCCCATTTCTTTCTCTCTTTAGAACCGCAGTAACAAAACGCGTACTCAAATCTGTCGTAACCTGGAACTGTAGTGCTGCCTGGCAGGTTTCCGATGCTCCTAGCTAATTTCAGATTAGCTCAGAGTCGGAGGGGCGACACCAAAACACACACTCATTGGTATAGATATTTAAATTGGCTACTTGTAAAATTAATTAATGTGTCAAATAATAATTATAAAAACATTTGCTTCATTAGTTGATGTTCAATAGTTTCTTTGTGATTATATGTCATATTTTGTCAAGATCGTTTTTGATTAGTTTCGTAATGCATTTGTGCGTGATAACAGTTGTATTTGCGTGGTTTGTATTATATATACAAAAGAAAAGATACACAAACTTTTGTTTGTACATTTCAGTTTTTGTATACAATTATTGAATCCAGTCGTGCAAATTCGTATTACGTCATTTGCGCTTTTTGGAGAAAATGTAGATGTATTACGCACTACATGATCTAACCACCAGAGTGCACACTAATCGCGCAACCGATGTATTTACACTTAAAGCTTTTGAAATAAAAAGCACCGTCTCACCCCGGTCTTGCCGTTGAAAACACGGTTACTTATTTTAAAAATTATGTAGCTTCCCTTGCTTTCTGTGATTTAACGATTCGTTACAGCACACTTGTATTTAACCAATGCGTATCTTCGATGTCAACAATGTTAAACTGTATAATCTTCCTCAACCGGGAGAGAATGCAACGCAGTGTCCTAAGCATTACTTAGCAGAACATGTGGTTGTGATCTTATTCGTGCGTTAAGGTTTTCATTTTAATTTGTGCAATCTGGGCACTTAAAACCTCGTACATTTCCTCGGAGGCTTTCGATTTGTCACGCGACACGAACTTTGACGCTTGAATCTGGCATTTGTTTTGTATTCCCGAACTATTCTGGAGTGCGAATGTGGGTTTCCCCCAACCGGCGTGTTTAATTTGGTGAGGTCCCGGAGCTGCGCAAATTCCCCGCATGTCTGAGGAATGGGTGGCCAGGAGGCAAGTCAACACAGGTGCGACCACAGCTTCTTAATGACGGGTAGGCAATACATGTAAACAAAGCGCAGATGCATCACCTCAAAGAGGAGCCAAATAAAATACCGCCCTCTCTGATGCGGAGGGTTTTAGTGAAAAAAAGAATGGCTCCCGTAGTTATACTTGCTATGTTACAGTTTCTGGTAAATAATTTGTAGCCTGCTGTTTCTTCCGCATTTGTTAAATTAATTTTATGTCCTATTATTTTAACAGGAACCGAGTTATTGTTTATTTTTAATTTGATTTTTTCAGAATGCCATCAGCCCCACCAAATGGCCCCAGGAAAGTTTTTTTTTGTCTCCCTCGTTGATAGATGTATTATTTTTCTAAGGGCTACCTAACATATTTGCCTATGGCTGGAGAGATTCTTTCTATACATAAAAAAACTACAAATTTCACAACTCATAGACTTTTTCATAGATTTTTTATGTTTTGCAAAATGAGTTTTTCCGTCTCTACCAAATGTCAGGAAAATCACACACTCAAGTTCAACCTTGAGTTGACCACTCCAGATAAATAAAGGTCATAAAAAGCAGTTGTATTTCTTTGTGGGTTGGAGGGAATCAAACTAATTTCAACCTTACTCTCAGTGTGAGCTTTGAGCTAATTTGAGTTTGTGCTAAAAACAATGTATGCTTCTCAGTGTTAATACAGTATAACAAACAAAAAACAGTAAAAACTACACCAATTAATATTTCCTGTGGTTGCTCCACAATATTTCCATATTCATCTTTCATTAATCGCCATATCATCTTTGTCTATTTCAGATTTAATCCAAAGAGTTTACCATCAGGTTACGTTGCTCCTAAAAATCCCAAGGTACATTTAATTAACAATGTGTCGCTTCACAATATTATCTTCTTTAAAATGCAAACAATGGACCACTTTAAGATACTATGTAATTAGTGGACTTTGTGGACAGTTTCTACAGGTGACTGTAAGGGCTTGTGAGCATTATACACATTCATATCAACGTCTTATTCTCTGTCGTAGATGAGATCCGAGCGCGTTTGTTGATTCAGTGGAAAATAAATTAAATTGACTTGTTGTCATACGCACTCACCACGCAGTGCATTCTGGGTAACAACACCACCCCAACACAGTAAGTGAACATTTCACGTCGCGGGAGACCACCACGCACGGCGAACGCTTTAAAAATTCAGAAGCTTTGAGAGAGAAGGACGGTGGAAATAAGTTCTTTGTAATCGTTTCGTTTGTTTATCCGTTTGAAACAGCATGCGCAGTAAGATTTGTACAACTCATAACAATTTATTCATGTCGGTTTTGTGGTCTTATGGTTTATATTCCTACATAGATACATGCATTGTGCAGTTGTTAGTTGTCACGCTTAAACAGGAGACATAAATGTGTCTCGCCCCAAAATGAAACGGCATTCCTTTCCTTGTATATTTAATATTATTAATACAAAATACATCTGTACCTTTCTGGACCGGGTTTGGCTGGGCCCCACATGTTTAATGCAGCGTGGGCCCCACTGCGGCAGGGCTGCAAACACGGGCCTGGACCCAGGGAGAGCGCGGACCGCTCAAAGGTAGTGATGGATTGAGGCGATGACAGTCATTTTGTTTGGGTTTTTCAGGCCTCCTCCCAACTCACTGCACTGCCACTCCTGGGAGAGAGCGTTTGCCTGGCGATATGATTGTGAACGTCTCCTTGTATTGAGAGCAGCATTCGAACAGCGTGCGTGTTGTGCAACTATACTTTCCAATCAAATGAATGAGAACTGAATAAAATCATAAGCATTAAAAAGATACAAGCACAAATATGCAGGATGATGAATTGTGTTTGTTTCATTGTATGTGTTTGCTACAATGCTATAATGTGAAAAGCTTTCTGCTGTGTCAGGGAGTGGTGACACAGCCTCATCTTCAATTTAAAAAAAAGTTATGGATGAACAGAAATGCTGCTCATCTCTACATGTGCTCCTTAGCTGATAGGAGCTGTCAGCCTCTGACTTCTTTCTCTCAGTCCATGGGCCTGCATGGCACCACCCAGTGGATGAGGGCTGTCATTGCCATCAAGCTGAAACTGGCTCATAGCAGACCAAATGTACAGCTGGTACAATGGCAAGGCTGTTAATTCAAAGATGGCCTGGATGGATGACAGTTGTTGCTTGGTAAAATATCCAATTGCAATTTGTTAAGAGGAATGTGGTACCATTATTGTTGTGCTAAATGGAAGCTCCTATCCAAAACAACTAACATAGCTTAAAATTTGACCGTTTTATCCCTTCCTATACAGCTGGATGTCTACTGAAGCAATTTTGGGGTCTGTGCCTTTTTTTAAGAGTGCCCCTTAATTCCCTCCTATTAGGGATTTGGATCCGCAACCCGCTGGTTACAAGGCCATTACATTAACCACTGCCCCACCTGCTGTCTGACAAAGGCACTCAAAGGCTTTCCCCTCTCTATTTTGGGACACTGCAAAAATAGGAGCACATATGGAGCAACTTTCTGTGCCATAGAGTATGTTATGCTAGCCACACTCGATGGGCCCTGCCAGTCTGCAGAAAGCCTTCATTAGGTTTTATTACCAGTTGCATGTGTTTAATTAAAGCACTGAGTGTTTCTGCGCAGTACACATCACCCTTGTGATTATACCCCCTTCGAATCCAAACAGGGTCCGCTTTGCACAGAAAGGTGTGGTAAACAGTTGGCAAAGAGCAGGCAGCCGGATTCGCGTTTCCCAAATGCAGCCACACAGAAATACAATGCACCCCCGATGTGGCTGGCATTCAAACTGTTATTGTTTCAACCAAACAAACCGCTTCTAAACACTGGGTTTGCATTACGAGCTCATATTTAGGCCCTTCTGTAAACATCACAGGCCAGAATGAATCAATTAAAAGGGCATTAAGCTGGTTCCTGTTTATTTAAAACATGTTTACACTGTGCCGGGGCTGCTCAAAAATCCATATTTCCCTCTACTCAAAGCAGGCTTATAAATTGTGAACACATTTGTTAGTTTGAAGTATATTTTATAAATATTGATTTCCATTCCCAGTGAAGTAGTTAGGTCAGAGAACTGATTGGAATGGTTGACTGGAGTATGTAATGATCTCTACAGAGATATATAGGTATATACAATGCCCCACATGTCTCATTGAATGAGACAGTCGGTTAGCATACCTTTCAGCCTGGTGAATGACGGAATAAACTTTGGATGACCCCAACAAGATATGTTGTTCACTAAGTACAGAGCTGATTATTCAAAACAAGAAAAAGAGTTTGTATTTTCTACAATGCCATCTAAAGTTCTGAAACATTTATCTTCGAGTAGGAATTATTATGGATAAACACACTTACAAATGTCCCAGCCCCAGAACAAAGCTACATGGATGGGTTTTCTGTACTAATATTTAGCAGATTAATGTCAAAATGGCTATTCCTGCAAGATCTCTCAGATCCTAGTTGGATGCAGTTCTTATCTGCGGATTGAATTAATTAATTTCAGCTGCATATATAGAGAATATAAATACCCCCGAGGAGGTTTGTATGTGGTGAGGTATTATGTGTCGCTGTAGATTAGAAGAAGGTGTATGTGTGTGTACATATATATATATATATATATATATATATATATATAGGGCACATTGCCAGGTACATATATTAATATCACTTTTATCTATTAAAGATCCAAGGTACTCAGCATTAAAAACCTCTACCTGGTGAAAAAGGGTTTTAAACGTTTTGGGTCTAAATGTGCTACAAACACCCTGCAAACATAAAATGCTTCCACTGAAAACTTGAACTTTTCAAACCAAAGTAAAATAAGATCATAATGACGTGAGACAATCAAACTCTAAATTAGACTTAAAATAGATACTTGCGAAAAAAAAAAAACTAGTAACACAAATAAGCACAACGATATACTGAATTTCTTTTCACCCTTATGCAAGACCCTTTCATCGGTTTACATATCTGGAAATAATATTATATTGTTTGAGATATTGCCTTGTGAGTGTATTTACAGTGCACATGTAAAGTAGGTTTATTTTCCCGTCTGATTTAGATGTAAGGACCACTGACACAATTTAAACATAAAGTCGCGGTTTGCTTCTAAAGAATCAACAACAAACAAATGTTTACCTACCAACGACCTCCTTCTTTATTTACCCTTCCATACCAGTTAGGCTGAAGCTTTTGATGGAGGCCAGAATGGAGGCGTAAGCCCCGGATCCGTTCTGTGGCGCGCCTCTGCTGGTAGGTCTTCACAGACCTCTTCCATGGCTTGCCCTTTTGTAGGGGGTTGTGGTCGTGCACTGTCCACTATAGAGGGAGATCAAGATTAAACGAACAGCACCACAAAGCGTGCATGGGCGTGAAACCACTCGCGCACCAGTGCTGCACGGTGGATTTTTTCAGTATCTCACAATCGGATCCCCTCTTGGTGCTTTCCATGCGTGACAGTTTCTGAGGTGTTTTTTTTTTACCGAGAATGGTGTGACAAGCAAAAAACACCCAGTCAACGGCAGCACTGCGGGTGAAAACAGCTCGTTAATGAGAGAGGTGGAAGGAGAATCGTGCAGGCCAATGGAACGCACCACTCGTTTGTCCTTGGTACAGATGGGCTATTGCAGCAGGCGAACTCACCGGGCTCCATTCCCGTCAGCTAAACACAAGAAGGAGAAATGCTTCTGAAGAATGAAGAATGCAGTGACTATGATACTGGACAACTGAGGAGTGGAAAGACATTTGACTGGTCAGACGGTTCCATAATTCCAGTTTCGTCAGGATTTGGCATAGACCCATCCTGCCTGGTGTCAATAGTATAGGCTGGTGGTGGTGGTGCGGTTGATGTTTTTTTGGCACACGTTAGGTAATTATAATAATATAAATTATTATTATATTATAATATATTATTTCTAAGTATCCTTTCAATATGAAAGCAGAATATGCAATTGATAAAATACCATTTTTTCGGTCTCTTTTATGACACCACGATTCGGCTAATATGAGTGCCCTCAAGTGCATGGCGTTCATCATGGCGTGCAAAAATTGGCTCAATTCTTAACTGTGATAAGAGGTTTGTTTATTCCCTTTGAAGTGGTTCAAAAATAAGTTTTCTATATACTTACAGTTTCTGTATACGTATAGTTTTCTGTCTAGTTAAGTTAATTCAAATTTATAAAAATATTTGTATCTACTATAAGCTATTTTAGCTGGAAGGTTAATTGAAGTGGTAGGCAGTTATTTCCAATCATAACAAACAGACTTCAGACATCTGAAGCGAGGTTTCAGAACTTGACAAAGCATCGTAGGTACTTTTACTTTTACATGTCATACGTCTCTTCGACAGAATCAAATGTGCCAGCGGTTGAAAAATCATCGTTTGAAAATCATGCATTGTCAAGGAGTTACTGGATGTATTACTGGGACAAAAACTAAACCAGAGGGAAAAAAACATAGCGTAGATCCACGCGTGTGTACGGACACATACAAGCGCAAACATTAGCACACACACTTTGTAATCAGTCCTATTGAATTGTCACTACAATGGCCTCTCATCCCCTGGCCACCCAGGATGAGAGCACAGAGGATCACGTGTTCGCTCTTTTGTTCTCCCCACTGCCTTTCTTCAGAGGAGCTGGTTTGTCCTGATTTTTACCACCTAGATTGAGCTGTCTGTTGTTGGAGATGTCAGCTGTTATCTCACCCACACATCGTTTTCTATTTAAGAGGGGATAAGGTCTTTCAGCTAGTGCCAGCTGCTGTCTTTCACCCCTCAAAAACCGGCACCCCTCACACACACACACACACACACACACACACTCACACGCACACACATACGCACACAGACAGACACACAGACACATTTGCACACACACTGATTGATACACACAGAAACAACCACTGAATCAGACACACACACGGTCTCACACATACACACACACGCACTCTCACAGACACACACACAGACACATTTGCACACACACTGATTGATACACACAGAAACAACCACTGAATCACACACACACACACACACACACAAAGTCTTTCTTCTTTTTCCATGTGCGTTTCTTTTCCTCGCACTACATTCTTTTCAGGCCTCTGCCTTAATCTTTGTTGATAAGGTTTACAGAAACGGATGGGATAAGGAGCAGAATGGACCCTCCATTTTTCTCCACAAAGTGCCACTCTGATCCTTGGCACCCACGCTCCAGCCGAAGCCAAAGGGAGGCATGAATGAACGGCGGCTGTATCAGATCCTCCATCAGATTGGTTTCCGTGAACGCACGTCATAGCGGTCCACAGGAAGGTGCAGTGCAGTGGTGCCAAGGTCAACATTTTCTCTTTTCTGTGCTTCCCAGCAGAACCTGATAAACGCATCCTCGAGACCTCCAGTGAAGTTCTACAACAGAGGAAATTTCCCCCATATGACTTTTTGCTTTGTTTACGAAGATTGACATTGCAGCAATTCTGCCATTGGCATCGATGTTCACTAATTCCATAGATGTACACGCTCTTGTCTTTACACTTCATCAGTCTTCCTATCCTATTGCATAAATTTGAAAGTTTACAGTTCTATGTGTTGTTTTAATAAAAAAGAAAAGAAAAACAAGACAAATTTCCCAGGAAAATCGAGCTCCTCGTCCAGACATAAAAGTTGTGAAAATAAACACCACCCGATTTGTTTGTGTGGATCTGGATGAACCCCTGGGCTGTCGGGTAGGCCCGGAGAGGATTGCAGCTTCCAGGCCAATTGCGAACAACCTTCTGTTCGCCATTGATTTGTCAGGTTATTGTCATGCGTGTAACCTTACTTTCACCTCTTTGTTTAAATAGCATAAGTATTCACCCACTTCAACTCAGTACCTTTGGCAGCAATTACAGCCTTGAGCCGATATGGATAGGTCTCTATCAACGTGGCACACCTGGACACTGACATTTTTCCAGATTCTTCTTTTCAAAACTGCTCAAGCTCTGTCAGGTTGTGTGGGAATCATGAGTATCCAGCTTTTTTCATGTCCATCCACAGATTCTCAATTGGGTTTAGGTCTGGACTCGGCCACTCCAGCACATTTGCAGGGTGTGTTTTCCGAAACCATTCTTGTGTAGCTTTGGCTTATGCTTGGGATCGTTATCTTGATGGAAAACAAATCTTCTCCCAAGTCTCAGCCTTCCAGGGTCTGATGCAGAGATCCCCACAGCCTGAAGCTATCACCAACATGCTATCGGACGTGTATGGTGTGTTTTTGGTTATGTGCTGTCTTTGGTTTGCGCCAAACATAGCGTCTGGTTTGATGGCCAAAAAGCTCCATTTTGGTCTCATCAGACGATAGAATCTTCTTACAGCTGACTTCAGAGTATCCCACATGCCTTCTGGCAAACTCTAGCTGAGATTTCCTTTGGTTTCTTTTCAATAGTAGCTTTCTCTTCGCCACTCTCCCATAAAGCTGTGACTGATGAAGAACCCGGGCAACTGTCGTTGTATGCACCTCTCCCATCTCAGCCACTGAAGCTTGTAAGTCCTTCAGAGGAGTCTTATGTCTCTTGTTGGCCTCCCTTCTTGAACGGTAACTCAGTTTTTGAGGACGCATGCTCTAGGCAGATTTACTGCTGTGCCATACTTTTCCCATTTCTTAATTATTGACTTCACAGTACTCCGAGGGATATTTTCTTGTATCCATCCCCTGATTTATGTTTATGAATAGCTTTGTTGCAGATCTGCTTGATGTGTTCTTTTGTCTTCATGGTGTTTTTTTCCCCAAGATACTGACTCGCCAGTAAGTGGACCTTCCTGAGGCAGGTGTATTTATAATCACTTTAATCAAATTACTTTAACTGCACAGGTGATCTCCATTTAATTAACTGAACTCATTCTAAAACCAGTGTGTTGCATAGTGATGATTTAGGTCAGTTGCATTAAAGGGGGTGAATACTTATGCAGTCAATTATTTTTGTGTTTAATATTTGTTATAAATTTCAGATAATTGGTAGAAATGTATTTTGATATGAAATAGTCTTTTTCTGTTGATCAGTGTCAAGAAAGTTCACTATGAAATAAGATATAAAAAGATATAAAAAAACTTTTTATAGGCACTGTATATTTTACAGTTGCCGAACATGAGCTTTATGTCATGAATTAATGCTGAAAAAAGCCACACACACAGACGCACAGACAGACGCACACGCACACACACAGATGCACAGACAGACACACACACACACACACACGCAGACAGACAGACACACACACACACACACAGACAGACGCACACACACACAGACGCAGACAGACGCACACGCACACAGACAGATGCACACACAGACAGACCGATTCACACACACAGACGCACAGACAGACA
>JAOVYW010000038.1:68042-87396 GCA_025775045.1 Hiodon tergisus | reverse complement strand
GCAGACAGACGCACACGCACACAGACAGATGCACACACAGACAGACCGATTCACACACACAGACGCACAGACAGACACACAGACAGACGCACACACAGACAGATCGATTCACACACACAGACGCACAGACAGACAGACACACACACACACACACACACAGACGCACACGCACAAACGCACACACGCAGACACACGCACACCTCTTGCTCTGGGGGCACAACAGTGACTTCAAACGGCATGGCTGTATCAGATTCAGACAGGCCCGAGGTACCCGACACCTGAGATGTTGCTGTGGGAAGCAGTGGAATTCACAGCGCGTGACTTTTATCTTCGTAGGTGGGCCTGCAGTCGAGGGGCGGTTGCCTGCGAGCCATAACAACGCAGAAGGGAGTGTGTGTTGGTGAGTGCGTGGAGGAGTGTCTCTGCGTTCATCTGTCTCTCTGATAAAGTCTCTCTCTCTGTCAGACAAATGATAAAATGTCCTCCAGGTGCAGGTCAGATCTCAGCTCCGCTGCTTCTCTCCGGCTTACTGAAACTATCGGGCTGATTAAATGAACACTTAGTGTCCCCTACATTAAAACTGAAGTCTATGATACCTAAAAAGACTTACTGAGAATGATTTAGGCTGGGCATCCACTATCGTCAGTTAATTTGGCCTGGCTTGAAGACTGACCAGGCTATTCAGAATTATAAACGCATTATGATTCATAAAAAACAACAACAATTCTATTAAATTAACTCCCCCCCCCACCATTATACTACATTTGGACAGAGACCAAATCACCCAATAACCCATTCACAGAGAGCAATGATGACTACACACATTGTACAAATGTTGATAAAGTAACCCAAAACCATTTTTTCATTTTTTTTTTTCATTTCAAATTTATTTTGTTAGTTCAATTCCTATAAAGGGTGAAGGAAAATGATGGCCACACAAGGGTTTTCTCAAAATGAGTTGTCTGAAGTCACAGTGTTTTAGACATTGACAAGGGGAACACTTCAAGGTATCACATGAAGAAGAAAAGGCAAAGAAACCGAAAAAGTGGACAGTGTTAGTCACACCTCTCCTTCATATTCTGAGTGTACATTTTTCTATAAAAAAAAAAAAGAATACATTAAAAAAAATGGGTTACCAACTCCAATAGCAACACTTGAAACACCCCCATGCCATAAACCCCACCCCCCACCCCATCACAAAAAGCTCAGCAACAAATAGATATAATTATATATAATATATATTTACTCTTTAAAAATAAAACTTCAGTCTGGTGGCTACATCTGTACAAACTACAAAAATAAAAATTTTATATAAATAATTTATATGGCATGACAAACATTTGAAAATAAAACTACAACCCAATGCAGAACACCCCCCCTCCCAAAAGAAAACCCCCCAACCCTACCCTATAATTCCTCCTATCGCTTATAAACTGATGTTTCTTATGAAGTGGATGAAAGGTTGCTTTCTCGTTTTGCCACGCTCTTCCACAATCTACAGTAGCTACATCGCCTCTCTTCTGCGCCTGGAGACGGTGTGTGAAAGAAGCAGGAGATGCCGTTCAAACAAAATAAGTTTCCCTGCATTTAAACTGGCAGTGAAATGATCGAAGCCGGGTGATTGATCGAGATAAATATACGGGGAGGAAAAGAAAAACCGACACAGAAATACTGGCTTACACAAGGCCTAAACGGACCGGAGAAGGAGAGACGGGGAGGAACGACGTCGTTTTAGGACCGCAGCGCTAGGCCTCTTACGATGGCCATGCAAATCTCCCTGGCTTGTCCTCAATTGCACAGGGCCACAGAAACGGTCACTGCAACCCCTTTAAAGCAGCCAACAAAAGTTTTACAGATAAGACCTCCCTTTTTCAGTGTAGTTTAATTCCCTTTGAAAGTTCCGTCGAGTGATCACTGCATTCAAAGCCTCCCCTGCCACCCTTCACGCACAGAAATTGGTGAAACAAACTGTGACTTCCCCCACCATACAGCTTTGATAAACCTGAAGGAAAATCTCATCTCACATCTCCTTCAAGTCCAGAATGCAGGCTGATATTTAACAGGAAGAACTTGACAAAACAGAATCGACGAGACAATGAACAGAGACTAACAATGGCAATGGGAGAACTTCCTGTAACTCCCCAGACTACGGAGGGGTGGGGGCGGGGGAGGTGGGGGTTGTTGGAGAAACCACTGGCAGGTACGTCAGAGTTCCGATGTAAAAAACTAAAACCATGTAACAGACATACCGAGAGCTACAACACATGGCAGTACCCTTGGTGAAGATACTATAGAGGAGGAAAAAGTACCTATCAGAACCCCCCCCCCCCCATTCAACAATGTGAAACCATCGCTGCGTTCCATCAGGACTAATGGAAAAAAAAGTGGGTATTCTGTGACCTGTATATTTCTGGGTAGCCCATTGTGATAATCCAAAGTGAATAATCAGCGCTGATCCAGGTTTTTTAAACGGAATATCACACGTTGATCCACACAGAAGGGGAAGACATATTTACATCAGAACTTGCACCTCTCCTAAGGAGAGCATCTGAGCTGCGAATATCTTCAAGCTGCATTTTTAGACACATCACATTTAGGTCCACTCTACTTTGGACACATCTCTAAAAGTAATCAAAGAAAGTACAGAGAAGGCACAATGGATGTTGGGGGAAAAAAACACAAAAACACAGCAAAAAAAAAAAAAAAACCTTTGTACATGAAAGTACTGTAAAACGACCACAAAATCAGCTGCGATCGGGAGACACCATCGTATGTCAGAGATGACGTGACAAGATATAAATGCTGGTGGTTTGCATGTGTGCGGTGAAGGTGGAAATGGAGGATGGGTCATCCGGGTTGAGATTCGAGCATGTGTAAATCACAAGGCAACACCTTTGAAATCAAGGAGGCGGCCCCGATTGGCTGAAATGACTGAAGCGCGGCCTAATCCAAAGTAACTTCTTAAGCGGGGGTGGGCGGAGTTTGGGTACTGCATATTTTCAAGGCAAATAAATTCAATTTTTTAAAGAGTAGCAGCGAAAAGACAAACACTGACCTTTTTTTCCCAATAAACTATTATCATTACACCAATTAACTTGCTTTTTTACACATTATAACATCTCACATCTCTTTTACACATCTCAATCTATACAGGGGAGGAATCCTCCAAGACCTTATACATTATTTGACTTTTACATAACAGAATACACAAGTTATACAGTACTCTTTTAAATAGCTTTTCCCTCTTTTTTTAGTATTAAAATATATATTTATATATTTATATATTCTTAAAACAAGAACTTTTTAATAATTATTTTTAAAATAAATCCTCTGGTTTGTGTGAGGTCTATTTACAGTTCATAGAGAATGGGTGAGAGTCAGACTATCCTTTCAGCAGAACAGAGTGCCAGAGATGAATTCCAGACAAAGGGGGGTGTCTAGCGGTCTTTGGCTGCCCGGGTTCTGTGGGCCACCTGTAAAATAAAAGGGGGGAAGGGATTGTCAGACCCAACGAATGCAGAGACCCTATTTTCTCTGGCTAAGCGACACGTTGTGATGAGTTGTGAATATATATTATCCTTGTTTTAAGCTATTTGAATCTTTCCCCCACCAGCCCCTATAACTTCTGCTAATCCAGGGCAGTTTTGGCTGGGGTGGGAGGGGGGTGTGGTCACAATACCGATGGACCATCAAACGCTTTCCTTATCGATATTTTCTCTACTCGTACTATTGACGTTACCAATTTCTTAAAAAGCTAAGCTTTTTGGAAGTGTGAAAGACCTTACCTAATGCCTGACTGGAGCTTGATGCTGACTCTTTTCTTCACATTCCAGGTCTAGAAGCTCCAAGGCCTCGCCCTTGGAGGACTTCGCAGCTTTACTGTAAGTTTGTGTCATCCCTCGAGTGCCATCAAAAAAGTCCGATTCGCTGTCTTCAAATCCCTCGTGCATGTATCCCCTGTAAGACCCCGGCAAGCTGGGGTGCACAGCCACCGTTACCGAGGCAGTGGCGGTAACCATAGTGACAGCGTTACTGGTCCCCTGCACTCTTGCTCCCGCATTATAGGCTGGCATCGTAGTCCTGTTATGATGCGGCCTACTGCTATATTGAGGCCTAGGGCCACAGTGATTAGTCCTCCCTGGACCCTGGGGCCTGTCACTGGGCAAATGTTGTCTTTTGGGTCCCTGGTCCTGCGTGTAATCCGATTTGTTATCCTGTCGAGCAATCTGAGAGCTGACCGATGTAACAGTGGGTTGACCCAGTCCATTCAGATGTTCTTTCTTAGTGGAAATATCCAGGTTTTCTCCATAAGGTTTGACCACCTGCAAAGAAGGAACAAGCAAATGGGCTTTATTTTCCTGGGCTGCGATGACTTCAGGTCACTTTTGCTCACGTTCAGATACGAGCTATAGTATTAATCTATTCAGCTAGACTGATCCAACAACCAACGATATTGTGCTGAGACAACATTGCATCTCTTCTCCATGAGCAGTTAGACACATTATATAAATGCACAGAATTATGGGTTGGGGAAGCATGCGAGGGGGTGTGCAGGGCGTACCGTGAGCTTTGGGAAGCTGGGGTTCTTGCTGGCCTCCAGCAGGATGTGGGACGTAGGCGCGGGGGTCGGGGGAGTGATGTAGGCACTGCGGTCACAGTACTTGTACTCCTCCTCCCCCAGGCCCGAGGTGGTGGTGGTCTCCGAGTAGTACTCGGAGTCGGATGACTCGGAGAAAGCGTGGTGGCGTGGGCCCTGCGGGTAGCGCCCAGTGTAGTAGCCGTGATGGTTCATAGGAGGTGGCAGGGCCTCCGGCTGAGGGGAGGGCAGGCGAGGGCCATTCTCTGTGGGGGCGACCTCAGCGGGTGGGCCCATGAGGGACAGGAGGACTGGCAGCAGGACCAGACCGTTCAGGATCCCCAGGAGCGTCAGGATGGTGAGTACAGCAAAGAAATACCTGCAACCAACCAGAGAGGGGAGAGGGGGGTCGCATTAGCGACAGGTATCCTGACAGAACACAGGACGAGACAAACACAAGGTTGAGCCTTTGTGAGGCTAGGGAGCCTGTGCCTTTGACCCGGTGGAAAAACATGGACCCCCCACTCTGGCCACCCCTCTCACTCTCTCCCCCTCCCCTTCCTCCCATTTCCTCCCATTTCCTCCCCCTGTGTCCTCTCCACTGGCGGCCGGACAAGCTGGAGAAATTCCTTGACTCTAGCTCCGCAGAGCTCAGGCCTCCCTCGGGAAGCCCTCATCTATCACCGCAGGGCCGCCACTTCCTGAAAATATGTGTTTACATTAGCGAGCAGATTCTACACGGCAGAAACGCTCAGCCCCTCCCAGTGCAAAAAGAAGAAAAAAAAACGACACCTTCCGCCTTGACTGCTGACTGCCGCTAATGTAATGTTCCACTCAACAGCTAAATATCCCGACTCAACCGGATTCTGTTTCAGTGAGCAGCATTGTTTATGCCTGGCGGGCCAGAGAACCCACCTCCACCCCTGGCATTCTTAGCGGAGGCTTAAGGCCCGTTTGGGTCGGCTCTGATCCTGCCGACCAGTGACACTCCAGGAGTGCACCGCGAGGGCAAGGTGTCTGTCTCGCACTTGGCTGCCTCTCGCCGTTCCTGCCTTTTCCGATTTCGGGCTGCGCTGGCTCCAGATTGCCCTGCCATAAAACACGCCGCCAACTTGTACATTACACCGAGATGTCCCTCGGAGATAAACCATACCAAACAACATCACTTTTCTTTCCCCTGTCCAAGCACTTGCAAGTTTAATACACCAGACCAGATTTCGAGTAAAGATTTTTCAGTTCTGTAGTTTACTGCAGGCCAATAATCTCTCAGTGAATGAGGGAAGCCGGGATCTGGTGAGGGTGTGGGACTTCACACAGTCGTCACTGATAATAATGCCGCCCCATAATCTGGGATGAATAAACCTGTGATGTTCAAATGACGCTGCCTTGGCATGCTCTACCAGAAGCGACCGTGCCCAAAATGTGGCGTTGGCAAACTGCTCCTGCGGAGCTTAGCGAGGGGGGAAACATGCAGCCAGCGGGCGGGGGTGAAGGATGGATTGGGGAAAAAAGTATTTGGAAAATGTATGAGCGGTCAGCGTGTGCATGTCTCAGTGTGTCTGCCTGGTGCGTGATCTGTCAAGGATCCAAGGAGTTCTGGGTTTGGTCTTTGTCAGTCCTGAGGATTTTGTGTGATGCTCCACCTTAAGACGAATAGCTGAGGAGCACAGACTACTTGGTAATGGCCTACAGAGCTGTAATTTGGTCTGCATTTCTGTGCCTACACGCACAGAGCACTGGGAGTGGGTTGATGTCGCCACAAGAAAGAAAGTGCTTGTGGGAATTAAAGGGGCCTCCTCTGGAAGGCGAAGATGAAAGAGAGCACCCAGCTCTTTAGCTCTTTTAACGACGGTTTAGACGGTTGGGGCATTTTAAAAAAATAAAGTAAAGCAGAGGGGATCAAGAGGAACGAGGAACAGGAAGAAACCCTGGAACTGGGTTCTCTTGAAAGGGTTTATGTCACACTTTTAGAAAAGGCTTCGGCAGTACCACTGTGGATGAGGGAAGTGGCCACATGTTGAACACATCTGGTTGTAACATTTCCTCCTGCCAACGTAATGGAAACTGCTGCCTTTTTGACTTTGTCTTCACAGACGAGTGAGGCTATCTGTTTATTCGAGAAAACCATGCTAGTTACCTGTCTCAGACAGTAATGCGACGCTAAAGAGATTTAACAAGAGTAAACAGGCCAGCAACCCGGGTAGGGATTGGTCCATGTGAACCATAAGAGTATGAGCTACAATAGTTCGGTGAAACAAGGCCGCACTTTTTTGGTTCATTATTGGGTATGTTAAAGCGGCCTGCTCCATCACGTTTCTGATCCTTGCCAATCTTTCCGAGAGTGGCTCCGATGTTCAGCACACATTTAAGCCTACCCTGTCAGGCATGGGTGTAAACGTAAGCCGAGAGCCAAGACAAGCGGGAGCGGTTCAGGCTGGAGTTTCCTAGCGAGAGGATGTGGGGTTGGGTGGTGCCGCGAGGCCCACCCGAGCCCCTCTGCTGTCGAGTACCAGTACTCTCCTCCCCTCCCTCCCTCCCTCCCTCGCGCTGCCTGCCTCATTAACAAAACTATGCAGATTCCCACTTCAGCGCACAGTTCTTTTATGTGACGTTTCTCATTCACCACTTGCCATCTCAACATGCTGTGGTCCTCCTCGAAAAATCTCTCCAATAAAATAAAAATAAAAAACCTCAAAGCGATTTAGCGCCCTCTAATCAACGGGCAGGCCTCACGTTGACGGAACCAAGAAAGTTGAGCCCATACATGGCTCTTTCATTTGAGCAACGGCCTATAGGACGCAAAAACAGATAAAACAGCCACCGATGGTCTGCCTATGTCCACTTCCTTTCATTTTAAAGAGAGAGACCCTTATTCTTTAAATACCCAATATATGTGAAAATGCTGAAAAAAGTCACTTGTTTATTTTACTAAGTCAACATTCCGAAAGTGGAGCGTGATTTATTTAAGGGGGGGCTGAAACCGTGGGCCCCGGTTGGGTTAGACCTCCAAAGGAGACAGAGTGTTAGGAATTCTGTTGTTTATATAAACTGTAATCTTTTCCATTTGGAATCAGGGGTTGTGGGGGGGAGGGGAGTCTCGTTCGGAAAGGGACGACTGAGCTTATTCAGCTGTTTATTCAGTGTGCCACCGCGTGGAGATGTTTACAGCAAACGCATTCATTCTACTCCCCAGCCAGAGGGGCCCCTTCCAAAAGTCTAAACAGGACCTCCCAGTGCGAATGCCCTGGTGTGCTGCCACCATCCCGACCCTCTTAGCCAACGCTGTCCCCCTAGCCACCCTGTGTTGCCTTAACACCGCCCAATGCCCACCCCCTCTCCCCAAAACCCAAAACCTGTCATCCATTCCTTGTCTCTTCCTTTCTGGAGAAAAAAGGCAACTTATCATTCCACCATCTAACTCGAGTCAATCACTCGTAGAATGCTTGACCGGTCTGCCAAGAAGCCACCCTGGTTGTATGTGTTTTTTAAGCTCTTTTTATACGACAGGCCTGTTAGAGGGAGCTATGGAGGCTGTGGTCTGGTCCCAGCGGAGGTTTTTCCAATTTTTGAAAAACCACACTCCTGTTATTTTTTCTCTTCTCCTTTTTTGAAGGAAGATTTTTTTACGTGGGACACATATGACTGGTGTTTGCGTACCAGCAGGTTAAGCTGCTGGTTGGAGTTCAGCTGATGTTGCCATGATGCCAGCCCCACTCTCTTGAGTCTCCGGGCCGGATATATTGTAACATTGACTGACCTCCTTTGCAAGCTGTCCTCCTTTGGACCTGTGTGTGCGTGTCTCTGCCCAGAAGGGTAGCAAATTTGTATCATTACAAGCAGCTGCTTCACACCCCTAGTATTTTCTCCATTTGTCGAGCACTAAGAGTACAGGGTAGAGATGGGGTTGGGGAGGGAGTGACAGGGACAGGTGGGGAGGTGGAGATTTCGGGGTGGGTGACACATTCCCTCCTACACCCACAAACCCCCTGCTTGTTTGTCTCCCTCAGAGAAATAGACATCGGCCCAGTGTGTCTCAATTCTTCTCACAAACAGAAGAAGTCCCAGGAGGGAACAAGTTCTGTGGGTGTGGGAGGGTGCAAGGGGGTATAGTGAGAAGTCCAATCCTCACCTCAGGATGAAGTCAAACTCTGAGCCAGCCAGCATGAGCACTCCCAGCAGGGTGGAGATGGCGCCATCCATGACCGGGGCAAACATGTGCTCTAGAGCTACTGCTGAGCGCAGGTTCCGGTTCCCGATTGCTGTCAGGAAGCCCTGGGGGTTGAGAAGGGGCAGGTTAGCAACTGTGCGTGATACAGAAAGTTTAACTTGACCACCCTCAAATTATCATCTATTTAAAGTGGTTTAAAGTGTGTTGAGCAGGGAATAGGCTGAGAAGGGTCACTGTAAGCGTACTGGGGTGACTCCTCACTACAGATCTGGTTTCAACATGCTGAGGTGATCCGGTTGGAGTGTTGTGGCGTTGAGATGCCTACCAGAGCCACGTGGACGGTGAACTCCACACCAATGCCCACAGAGGCGATGAGGATGACCACGGGTATGGCGCTCAGCTTAATGCCCATGAGGCCCATGATGCCAAACAGCTCCACCGTCATCATGGCCAGGATGAAGACCTGAGAAACAAAAACACACAGAGGTCAGCCACAGCTCATACAGGGATGCTGCACAGCGGATTGTTGTGGCACACTGAGAGATGTTTGTGCTAAAATTTGTGTTTGTGTGTGTGTGTGTGTGTGTGAGAGAGAGAGAGAGGACAGAAAGACAGAAAAAAGAGAATTCACCTATGGTGAAATCCTTTAAATGAGAGACTGAGGCTGAAAGGCGAGCTCCGGACCAGCTTTTAAACAGGGCTTCCTTCCATCCCTTTATCTCTGTGTTCCGGGCCTATTTACATGGAAATGGACTCTGTTTCGACAGTAACAGTGATGGTTCTGCTCAAACAAGGCCCACGGACAAACACTCAGGATGCCCCTGTCATCTGCCCGGCATCGAGTTACATCCTGCTCCTCTCACACCCTAATTTCAGGCCCAGGGTAGTGAATGACGGTGTCAGACAAAAGACTATATGTGCCCTAATTGCATCACTGTAATCTGTAATTGATCTCCTGACATTTTTTCACCACTGATGAACTTTAAAAGAAAAACCTTCAACAGCGACGGGACTTAAGAAAGAATCTCCAGCTTCAGCTGCCTTTAGATGTCGGCGGGGTCCCAGTCACGCTTAAGAAATGTTAAAACCCGTTTTATTGAGGCCACGTTGGCTATGAAACTGCTGCGGACAAGGCTTAAGTGGACCATGTTACAATGCGCACTTTAGGTCGGAAAGGGCCTGCCTCCGTCCCGATGAAGGAGCCCCTACCTTCGAAAACGGAGCCGCAGGCGGCACTGGGTGTTCGCATCACCCTGAGGTCTTGCAACCCCCCCACCCAAAAAAACACTGCTGGGATCCTCCCCTCGCTGGGCACAGACCCCACCAGCCTGTGTGAAATGTTTCCCAGCCACTGGGCTTATACCGCCGCCCCCCCCGCAAACCCGACATAGCTCCCCCATCCCTGATGGATGGGTTTTGCAGGCCAAGGTCGCAACTGGGCAGATCCGTCCTGTCCCCAGTTTCTGACAAAGGCAGCCTGAGTGAAGGCCCCGTCACTTCTTTGCATTTCCTTTTCTAAGCCCTGGCTGCTGGGATTAGAATGACAAAGAGGTGGGGGGGGGGGGGGATGTGGGCGAGCAGCGCCCTCTGGCCAACCCGCCATGGCCCTCCCCAGAGAGGGGGCCTCCGCAGGCTGGTTTATTGAGCTGTGTTGGTTGAGGAGGGGCAAGTGTGTGTGTGTGTGTGTGTGTGTGTGCGTGTGTGCGTGTGTGCATGTGGGTGGGTGTACTCACAATGATTCCGGCGGTCCAGGGGTTGAGCAGCAGAATGGCGCACACTAGGAAGGTGCAGGCCAGCACCACGCTGACAGCAAGGAGGAACCAGTGGCGTAGCCCGATGTACTGCTCCCAGAACAGGAAGGGATAACCGCTGGGGTAGTTTTGGATGCCCTTGCGGGCAAACTCTTCGCAGATGGCACGGACACTCTCAATGGCCTCGATGAAGTCCGACGTCTGCTGCAGGCCGTTGAGGTAGAAGGGGAACTGGGCGAATTCCAGCGGCTCAGCTGCAGGAACTGAAAGGCAGTAATGGGAAGAATGAGAATAAATAAACGGCCCAGCACTGCCAGCTGGGTACTTCTGTAGAGTCGACATACTGGGTGTGCACTTGAACAAGCCATGAGGACAACATCTATTCATATATTTTACCATTTAGTGGTAAAACATTAGAGACCGAGACTTGAATGAAAAAGTTTGGCAACGTTTAATGTTTAAGTTGAGGGTGATCTCGTTTGGTCACTCACTGCGTAGACTCTCGCCGGTCGTGTCGTATTTTTCATGGATCCATTCACGTGGATGAGGGTAGAAGTTGGCTTGGGAGGCAGCGTAGCCCAGGGGGTCATTGCTCACCCACACGGTCAGGTAGATGTAGAAGACATCCTGGTGTATCAGCCCCTCCTCGTCTACCAGGCGGTGGGTGGTTAGCTGGGAAGGAGAGAGGCAGGTCATTGGGTCAGCCAGGGAGGGTGGACCAATGGGGGGTCAGTGTGCAAAGGTAGAGGGAGGAAGAGACTACACACCTGGCTGTAGTCGAAGGGCTCCTTCTTGGCTCCTGTCTGGATGAGAAGCTTGTACGCAAGCACACCGTCCTCAGTGCCGTTGCAGTAGCTGTCCAAGGTGATCCGGCCGGCCGCCCAGTCACTATCGAACGCAACCTGCAGTCCTGCGACAGAACACGGACCGTGTCAGCCTGTTGCCCCCCGACAACCTCGGACAGACCGCACCCAAACTGGGTGGATTAACACATCCAGTGTAAAATGACGCTAATTTGTTTTCAGCACTTTTGGAGAGCAGGCGATCCTCTGAAGTTGTGCAAGAGGACGCTTCCTAGGGGAACGCTCTGATGACCCTTCTGGAGCAGAGCAGCGTTGTGGGACCGTTAAATTAAATGCTTTATGCCAACCCCAAGTCAGTCTGGCTACACCCGGGCACACAGACGCACTCAAACATTCCCGCCTCCTCTTTGGGCCTGCTGGAGTGCACATGTGTGGACCGAGGAAACAAACCAGCAAAGCTTTTCCCACTCACTGCTTTAAAAAAGTCTAGCAGCAGCTGAAAAACAGTTTGCACTGCCGTTTTAATTACAGGGATCCCCTTTGGAAAACAAAATAAAATAAAATAGGAGGTGGCTTTCGAGTCACGCCAGTTGCCCCATCCTTTGAAGAATTCCCTGGGACATTTTTTTTCCCAACCCGGGATTTACCTTGCCACTGCTCCAGCAAAGGCAGCCCTAACCCTTTCCTGCTCAGTACCTGAGGGGAGAGGCCAAAAGGTGACAGAAGCAACCTCTGGCCCCCCCTTGATCACCCGGTCTCAAGCCCGGGGGGCTGTATGATTTGGGTGAACTTTCACCGATGGGTCTCTCCCATCGCCCCCCTCCCCACCACACCCCTTGTTGAAGTTAATAAGCCCAATCGACCTGACAAGCCAAAGTCGGAGACGCAACTAGAATCACAGCCTAGAGGGCAATTGACATATGTTTATATACACAGAATGGTTGAAGTAGTCAGGAAGGCAAAAACATTTATATAGATAGAGGAATAGCAATAGACCACATATATGTAGAAAACTAGTGCCCTTTTCTATCCATTTAAATATAGTAATGCAGAGGTGTGTTAATACCAAAATAGGCTTTTAGATTCAATTAGGTAATATGCATGTTGTTGATCCCAGGAAATGATGCCCTTACCTCGCAACCAGTCCTGGAAGTAGTGTAGCCACATACGGGGTAGCTGCTGGTTGTCGTCCCGCACCACGTACTTGACAGAGTTAAAGGCATTGTGCAGCTGCAGCAGATGTCGCTGGGAGCGGGCGTAGTCGAAACCGCCCATGGTGACCAGGTACATGTTGTAGAAGGAGAAATACTGGAACTGGGCGGAGATGAAGTCATACTCCTTTGTGTCACGGGGCACGATGTCCGTCAGGTAGAGGCCGTCATGCACCCGGGTGGTGCCGTAGAGGCTGAGACCCAGCAACGCCACGAACAGTACCACCACCACCACCTTGGTCTCAGGCTTTAGCAGGAGCGGGGCGTACTTCTCCCGGGCAAAGTCTGACAAGTTCCAGCGAAAGAAGGGAAGTGGCACGCACTCGCGTCCCCCCTTGCCCTCGTCCACCTGGGCCAGGAGGTCCCGCGTGGAGCTGGACGGGGTGAAGAGCTGGGAGCCGTAGGGGTCGTGGGCAGCAGCGGTGGGGGACGGTGGTGAGGAGGCAGCAGCAGAGGAGGGAGGGGGCACCAAGACCGAGGGCGGGCTGGTGGAGATTTGAGAGGTGGGTGGCAGGATGGTCACGATGTGCTGGCCAGCAGCGTCACACTGGGTGAAGGCCTGCACCGTGGTGGTGATCTGGGTGCTGGTAGTGATGGTAGGGCCAATGTAGGAAGGCGAGCTTGGGGGGTACGTGTGGTTGTCGTTGGCATCTGAAAACTCCTGTGGCTGGATCTGGATCACACGTGAGGAGCAGGGGCTGTTGAGGCAAGGAGTGGAAAGGGGTTGGTCAATGCTCAGCAGATATATGTTCACCTTTGTCATTCACTGTTTACTGCATGGAGGTTATGCAAACAACCAAGACTGAGAAGCAAGGCAAATCCAATGCGGCAGGTCTAATTGATCAAAGGCTCATGTAGCTCCTCAACTGGGGCTTGCCATTACCTGTAGAAACAGCAGAGTATATCCAGCTTCTTGTCCTGCCGCCGGTGCAGATCTAAGCTCAGGATGGCGGGGAAGATGAGCAGCACCATGGCGAAGTTGAACACCACAACAATGGCGGCCTGGAGGAGTAGAAAGGGGGAAGAGACAGAGAGAGAGAGAGAGAGAGAGAGAGAGAGAGAGACGCAGAGAGGTCCTTCAGAAGAGGCAACCAGAGTCAGTCAGAGCGCGCTCTGACACCCGACTCCCAAACAACCCCGCCCCCAGCCGCAGACTGAACTTGACAAAAGGGAGCTCAGCATTCACACTCCCTTGCTGTTTTAGTGCCTCGGATAGAGTCCCAGAAACGGCAAAAGGCATTCTAAATCACCGGGGCCCCCTCCCGCCCCAACCCTAGTCTGTCGGCAGAAACAATCGGGAGAAAGGGGACTCCCAAGGTCACTGCGAGCCTGTGCAAGACCGAAGGAGCCTCACTGCACCCCTGTGCCCACTCCCCCCAGCCTCCCCTTAGGCTGACATTATATTCTGTATCATCAAGCTCCAGACCACCCAGGGAGAAGCAGGGAGATCAGAGAACAGGCGTCTGACGGCCCTGGTGATATACTGATATATTCTCTCATTTGATTATTTCTCCCCCCCCCCGCGTGGACCTGAACGCTTGGCTGCGGGAGCCAATCCAGGCGCTTTCGGTAGAGACAGCAATAAAAGAATAAAAAAAAAAAAACATTCATCAAAGCCCTCCAAATGCCTCCTGTGCCACCAGTATATGCTGTCTTTTGTCCTTAACTCCCCCAGTCAGGTTTAATGTAGGATGCCCTACGAACTTCAGTACCTGAAGGGAGAAGGCGCGAAGGGCAGGGATGGGAACGAGGGCAGCCATGAAGAAGGCGATCATGTTGTTTATCGAGGTGAGAGCCACACTAGTGCCCGTCCTCCTCAGGCAGTCGCCAGTCCGCTCCTGGAGACCAAGAAGCATGTAGACATCCAAGCTTAGTGGAGGCATACGGTCAGCAAAATCAACGGACGCTGCAGTTATGTGTAAAAGCGCCTGCAAAGGTGCCCAAAACTTGGGGCCATGCCGGAGAGATCTGAAGGTACTTGCCTTGAATGGGATGTTGGAGCCAGCCTCTGTGAAGGAGTGTGCCAACAGAAACATGTCGTCCACCCCAATCCCCAAGGCGAGAAAAGGAAGCACCTAGAATGGAGATGGGAGCATAGGAGGGACATGAGTGTAGATGTTCGCATAGAATTGTGGGTATGTTTTTCAGGTTGCATGGGACATACCTGAGTGGTTGCCGCATTGAAGGAGAGACCCAGTAGGGAGCACAGGCCCAAGCCGGCCGCCACAGACAGCGCCACCAGCAGCACACCCGCCAGCCCCACGGCCCCCTGTGACTTGGCACAGTCCCAGCGCAGCATGGTGACACAGGCGTATGCAAGCTGGGTGGACAAAAACAGAAGGTCATTAACCCGACAGTTGTTGATCCGTCTGAATATTACGCTATACTGTTTTATACAGTTTAACATCCGCAACTCGCCATTGGGAGGGGTTGTATGTAACAGGGGGTTGCAGCTGTACTGCTCACCATAAGCAGGTAGCCGCCTGCTACTCTGATGACACTGATGTCAGAGAAGGACTTCATGATGTCATTGAGGGTGGTGGTAGAGAAGGCGTGGATGTTCTGGGAGGAGTTCTGAGGGATACTCTGATGGACCACCTGATAGGAGAAGAACCGCAGGAGCATTGTGAACATAAAAGACCAGACTGGTTTCATACCTTCTAAGCAGCAACAGCACAAGCCTCTGGAGAAGCCTGTTGCTCTTTGCTCCATGGTTACACAAGAGCAATTTAATGCCTGGTCTATGTAAACCTGACTATGGAGGCATCTTAAACTACACTCCTAACAATCCCTAACTCCTAACTGTCCACAAGCTGGCACATCCCCACTGACTTGTGTATATATTTTTGGGGAAAATAACAAACAAGCAAGGTAGTACGAGACCCTCACGAAGCACTGACAACCCAGAAATAATGACCACAGATGCCAAAGGGCAAAGGGCAGTGGGGATCAAATGAGATCACATGGTCTCCCAAGCCAATCCATCAGCACCGCGAATGGCCGACAACCTTAGGGGAAGGGGAACACCCTGCACTTTGTTTTTCCAACGCCCTCCCATCCCCCTCTCTTGCTTGCTTTAGAAGCAGGCATGGCTGGAAGCACGATGGTCTCTCTCCCTCCCTCTCTCTCTCTCTCTCTCTCTCTCTCCCTTTCATTCAGCGGGCCGGGTGTCAGCTATCACAAAAACAGCTTGTTCCTATAACCGGGGTCTGTCAGTGGCCTCCTCGCTGGACTCCGTTTACAAGGCAGCCGAGGATTGATGGAATTCAGGCAGACGCGCGCTCCCCTGGGCCGTGCTGAAACCAAGGGATGCACTGCATTCTCCTGGCAGAAAACGCCCCCCAAGGAGGATGCGAAATTTCAACCCGCCCCAAGGATCGTTGAGCCATTTATGACACACACATACAAATAAACAATCAAACAATCAAACAAACAAATGGGAGGGACAGAACAATGGCGTACCTCCACAAACTTCCGCTGCCAGGACTCCAGGATGGCGGTGGCCTTCTCCTCGTTCCAGTTAATGTCGTGGATCTCGTAGTCGTCCTTAAAGTGCTCGTACAGCTGTTTGGGGCTCATGAGGAGGTACATAGTCTGGAGAGCCTCGGCACTGTGGGGGGAGGAACACAACAGCCTTAAAGATTGGACCACACATAGGAGTCAGGATCAGTCGCATAAAAAGAAACATGGCCGACATGCCCTGGCCTCACCCCTTCCCCCATCTGCCATGTGCAGTTAGCTTCAGGATTTAAAGAGTGCCTAAAAGTTTGTTCCTAAAAAGGCACATGCGAGGGATATCTCCGGATCTATGACGGGCACTAGGAATCGCAAAATGATGGACTCTGGGAATTAGCTCAATTTAATAGGCCCCACGTGTTAGCTGATCTAAAACCCGCAGACGTCCAAGTCGCGCACGTGTGCAGGCACTTGCGGGTGTGTGGGCATGAGCAGGTGTTCCAAATTCAGTGTGCATCAACAGATGGCTCATTCAGAGCTTGGCACTGACTCAGGGTGGCTCACAGTTAGGAAAAGAAAGGGAAAAAAACATGTGAATGAGATTATAATAAATCATATCGCAAAGTAATGTTTGTGGCTTTTCACTGCCTGTTGTAAAGGATTGTATCACTTCCACTGAGATTTGCCAGGGTCAACATCTGGGCAAAGTCCCAACTTTGTCACTCTATTCCTTTTCGCAGTGGTTTTAAATTAAAACAAGAATCCAAAATACTTAGGAAAGCCCAGGGATCAGGTTACACTGATATATTTTACTAGAGGTGTTTTCTTAGACCCTTCAAATAAAAGTTTTTCCCCATTTATGTAATGTTTATGCATGCAACGTAGAAGCGCTATTTTGACATTGTTTTTTACTTTTTTTCTCTGAGAGAGGCTCTTCTTTTTTCTGCCATTCTCCAAAACAAACTAGGCTTCGGTTTATGTGGCTGTCCATCATGTTTAATTGGTCTATCCAATGTGGGGGTCAGAGGTGGAAACTGATCCTGCTTCATGCAAGGAATTCCTCGGATGTGTGAGGTTATTAGGAGTCAGAAGGAGCCCTCTCTCCCTCGGCCTCTGCCTGAGCCGCCACCCAAGACCCTCCTCCCCACCTCTTTGCCCCCCTGCCCCTCTGCCCCTCACCTCAGCAGTGCATTCTGGGAGTCCTTGGTCCTGCCACCCAGGATCAGCTCCTCCTGCCAATGCATGAACTTCCTGGAGAAGCCGTGGCAGCCTCCTTGCAGCTCCTGAGGGATATCAGGACTCTGCAGACAGGAGACAGGTAAGACATATGTTGAACACACAGGGCTCGCAAAGTTGGCGTTTTAAAAGCTATGGGAACGGTAAGTGGCATGCTGCTTACCTCGAGCAGCTCCTTGTTGGGGGCACTCTGGGGGCAGTCGGGGTCGTCAGGGGCTAGGCAGGGCCGGTTCATGTAAGCGTGGCCCACCTGGGCCTTCTCCAACATTTCACGGAAACCCTCCAGGGAGGTGAACTGGCTCAGCTCCTCCATAAGCTTCAGTGGGTCCAGGTTCATCCACTGGATGTCGGGCATTCCCCTGTAGCGGAGGAGAAAAGCTTGGCTCAGACTCGCTCTGTAGCACCTTCTCCAGCAGCTCTCTCGTCATAACAACTGCAGATAAAACTTCGCTTCTTTTCCCCAGAGTTTCCTCAGGTACCTCCCCCCTTGTCCCTCCTCCCCGGCCTCCCTCTCCCCATCCCTCCTAGGGCGCAAAGTAGCTTGTTTGGGCCTCCCCTCTGGGCTCCTCCGGGTAGTGAGCAGCAGATGCAACGCAAAGTAGCGTTTATTATCCTGTTACATGGGCCACAATGCAGGGACAGCCCCGTCGGCCTGCCGCTCGCCCCCATCGCCTCACTTTGCGCATCGAGTCATAACAATTACTTCTGGCTCTCAAACATCTTGATAGGGCTCCAGCGGCTTGGTGGGCAGGGGTCCGCGTAACAAGCTGGGGGGGGGGCTCGCTCGCAGCTCAATGCCGGGATGTTTTCAAGCCCCTTCACAGATCCCTAACCCCTGAGGCATTCCACCTCCAGCAGCCCTGGGATCTCCCTCCACGCTATCGTGCGGGCAGGGAGATAAGTGGCTGGACAGGGTTGACGGTGTGAACCTGACTGAGGAGCTGTACTTCTGAAGCGCGGACACTTTATTTAACCAGCGGGGTGCCAAAAGCGGGGCAAAAATGTTTAATCTCAATTGAGGGATCCTCTCTTAATTTGAGGAGTTGCTCTTGGTGTCACATTTGATCCACACTTTTACCCCAGGTCTGCTAAACCTGATACTCTGTTGCTTATTTTTTCATGAATTGAGGGTTGCCCACAAATTGCTTTCCCCCCTTCTCTCACCCGTCTAGCTGGTTACAGCTCTCATCTAAAGGCATGTTAAACCATTAATCTTCCCAAATGTAATCCTTTGTATTTTCCCCCACACACTTAAAATGAGTTATTTTCTCTGTATTGTCTTCCCCTTTTGCTGTTTCATTCCACCCAGGCTTTACAAACAGAGGGTGGGAAAAGATGTCTGAAAGATTGAAAGAATTCAAACAAAGGGCTCCAGTCCTGCTTGCGACTATAAATAAATGTACATATAAATACGTACATTCGTTTACCCTCAGAAATGACCACACTACGAGCTCATTTGCCTTGATTTGGTAGAGGAGCCATCCAGAGGGCATGACGCACAACAGAAAACTGTGTGACCCTTCTAGCGCGGCAAGTCGTTTGACCTCCCGTCACCCTCTGTGCCCACTGCAGGAGTATGGAGAGAAGAATGGGAGTGAGGTGTCGCGTCTCAGCGGGCCACCGAACAAAGCCAGCCCCGCTCCCAGATGTTCCTGTGGCGGAACCCCGCTCAGCTGCTCGGCCGCCGGCTCCACCGTCCTTACATCCCAGAATTTAATTTCTCTGCATCGTAATGGGTTTACTCGCTTTTACCACGATGGGCGTGTATTGACATCATAACCGAACACAAAATAAACATATGAGTGAAAACAATCTGGCGCTGGGAGGTCACTTGAAACGGTCCAGAGAGAGAGAAAAAGAACGCAGTGAATGCGTCCCGACTCTGGGCAGAATCTCACTCCAATAATTCATGAAGAGTGGCTTCAAATAAAGCTGGTTCTCTCTCATTCCCACATACCAAGCGCCTTTGCTCCTGCTAGCAAAGAGAGGCTCCTTTATCTGCTATTTTTTGCTTGAGTGAGTCGGCCTAGGCCCTTTTGTTTTTCCATAGATTGCTTCTCTTTGTTCTCCGAGGGTTCTCTCTCTCTCTCTCTCTCTCTCTCTCTCTCTCTCTCTCTCTCTCTCTCTCCCTCCCTCTCTCTCTCTCCCTCTCT
>JAOVYW010000038.1:36579-59019 GCA_025775045.1 Hiodon tergisus | reverse complement strand
TGTGTGTGTGTGTGTGTGTGTGTGTGTGTGTGTGTGTGGAGGGGGGACGAAGAAATAAACATTTTCTACTGACCCAGGTTGACTCTGGCCCTGTTTGTTCTTTCTACTGGTGAGGTCTGAGGCTCACAGCGGTTAGAGTTTATTTATATAGCTGGGGCACTGTGGCTCGCCATTCACCTCCCATAATGCCCCATAGAGCTCTCTTTCTCTTGTAGCCGGGCCCCGAACTGGAAGACTGTGTATTTTTAATGAATTATTGCATTTACCTTGCATTTTTTTTGTTTGTTTAGATAGCCGCTCCAGATGCGGGAATATCTGCTGGTCCCCTTCCGAAAGCCAGGTTTGTTCAAGCAGTCTGGAAGGTGCCTAGGGTTCCCCCAGATGGAGCAGTCCATTCATGCTGTGTGTATATGTGTGAAAGAAAAGAGGCCCTCTTCTCTCTTTCTTCTACGACACAGTCTCATTATAAAACACACAGAGGCCTACTACCAAGATATCACGGCTCACTTTTTTTGGTAATATTTACACAGCTTGGCTGTGTATATATTTCAGACCAGCCCAGCTTATGCAACCAAGAGAAGAGCAACGAAAATGGAAAAGAAAATGTTGTTATAAAATAAGGCTGTGCGAGCAAATAAGCGATTTAATTCTCAGCCCAAGGAGTACGCTACTCAGAGATGAGGGTTCTTTTTTCCGTCCGAAGAAGAGACTGCATGGAGATGCACGTCCCATGAACGTCCCTAGTTTAAAGGAACGTTCCGCTATTCACTTCCTCATATTTTCACAATCCCCTGGATTTAGCTATGCCTCAAACGTTCTCAATTCAACAGCCCGAACGGTGGATCAAGCAGAAAGCTATGTCTTTTTACTTCTCTTTTGATTGATTGGCTTATTGTCAACATGGGAGAGCCCTTTTTCTCCCCTTTTCCCAAGACAACCAGGTTTGAGAAAATTCCCTCAAGGATCTCAGAGATATCAAAGCAAGATGTTCACTGGCCTACGATTGGGCTTTGGAGCTTGAAGAAGATATTTCACATTGCCAGCACTTCCTTCTCATCTCAAACCTTTTCACCAATCCACGGGCTGCAGCAGTCCCTACTAGCATCTCACACTAGCAAAGTCTCCATGTCGCTGCCAAGAGATGCCGCTTCATCGTGGGGAGATTTGTAATGTGAAGAAAGGTGTACCATGTTTCATGGAGCTGATACACTGAGTTGTTTTCAGCATCAGAAAGATGTTCTACTCTGTTGCTAATAGATGCAACTTGCATAGATGGGTTCTTCATTGTATTTCCCACACTCCTCCATAGGACGACGTGGAAGGTTTCGTGGGGAAGATATGTTGGTCAGTTTATAGCAGCAGATTTCGGATGCGCAGGCCTCATATTTCTCAGAGGCGCCCCTCCTTCCCCAACACTAACACTTCTCTTTATTATTGCCCTTTCTTCCTCTAGACAATACACCCCGGGTCCCATTCTCCCCAGACCCTGTCCATTCATTCCTACGGTCTGCCATTTCTTTCTCCCTGTCCTTGATTTTAACCCCCATTCCCGATGCCCTTTCGATTCTCCCCAAAACCCCCCACCTTCACTATAACATTCATGGCAGACCTTGGGGGGGGGGGGGGGGCTCAAAACAAGGAACTACAGGGGGAAAAAAACACATCACACTGGTGGAATCTGTTGCACGAGCAACAATCTGTACCCAATTAAAAACAATTTGAGCCACAGTGTTGGCTGGAAAGAGTGCCCTAGTCAGCCACTCCAACCAGAGGCAGGCTTCCGTGAGTGCAGATGCATCTCCATTGTTGACCAGGTCTCCATGCACCCCCTCTGAGCGAACAGAAAGACCAAACTGCTGGGGAAGGGTGTGATCGGGAGGTCAAAATCTGCAGGAGAGTCTGCAGCAGTGCAAAAAGAAAGCATCCTTACATGCTCCATCCCGGCCTTTCACACTTGGTTTAAGAGGGGTAGGAGGAAGCAATTTACCAGCGTCCTGGTGGTCCCATTTCACACGCACTGCATCCACACTTGGTGGGCAGCGTGGTGGCGGGGCTGGGGGTGGGGGGCATATGTTGCCTATGGAGATATGATAGGGGTCGTATGCTCCAAGACTCACAGCTGGGCAAGTGTCAGTCTGAAGAAGAAAAAAAAACCCCAGAAAAGCCTCACCCCTGCACTTTAAACCACCACCAGGCCACTTCCCTGTAACAAGGCATGAGCTCTGGGGGGAAGGCACACAAAGTGTGTGAGAGAAGTCGCGACAGAATCGGGAACACAGGAAGCAAGTCAGTCCTGACACCTCCAATATTTTGAGAAAGGCAACGCTAGGACATTTGGGCTGAGTTTATGTATTTGTGGGACAGAATAGCAATCCGGTAAATGTGCTCCTATAACTTTAACTCAAGTAAACAAATACCCTGGTAATCTCTGGTCGCATTGCCGTTTTACAAAACATAAAAACTTCATATATAAAAATGTTAAAGTTGCGTATATCAAATCATGAATAACAGTCAGGCCCGTTGGTGAGCGAAAAGCCATCACAGCTTGTTTACTCCTGATTTAAGTTTATTTATGACACTAACTGAGCATCATGTAACCACAGTATAGTGAATTTGATTCCAAGAGCTCAAACCCCTGGCAGGAAACTTTCCAAAAAAATTTGGACGCCTTTAGGTAAGATAAGCTTTCACAGAAATACAGTTAGAGGTGAAAATTGAGGCAGTAAAACGTTTCAGAAAACATCCAAATATGGGCATTGTAAACCCTATATTTGAAACTTATAAATCTACATTATATGTGCATATCTCTATTTGTGTGTGTGTGTGTGTGTGTGTGCGTGTGTGTGAGAGAGTGCGTGTGTGTGAGAACTAACCTCTCCTTGTTACCAAACCA
Organism: Hiodon tergisus; assembly: GCA_025775045.1. Lineage (NCBI taxonomy): Eukaryota > Metazoa > Chordata > Actinopteri > Hiodontiformes > Hiodontidae > Hiodon > Hiodon tergisus. The sequence continues at coordinate 56,126 of JAOVYW010000038.1, read as the reverse complement.
CTTACTCTCCATTCAGGTCTGAGCAGCTTTGTCAATGGACTATTGGGGGAAACAACGCAGGCAGAAACTTTAGAAACACAGGCACAGCCTCTTAAAGGAACAGCGTTCCTTTTCAACGTTGTGGCATTTCCCTCTCCAATTTCCATTGCAAACGTCCGCTTTAAAACAATGCGCCACTCTTGTGGCCACATCTGAATATTTCTCTTGCTTAAATCGTAAGACCGCCGAGGTGTGAAGATATCGCCAAGCATATACCAATACCCAAGCCCTCTAGAAAGTGTTGGGACAAATGCAGCGAAAACCAAACCGTCGCAGACTAAAATGCGAAAGATTTTTGTTTTTTTAACCGTCGTAAATAAATCTAAAATAAGACTAACCAAAAAAAAAAAATCTCTTCAAATGCCTAAGAAAACAAAAGGCCGATCAACAAAATAAATCCTCAAGAAAAACGCGAAGTTCCTTCATTCATTTTAACTCGGAATGTACCCAAAGAATAAATAAACAACAAAATGCGGACGGAATGGTAAAACGCATGGCTGTTTATATAACAACCGCTGTGACTCGTCTAGATTGTGCAAAACAGGTGGGTAAACTTCAGCGGTATTCACATTTTTTTTTTGTTTAAGATAGGGGGTGCCTTTATTGTTGAATGGAATCCAAGAATAGTTAAGGACCACACAGGGAGTTCGGGGGGAGGGTCAGGGCCTCAAAGATGGCTAACGATTCACACAGCCCATCTGCTCTTGGGATCAGCAGCGCGGCGAAAGCCTAGGGGGCTTAGAAGGAATTCGGCAGTGTGAAAACCAAATAAAACCCGGCAGCTCCGGGCTGCCCGAATGTGCACAGATAAGGGAGGCGCACAGAAAGGACGTCAAATAAAAATGGAGTGTGGAGCCACCACACACAATACAGACTGACGGGGGAACAAGAGAAGGCATGCATGCGCATGGAAAAAGAACGAGGCTTGCGTGCGACAAAGTTACGGAATGCCCGAGCCACTGTCGAGGGCAAACTATGTTTATTCAAAAGCCAGACAACAACGTTATGCTGCCTAGTCAAACTGGGACAAATGCGAACCAAAAGCTGGATATCATTATCACTATTAATATAAACACTCCCATGTTTTAAATAATTTGAATGCATTATTATTATGAAGAATTCTTAATAAATTCTAAATGAAACCATGAATGACAAATGAGTAATTGGCCACTTATATAGGCCAAAATAGCAACCAGGTTCACAGAGGTGTCAGCCCAGGTCGCACCCTGCCTCACCACCCCCAGTCCCCCTCAGGAGCTCAAAAGAGTGGACATTTTTTAAACCAGCACCCCCAGGAGCCCCCCATCTCGCCTCGCAAGCAGAAGCTGAAAGCTGAACTCACCTTCCACCCAGAGTTGCTCGATGTCCGTCTCGATGGCGGCGACCCGCAACCCAACAGAGAGGGCTCCGAATACGATCAGCCCGATGAAAAGCACCTTTCCGCAGTGCCGCTGGATCTGACAGCCCAGGGAAAAGAGGAGAGCCTGGAAGCGGGCACGAATCCACAGCGGGGCTGCCTGGCCCACGGCCTTCCCCTGAGAGAGACACGGTGGAGGGGGAACAAGCAGAGATGTGTCCTGGTGTTATTGCACAGTCACTGCTTGGCCGGTTGCGTGTTTTGTGCGGCGTGGGATCAAAACAGACACCAGCATTCGTTCAGAAATGGGCTACAGTTTTCTCCCGAGTTTGCAATACTGCAGAGAGTACGATACTTGTGTCTTGTTTGAACTTAAAGCTACTGTGACCCCCCCCCCCCCCAACAAAATATGCAACTACTTAGAGTAACTTCCAGCAGTATTCTTCTGGTTAAGTCAATATGTTTTTAGGAGCAATGTGGAGAGTGTGTATTACCAGTAACAAATTTATTATGTTTGAAAAGTTTTTCTAAAATGTGCTTTTTACTTACTGGTCTGAGGAATACACAGAGATTTTTATGCAACATTTGCACATTTCCAACCAGAGTTTTGGAAATGGAGAAGCATTTCTCCCCAACCTGAATGTTACATTCCCTTCCTTAAAATAAACAGAAAGTATTTAACTTTTGTGTTATTCTGTTACTTTAATGAACCAACATTGTCTACACCTATAAACCGCACACAGCATGCCCTCCTTTACCCTCTGGCCCACAACATGTTTGGGAATTAAGTTATTTCACAAAATAAGAGAAAATAAATAAACAGATGTTTTTGGAAAACACCTTTTGGGTCTGTAGCTTTTGTTAATGCCAGACTATTATCATGGCATGAATCTTGCAGTAATTAAATAAAGTCTTGACTGTGATCATGACTTGATTAGGTCTGTTTATAGCACCATGGTGTCATGTGTTAGTTTAAGTGGGCTCACCTCTAAAAGTTTGTTTCCAGTCAGTTTATAACAATTACGGGAATTGGACTAGACATGGACCTAGGGTGGATTTAATTTTTAGTATTTTAGTACATGCACTTGGTCCAGAATAATCTTTTAAGATCCACATCTTAAAACCCACCAGCATCGGTAACAAATGATCTGGTCCACTAGCTGTGATGTGCTGATGGCCTTATATAACCAGTTCTGGAGTGTCAAATGTGCCTTAGATATTCCAACTAGAGTACACCTTCATAGCTGGCAAAAGGCTGTGAGACTTTACTTCACTTTATCTTATTTCACAACATGGACCACGAGGGCCACGGCTAATAAATCTGATCATGTTGAAGAGAAATACAGATTAAGTTCAGATAAAAACAGAACTTAAACTTTAGTGAGTTACAAGACCTTCTATGGGCACCATGCCACCAGCATTTTTAAAAAAAAGGTTATGGCATCAGAAAACAGCCATGATTAGTTTAATACAAATGCAGCCAAGAAAAGATCGGTTTTTTAAAATCTGCATAGGCCTGTAATATATCTTATATAATGCCATGTTTGATCAAATCTGGAATTATGCACATTGCACTATAACCACTTCAAACGTCAGAGAAACATTACAAATATTTTGAGTTTAGCAGATAAAACAGCGATTAAAGGTTTGTTTATTTATTAATATTACTTGTTCTCAAACACTGCGATCGGTAGCGTGTGAATTTGGGTTTGAATTTCACTTCAAGTTTTGACACATATCCAAACGTGCAGTTAAGCGAGGCTTTGTCAGATAAAACTTGCTCAGTGAATTCCTCTGAAAAACCCTCATCATCTTCAAATAAACGCGAAAACGTTGAGTGAAACCTTTCGTTTTCGCCAAACCGTACACACCAAGAATGGCAGAGACAAAAGCAACTGATCTCTGACTGACTGTTATAAAGCGACTACGCGAAAATTTAAATGGCATCTAAAGAAAGTCAGCTTTAAAAATGAATGGAAAACCATGTTCATTCAAAGTGGGATAGAGCACACACGCTCTATAACGTGCATTCATCTCTCTTGTGAACAATTTATGAATAAGTTTGTAGTATTAAAAACATATAGGCTAAATGTAGCTAACTGTAGCTATTGTGTGCGAATGTGACAAAAACTTGAAATACAGTGGAGTTTTGCTGTTGCGAAAAATTGCAATAGAGTTGTTTGGAGTTTTGACATTTTCCAAACTCCGCACCGAAGTAGATACTTTAAAATGTAGACATTTTACCCATTGATGAGAATGCAATTGTTTTCCTCTCAGATATTAAACCTTAAACGCATACAAAATAACAAATAGTGAAACACTCTGTATGTAAATTTGCAATAGAAATAATCACCTTAGAAATCTGTTTTAATGCGAAAGCAGCGTGGCAGTAACTAGGTCTCCGGATCAAATCCGAGTTCGCCGCCGGTTGAGAGCGCGTATAACTTGGGGGTAAATCTCCAAAAATACCGGCCCCTGGGACTCTGAGATCCGAGGCCATAGTCCAAACAAGAGCAAGAAGCGTACAAGAAAGCGAGGAAGAACAAACGGTGCGAATTCAGCGAAAGCAGTAATAATCCAAACAGGAGAACAAGCGCATCCACCGTGTAAAAGTTTAAAGAATATTTTTTAGTCTTTCCTTGAGCCAAAGTCTTGCAACTCCATCCCAACATTATGTGCCCAAATCCTTATAAATCCTTCTGTCTTCATTCGTCCTGATAGCTTGTAAAACAAAGTTTTAAACCAGAGGAAAGTCTCGAGCAGATCTCTAAGTCTGCTTCTGATCCCGTTGCAGTAACATTTGGAGAAGGGAGCCCCTTTGCAAATCCTGAAAAGGGTGGTTTGATGGAAAAGTGCTCTGGTTCTCATTGGCCAAGGAAGAGGCAAATTACTTTGCAAACATCTCCTATTATTAGCTGCTAAGCAACAGCTCACCAAAGTGGAGAGAGAGGGAGACCACCCAGGCAGTCCCTCAAATCATCGAGGGGAGGGGGAGAGCGAGGGGGCGTCAGAGAGAGGCACTCTTTCAACAAGCCCAGAACACTGCCGGCCCTGCTCTGCACAGTTCCAAAGGCTTCAGTTCCAGCCCGCTTTGTAAGAAGCAATCGCACATACCAAACTATTGATACATCTGATACGACTTTCAAACTTGAAATCAGATTTTGAAGACGCGAAAGAAAAAAATCACACACACCAATTCTTACGCACAAAATTCCACAATATTTCATATAGGCTACCTCATATACTTGTGTTGTGTTAAATACTATTGTTGCGAGCTTTATCACACTAAACTTCAACATCGTTGTATTGTAATAGTAGGTCTAATTATATGAAATGTCATGGTGCATTCGATACAATACCGGTAAGAACACGTGTACCCGTGTAAAACTGAATCCGTACGATTTTATAACGTTTCAACAGTTATAAAGACTAGACACAATCTAATCTATAAAAATATATAAAAATCTATGAAAAAAGGTTCGTCAACATTACAGGAAGGTTTCCGTTTTGTGGAGCGCTGTCCATCGTCATTAAGATAGGATTAACAGGACCTTGATACACTGTTCCTCTTTGATGAGATTATTTACACTTAAAATTATCGAGGTTTAGTTGTCACGGAGAATATACCCTGGAATTTGAACTCAAATGGCTCCATCGTACAATTAACTTTACAGCAGCGTGGCAACTTGTGTGGTACAGTACCAGAGAATGCATCTTGGGAAATTGTACCCCTGCAGGGCAATGTTGGTCTTAAATGGGGCTAGACTACTCTGTTACAATCGCCAGGTAGTCATTTGTCCCCACTTTGTCACTAGGACAACGAAATAGCCAAGACAAAACCATGATAGTTCACCTTGAGGGGTAAGAGCCAGAGGACCTTCCACCTGTTGGAACACAAAGGAAAAACACAGAGAAAACGGTAGTCTCATTCGTGTATTGTTCTTTTACCGTCTTTGTCAGAACTTCTGATGAGGCATGAACCGAGGAATGAAGAGTATTGCAGAAACGCTGCTCATTGTTCACAACTGCTGAACAGGGTTACAGAAATTATAAAGACCAATCAAGAATCAAAATTTTAAAATCTGCAGCCAATACGCGTAGATGACAATCATTTGACACCCATTTAACCTATGTCATATAAGTATGGATGTTTAATTATATTACCAATTTTAAGACATATAAATTAAATTAATTTAAAAAGAAACAATTTTGGAAGCTATGTTTCTGTCTAGCTCTTGTGACAGACGTGTCCATGTCTCCTATAGTGAACTCCGCCAGTGGGTGGTGCAGTCCTCATCTAATGTACTGATGAGTATGTTCGCTGAACACTTTGTGTGTGGCGCCCAGGTGTGTGATCGTAGTAGTCAAATAGATTGTTTTGGATACTGTCAGTTCAATTTAGTATCAATGAAAGTTGTCCTTGAAATGATTGTGCTCATCAAAATACAGTTTAACATTGACAATTGACGACTGACAATTTTAATATTGTTGAAATAGTGCCGTCCCACCTTAACGGTGAAATCTCAATTTGTTTAATTCAAGGAGGAAAAAGCAGCTGGAAATTGGAGCTAATGTGGAATGTTAAAAAATGCCCTGTGTGGTAAATGGGGCCCCTTAAAGCCTAACAAACTGAGGGAGGTCTGGGCCGAGGTCTAGAGGCCTTGGATAAATAAACTAGGCAGATGACCATGAGTTGTCCAGAAATCTGCCATCACACGGCCTCTAAACATAAACCGCTGCGGCCCATGCCTCTTTTCTGTACGTGCAATAGCAAAACCCGGAACCGCGCTTGCACCCACCCATCACCCGACAGCTGAAGTGCGCTGCTGGCTATACTGGATTTATTTATTGTATCCTAAAAGGGAAAAACATCAAGAGCACATTTAAAATGCGAACTCGGACACTTTCAGATAGGGTTGGCTTTTGGGTGGCTTTTCTTGAGAAATGTTTATAATAACTGCAGTTCTTGTTAGGAGATGAAAGTCCCACTTAATGTGAATTTATTGTCTTATACTTGGCTAGCTAAATGTTAATACAATTATTTGTTTCTATTTGTAAACTATTACTTGCACATTACTTACAGATATCATCTCTTTATGGGTACTTTTGATACTTTATATTATTATAAATGAATCGTTTTGAAATGTAATGGTGGTTTGTTGAAACGTTATTAGATCATATTACATAACATTTTTTTTTGTCTTGTTACATGCGACCATTGTCGAGAAACACTTAAATGGTGTGAGTGGAAAACTTCAAATCCCAGAAAGCCTAGTTACTATGAAAATCATTTATCAAATGACAGAGAAGTGAAACATGAAAGGTAGTAAATAGAAGTTTGTATTATTCTTAACTTCCCCGAAACTAGAAAACACAGGTGACAGTGACAGTTGTGACAAACAACGGGCAAACCTACTAAACGTTTGTGACGATTTAAATAGAAGAAAAAAAAACTTACAAAACAAATAAAACAAGCAAATGCACAAGAAAGTTAAGCACGTGTAAAATACATAAAAATATGATATATCCCTCTGCATGCTTAGTTCATTCTTAATAATAATTTTAAGGTAAAATACATTCCATTGAATGCTTCGAAGCCGCTTACTTTGAACGTTTTACATACAGCCAGTAAATGCAATATTATATATCGCTATAATATCACTGTTGTTGTTCCGTGTTCCATGATATCAAAAATTCCATATGAACATAGAGGAAGTCAAAGTTCACATGGACCCCTGTATTCTATTTTGATATGTATATTTTTAAAAAGACACGTGAAAGCCTGTCTTCCGCGGTTTTGTTCCACCAATGTTTACAAAGCTTAAAATATTCTTAACCCCCAAAGTGCCTTATAACACAATGGCATGTGTACATGTAAGCATTGTGAGGGTTCGACAGCGCTTAAAGGAAAGGGCCTGCCACCCACCACCAGAGATAAGATTAATTATGATAATGTATTTCTCTCTCTCTTTGTGACTATAATGAATGGCTCCCTTAAAGACGTTTTTCAGGCCTCATTGTTTGTTCCCCCCTTTAACAGAGGTATTGTAAGACCAGGGCTAGCAGGTGGCGAGACAAAAATCAGGCGGCTTTGTCTTGGGAGCACACCACAAGGAACTTATTTATTTATTATGTAGCATCAGTGTCAGCAAGTTTATAATTACTTTGATTTTTTTTTCTTAAAAAGATTATGAGTACAGAAAAAGAAAACGGTGTACGTGGATGTATAGTAGGGCAAACAAAATCGTCTCAAGTGGTGAGAAAACTGTGAGAATGGTGAAACATATCATATATGGATTTCCGTGAATTCTTTCTGTTAACATCGATTCAGTATTTTTTTTTCTAAGAGCATCAACAGATTTATACATATAAAAATAAAATCACAATCGTAGTTTAGGAAAGAGAGAATCAGCTATTAAAATAAAATTGCGTCTTAAAAAGTCTTAATCTTAATCAAAACCAGACTTTGGCCTCTTTTTCCTGCAGGAGGAAACATTTTGTACACATAAGCAAAACACGTCTTCTAACCTCATTTGATGTTTCTATTGCTTACTATTACTGTTACCCTGCAAATCGTGATATAAGGAACAATGACTTTTATTTTTGTCTATGGTTAAATGTGTGAATAGACAAAGAAGGGTCACCTCATATTTCCCTATGGACCACTGTAGAATAGGCCCCTGTACTGCTGAAATATAAAATGTATGAGTAGATTTTCTTGTTCATTGTTTTTTTGCCATCAGAATTTAAACAGTCAAGGGTGAATTTATGTAGTCTGAGTGCTATTATATACACAAGGTTTGGAGGAAAACTACACATATGTTTTTGTAGGTTTTTCAATATCCTATGATGACAATCTCAAGATTCCAAAAATGGAATTATGCCTTAAAAAAACACAACAGTGAGTATCACCACTACATACGCAGTTCTTGAAAATTCTAGATAGTTTTCAACTGAGAATATTATTGCTATTTCTCTGTAAATATCAAACTTAATTATCAAATCAGTCATTCCAAATGGTATGTACCTCTGATCTTGTTGAGATAGCAGGAAACCCAACAAATCGAAGGGCTGGATACAGACAAACGAAACCGTTTCACTCGCTTTGCTTAGGAAAGATAGGTAGGAGCTGAACGACAGCAGCTCTGGATTTGGACCCATGTAACAAAGTCTCATCACTGCGGTGCTTTACAACATTCCCAACGTGTTGTAAGTCAAAGTTGCAGCAAGATGGCGAATTTAAGTCAGTGTGCCCTATGTCTGCTCCAAGCTCTCTATTTTGCACTGTGGCTCTGTATTGCCTCTGCAGACATACAGTAAGCAAGTCCTCATTTGGCTGAGATGCCTAAATACCCTCTTGTGAACGGTGACACTCTGTGCGTGTGTGCGCGTGTCAATGTGTGTACGAGCATGCATGTGAGGATGCGTGTGTGTGAGTGTGTGAGTGAGTGTGTGTGAGTGTGTGTGTGTGTGTGTGAGTGAGTGTGTGTGAGTGTGTGTGTGTGTGAGTGAGTGTGTGAGTGAGTGTGTGTGAGTGAGTGTATGAGTGTGTGTGAGTGAGTGTATGAGTGAGTGTGTGTGTGAGTGTGTGAGTGAGTGTGTGTGTGAGTGTGTGTGAGTGAGTGTATGAGTGTGTGTGTGAGTGTGTGTGAGTGAGTGTGTGTGTGAGTGTATGAGTGTGTGTATGAGTGAGTGTATGAGTGTGTGTGTGAGTGAGTGTATGAGTGAGTGTGTGTGTGAGTGTGTGTGAGTGTGTGTGAGTGAGTGTGTGTGTGAGTGTATGAGTGTGTGTATGAGTGAGTGTATGAGTGAGTGTGTGAGTGAGTGTATGAGTGTGTGTATGAGTGTGTGTGTGTGAGTGTGTGTGAGTGAGTGTGTGTGTGAGTGAGTGTGTGTGTGAGTGAGTGTATGAGTGTGTGTGTGAGTGTGTGTGAGTGTGTGTGTGAGGAAGGTGGGTGCAGGGGATGGAGGGAGGGGTAGGGGAAGCAGTGCTTTGAAAGCCAGTGAGAAGAGAGGAAATTAGTTTGTGCTGCAAGAACACTGAAGACAAATTGAGGAAGTGTTCTGTTAATGTGTAGGGGTCAAGCAGCCAACATGCAGGTTCTTCACCACTTGGGTGGCCCATCCAGTCTCTCGCCCCTCCACGTTCAGCCCCCAGGCCCCCCCTTAGCCAGGGGGCAACCACTCTTCAGGCTCCTCTCCCACAGAAAACATTTCTCCCTGCCCATCATTTGGTCAGCCAGACCGTCCCACACACTGGGCGCTCAGGCTGTCCCGCTCCACGGCTGGTCGCAGAGGCATTTGGAAAGCCTCCAGGAATGTATTTATATCACTGTCTCTGTGATTTACGATAGCGAAGCCTGCCCAAGTACCACTACACTTACAGTACTTACAGTAACTGCCAGTCATGCCCATTTCGCTGCAAGTAAGCTTCTTAGCGTCACCATTACAGCAAACAGAATTTTCACTTTGCTACGTTTCACTTGAGAGAAAAAAAAAGTGTCTTTGCATCATTGACAATGATTCTTACTGATGATGACGAAGATTGCGGTTGTCACCACAATTAGCACAGAAGCTAAATAAATAAGCAATTCAACTGCCTGACTAAATTTCAGTTCTCCCCATCACTTTTATCTTCCCAACTATCTACACGCCGCGCTTCGCGTGACAAATAAATGAGCGCTCGGAACCACCGCCCCCCCTTGTCCAAGTTACAGGCAACCCACGGAACATGCCCCGGGCCCAACTCAGAGACGGCCAGGGCTGATATACGATCCGTCAGATGACATCTGATCCCAGGCCCTGGAAAACACGGGCATCTGTCACGTTGGGCTGAGAAGAGCAGTGAGTGACACTGAACACAGCGCCCAGTATCTCAGCCATAGACAGCCACGGTGACACTGTGCGAGGCTTTGTCGAAATACGCAGACCCTGAAAATCAAACTCCAGGAAAAACCTTACCATTAACGGCAAAGCACAAAATAATTTGGTTACTCTGGTTGTCGAGATCTGTATTAGATGTCCCAATTTGGAATTGGAAAAAAATCGCATATTCAGTACGCTGATACTTCGTTTCCCTCTCCGACACATACCAGTCACTGATCTACATTGCCGAATACATAATTAAACTGCAAATGAGCCACCAATTCAGTCAGCCCTAGTCTCACAATTATGCCTTGCATCTTATTTCCATAATTTAAAGTAAGATAGCGTGCTTGGGGCTTATTAAATTTGATTATGACGGTCACCAGATGTTTATGGAGGTTGCCTTCAGTTTTCATCACTGCAGAAGTGACCTTCCAAACGACGATCAGAGATTTCACCATCAAATTCTAAGGAATAGCAGATTTTCGCTATGTTTTTGCCATTTCCCCCCCAGAGATGTGCATGGAACAGAACATCGTAGCAAAACGCATAATCTATTATGATATTCCTTACAAACAATCCCCCATTAGACTTGTTAGCAAGCCAAGTAACCATTAAACAAAAGTTTATGTACGCACTCGACACGACCCAGGGAAAATTAAGTTTCAAAAGGAACTAACTCACAAGAAAAGTTCAGTCGTGAAGATTACTTTCCCGATGATTATTTTTATGAGAACTGGGACATGAATAATGACTCCCACAGAGAGGGAAGAGGTTAAATAAACCAAATGAGAGACTTGATTAAAATTTTGAGGATTAAAAAAGAAAAGGGCAAAAGGAAAGAGAGGAATGGCGTGTAATTTTTTCAATGTGTCGTTAATGACAAGAAAAAAAGGAGGGGTGGTAATGCCACCAATAACACGAAAGTCTCCCAGTTTGACATTGAAACAATACAGTATAAATCAAACAATTATGCGGGCAGAGAATCTTCCTAAGACTGGTTCTTTCGTGACTAAGGATTTTCAGTCCTGTAATTTAAGAGTTGCGCTGGGGTAGGAATGCCATAAATCTTCAACGGGGGGTGGGGGGGGGCGGGGGGGCTCTTTTTTTTCCCTAGCATTTCATGAAAGTAGGAGGGGATGGCTGTTTCTAGTTGAGTTCTCACTGGGTGGTCCAACCCTCCGTTTTTTTGTGTACATAAAGAACAAATAAAACCCCATTGTGGCTGCCCGGTTCTGGTGGCAAAGGGGGCCGGCTGAGGCCGACAGCCGGTGGTCACCAGGAAGGGTCTGGGGAGGCCAGCCGGACCCACAGGACCCCCCAAACAACACAGTGCCTTCGGGCAAAAAATGGAAATCAATGCATTTTACTGACACCAAAGCAAGTTGATCGTGTTAAATAAAAATTTTTAAAAAGAGCAACAACAGCCTTGAGATAAATAAATCTTTATTTGGACACGATATAAAAAAAGACACTGATGAGGACGGGTGTCCGTACGTGTGGCCCGGTCACTCAGGTCAGCCTCCCTTTGGTCTGGCCACTTGTGGACCAACCAGGTGTCTCCCAGTGCAGTGTCTCTAGATCTCCATCAGCTGCTCGGTTCCAACAATTACTTCATTGGTTCTTTCAGCTGGAGGGGAAAAATGCTCACAGTGAGGTTAGGCTTTGAAACGTTGCATACATTTGGCTGGGATTTTTTAAATATATCATAACCATCCTTCGGTTGCTAGCAAGTCTCCATGAGAAGCAAGTCTCTTTATAGAACTTTGCCTGATTTACGTATGCTGGCTGGCTTCAAATGGTAGACAGCCAATAAACAGTTTGGACAATCAATTAATTTTATTCCTCAAAAAAAAAAAAAAAATATATAATCCTGAGGAAAAATCTAGGTACTTAGCTTATTTGTAAACAAACAATAATAACGAACATATAAAAATCAACTAGTTTTCAGATCAGCAATATAAAATTTCACACTTTCACACCATTCTACTATGCCTGAGGTTAAGACGGCTAGTAACAAGAAAAAAAAACAACTATTTTTATTGTGTCCTGATATAAACTTTGATATTTTTCGAACCAATTTTCTGTATTACTTTCTATTATAAGTTCACCAGATATGTTTTTTTAAAGCTCTTGGCTCTAGAGTTTGGCACTGACACAAAACAAAAAACAAAAAACCACCAATCTGCGTTAAAAAAAGAAAAAGAATATTGATTTGCTTTAGCAATTCTATACCCATCAACTGTCACATCTTTAACTGCAGGCAAAAGTGGCCGTAACCCGGGTCCTTCCTTCCCTTCGTTTTCACACACGTAACTGAATATCGACCCTGTGTACCGGCATTCAGGATAGCGTATCAGTTAGCATTCGGTGTCCAACATTAACCGATTCATGGGAATTGTTTAGGTGACAACCTGTACACACCTCAATAGAACAGACTGGTATATCATAATGCTGATCAGTGGACCAGAGCTATTATTAACTGATCCCAAAACTATTCGGCCATTTTAAACCTAAAAGGCTTTTAACAGAAATGGATATCATTCGTTAACTTTAAATCCTGTTGTTAAAAATAAATAAATAAATAAAACATAAATAAAAACAGTGAAAATACAAATGAAAAATTGCAGTTGCAGTTTCATGCCGATTTTCAATCAACACTAAACTGTCTCTGCTGCGAAAGTTGTTATGTTATTCAGAGAAATAACACGCCTTCGCCTGACACATTTCTTTAATTTTTAACATTGAAAACGAACACTTTGTGACGTCAGAAACCTTAAATCCAAACAAGGATCCACTCAAGGACCATTTAAGACCCAATACGGAGGAGGAGGCAGAGTTGGGAGAGGTTCACGGTCTATATAAACTAGCATTTTAGCGAAGAGGAATCTGAGCCAAAGCTGCTTTTTCCCCATTTTGGGAAGGAGAACCGGAGAATGGGACACCAGACCGATAGGAGTGCATGGTGGGGTCTCAGAGGCCCAGAGAGCAGCCCCCGTGTTCTTAATGTAGCAACACCTTCAGATCCAAGCCACCTGTCTGCACAGTCGGCACTTGGCTGTCAATGCCTGGCTGGGTGGTCCAATCGCCATGAGGGGACGAGTAATGGGTTTACGCGGACAGGGTCCTGGAGCCAAAGGGTCCGCTCCTCGTACCCCAGCGGCGCGCCCATTTAGTTGGCTCGTCAAACAATGATTCATAATTTAGAGAGACGGGCAGGGGAGTTTTGTATTGGCAACAGAGGGTTGTGAGCTTGAATCCCTGTTCTATACGAGTGTGAGTGCAGGATTGTGTATACTCAACAACTAAAACCAAAACCCTGGTGGAAAAACAATACAGTGCTATAACTGGATTCAGACGGCATTCTATACCAGACATTTCCTCCCCTACTGTCGGAGCAAACATGTTGTCAACATAATGTTTGTCAAGGAAATTCTGATGCCTGAGTCACAACAGGAGCAAGGTTGAAAAAAAAGTACCAGCTGAATTTGAATGTCATTCATATTATGCATTATTTTTCGAAAAGCTCAATAATGAGGACAAACTATGAAATGTAACTTAATTTATAAATTTAAAGTCATCTAAATGGACATTCATATCCTTTGCATTAGGAACCCCCTAACATAATTATAATTTGAAGCACGTTAGTCACTTCTTCCCATAAAATATACTAGAAACAAATATAAAGGTAGCAGCATTTACAAGATATCGCTGAAATAATGCAGCGTATTGTCCAAAAGACAGAAAGAGAAAGTGGTATACAAGCCACAAAATATGTCATTTTAGCCACTTAACAGCAGACTATGGCAAGAGAGACAGACAGCTGCAATTGTATGTAGCAGTATGTTGAGGATCAACGTTTAATTTTTAAAATAACTCAGGCTGTACTTATTTACTTGAAATCAACCATGATTATTAGTTTTTCAGAAGTTAAAGGCAACGTCTGTAGCCATAATGGCTATTTCTAGAATAATCGCTAAGTAATGTATTGCCGTATAATAAGTCATGTTCTTTTAACAATGGGTTACCGTTAACATCTGCTGGGCAAGAGAAATTGCAAAGCCACTTCTCCGCAGTATGAACACAATAATTTGCCATTAAATTCAGGTCTCCGGCTGTGCTCTAAGCACAGGGTTGCGAGGGAAGGACTGGGGTCCGGTTTGTAATTTGGGAGCTGTCCCGTGAGTCGCCGCCGCTGCCAGGGAGGCTAATCAGGTCCAGTCTCGCTGGGGCGGCCGGACCAGGAGCGGGGTGGGGGGAATGTTGCAGTTTAGGAGCGGGGGGCCCGTGGTGTAGCAACACCCTGTTGTTCAGTCAATTAGGCAGAGCTGCCCCTGGACGGCTTAAGGGAGCCTCTGGCAGTGTCATTGATGGAGAGGTTAGAGACCAGGGCCAGGACCACCCGGAATTCAACAGCCTCCCCACACACTGACTGACACACACACACACACACACACAAACACACATACACACACACTGACGAACACACATACACACACACAAACGAATAGAGACACTGACAAAAACACACATACGCTCGCACACACACCAACTCTACCCCCTCCTTGAAGCAGGAACCGAGGGATGGCGGGGTGGGTTAAGGGAGACTCTATTATAAGGGCATTTTTAATAAGCTATTAAAGGGGAATCCAACCAATGGCAGCACTGGCAGCTGCATTCACAGGCTATTATACCCAACGCTGCGGGCCCCACCCTGCTCTTCAAAGGCAGTGTAAACACACACACGGGCTGGAACGCAAAGGTGCCTCTTTAATGAGCCCGGAAGGCCTACGCAGGTAAGCACAGGGAAAAAACCTGGATATATGTGAATACATTCACTATGCCATGGACTTAAGCTTAGCATTTTTATAGCTCTCCTGGCATAATATTCCCGTCATGAGTCTATTTGCACACCCGTGCAAGTCTATTTGAAATTCTAAAAAGCCAAATAAAACATCTCTTTAACGACTAATTAAACCTTTACAATGTTAAAGGACTACCAAATAACAATACTGCCACGCGTGGGCACAGAGCGCAAACCTAGGAGTTTAAAGTGGACGATGGCATCTGTCCGAGCCACTTCCTCATGCACTATCATGCACCAGGACCGTATGACATTTCACTCGTCTCCGGGACGATCCTGCGCGTTTGGGAACAGCTAAACCAGGTTGAAGAAGCTCCTGTCTACAAGACCAGCTCTATTTCCTATGTGGTCTGAGGAGGCGAGTTCTATCTGAGACAGCGTGGGACGGTTAACCAAAACGCGTTCCTTAGTGTTTTCCACAGCGTCTTCAGCAGCAACGTGTACCCGTAGCCTTCCACATGGCTAATTTCTTCAGTAAATAGACCCACCCATATAAACGGGTGTCGTTCAGGCAGGCAACCTAATAAAAACAACAACGCACCCCCAACGCAAGAGAACGGCCCACGGTTTTCCCTGTCTGGGGTGTGGGGTGTGGTGGCGGAGCGGTTCGGTACTCACCCTCAGCCTCGATGCGCTGAGCGTTCCCCACCAGGCAGTACTTGATGTCGGCGCCCCGGCCAATCACGGCGTGGCTGCAAATCACGCTTCCCAGAATGCTGCACCTGTGAGGAACACCGCTGTGTAAATGTTCAGGTCATCTCGCCCGGAATAACGCGACGTGGCCGGTAGCCGGAAACCGCTAGTTTAAGTCAAATGCATGAACTCCTTGACAGACAGAGGCCATGGAGGCAAGAAGGGGCTAATCTTGACGCATTTCAGAGATCCCTGTGGACCCAGGGGTATTACGTAGTGCATTACAGGGTACTATTGACGGGCTCATAGGAGGACACCCGCTGCTTGGTTACCATCTCAGCCGTGCATGCACAGAGAAACACCTGGGGGAGGGAAATAAAAAGTTAGGGTTACAAAAGCAGTCTCTGTCCTGTTGAGGAACACTGAGACGTAGTCCATGATCTCTAGTGGGGCTTGGGGCTATATGTGGGAATCTGAAACACACACACACACACACACACACACACACACACACACACACACACACACACACACACACACACACACGGTTCCTTATGCCCCCGTCTGTTTACAACATTTTTAAGAATAATATTTTCCTGGGATCAGTTTTGCTCCATAAAACTTTTTTTGCACAGTTTAATGTTTACACGAGCATCCACGGCCAACTTTCTTGGTGCGTGAACGTATTCACTATGAACTTGGTCTTGCTTTCAAGTCTCTCTAATTGCACAGCTTGTCCTTGATCCGTCTCCTAGCCTGCCACCTCCCAACAGAAACGCTACACTCCTGCGCTCTCCTTAGCCCTGTCGTATTTCCCCACTGAAATAATTAGCATATATATTAAAAACAACACGAGCTGCACGCGGAAAAAATGAGCAGCACCGTTGATTATGAAGAAAACAATAAAAAAATAACAATAAAAAATAAATAAAACGTTTTTAGCTCTCTCTATGGGCGGTAGGCGTGGCCGTCATGTGTGGAGAGGAGGGGCTTGACAGATGTCCGTCACACGGTACACACCCATTCTTCCAGAACACAACCTATGTACCTGCTTCTACCCATCTAGAACCGTGGGAGAGGGGACAGGGGACAGGTTGCAGGGCGCGCAGACAGCCGAGGTTTTAACGTGCGCTCGTAATTCCAGCACTACAAAAACAATGCTATACACTTGCTTGTGTGGTACAACAGCCCCCCTCTCTCTGTCCCCCGATTAATTGACACGCTCAGTCAAACATGAAAAGTAGCATCAAGACAGGGTAGGAATGTAATAAGTATATGCGAATGCTTTTTGGCCTGAATTGGGCACCCAATCGAGATTCTTTCTACACCATTGAGACAACCTATCAGATTTAGTACATAATGTGGAGAAATGACTTACAATGATTTACAGCATTAGTCAATAGCCATCATGTTGCCCAAGGAAAAATGATAAAATCATAATTTCAATGGTATAATCGACATTAAGCACCACCAACACCCCTCCCCCTTTCCCAAAAGTAAGTAAGAAGACAGGCATCCCAAGGGTACAGGTAAATCTTGGCATCCCCATGGCAAACAGACAGCTAATTATGAAGCCCGGGGAGAAAGCCGCAGAGTTCTGGGGGGAAATGCCTGAGGCTTGGTTAAAGGGGACAGCTACTCCTCCCCGCCCCCGAGTATGTACCCATCTGTCTGGGTTGGCAGAGCATGCCTGCCACCAGAAAGCTTGGAGGAGCAAAACAGACCCTGCACTGTGGGGGCAAACACGGAGGAGAGATCTCCCAGAGTTTCTGACGTGCTCGGTCCTGCAGCCTTGAACACAGGCAGGTTTGTATTGGCAGTAGCACAGGAGCATTCTATTCAGGTGGTGGGGTGAGGAAGAGAGAGGGAGGGAGGGAGGGAGTGTGTGTGTGTGTGTGTGTGTGTGTGTGTGTGTTACGAGGGGGGGGGGGCGCGGATGGCGATGGGAGATTACAAGGATTGGAGTTTTTAGACAGAGAGACCACCAAAGTAGCCCTGCTGAAATACCACTAATTACTGACACTGTGCTCCTCCTGGGTGTGACCCCCCACCCCCGTGGACTCCCCCCACCCCTTCCACCCCCACCGCTTTGTAAACAAGCACTCCTACATGCAAACAAAGGGCCCAAAAATGCAAGTGCCTTCTTTAACATGCCAGGGATTAGCTAATCCCCTCCCGCACTTTTTTATGTTGTAAAAGAATTGCTGTTTCTTTCTTCCTTTCTTTCTTTCATTCGTCCTTTTATGCGCGTACTAACTGCGACATGAAGGTACCCATGTTGTCTCTTGCCTCCAATTCACCAAGGGGACTGCGTTAAAGCTCGGCCTGCAACCATAAAGCTCTTCCCTGTGGATTTAAGATGTCTGGATTTGAAATAACAGGCCCCCTTTTCTGTTCCCTTTTCACAGTCCCTCCCCGATCGCCGCGCTTTGTAATTGGTGCACTGACATAGCAGTTTTTTCATAAGCAGAATTCAGTCACCCCCCCCCCCCCAAAAAAAAAAAAATCTAATTTTGATCATTTTATCCATCCAAAAGATGTTTGTGAATGTCCTAAGACCAAAGTGTAAACTTGCTAAATTATAGTACAGCGTATTCATAAAGAAAGCCATCAAAGCAAGGGGGAAAAACTAAAAAAGGTTCCATAGTAACCACAGCCAGGCCCCTTTCTGCCTCATTACTGCATATATGTTCCTTGGCTTGTTTGGTTTCTCTAGGCCAAATCCAAATGAAATAAGATTCATAACATAAATATCCCCCTCTTTTCCCGTGAACGCTGCACACAGACTGACGAGGCATCTGTATTCATCACCTGTCTGTTTATATATTGCATTGCGACTATGTGCTGGCTGACTGCACGCTAAAAGACATTGTTAACACGTGACCCTTCACTGCCACCCTACAGCATGGGCGCACGCACGCACGCACGCACACAAACAAACACAGACATACCCTCCCACCTCCCAGAAGCATCTACTCAGAGGCCGCAGGACACCGAGCAGCCAGGAGGCCCCCTGCAATTCAGCCATCCAGGAGCCCATTGCAGGTGTTTAAACTGTTTTCTTAAAAGTGGAAAGTTTTGCAATTGCACAGATGTTACACTCAAAGGAAAAACTGTTAAAAACCAAGGACGCATCAAATGGTGCTTGAACCTTCCTATTCAAATTTAACACAAATTTGTTTTGGCAGTCCAAAGCTAAAGCATACCAGATCACCAGATCACTTGCAATTTTAGACAGCCTAAACACGTCCTGGGTCTTCATAGTAGACTGCAAAGAAGACAGGGCGAGACGTCAGGGGGAGGCTGAAGAAATCTCAATGGAGACGCGGAATTGAGGGCACTTGTGCAGTGCTGTCCTTTGGCACATCTGTCCTACCCAAAACTGCCAGCAGCCCCTTCCCAGTGAGAGCTGCCCGCAGCCGACGACGGCAGCCGTCACTGAACGGGGCTGTAATAGCCACCAGCTCAGCCAAACCTCATTCTCTTCCTGCCAACAGGGAGGTGAGGAAAGAAGTAAGATTTAACAGGCTTATGGATGATAACCAATGTAGGCAATCCACTGATCGCGACAGGCACTCATTTATATAGGCCATTTTTGGGTACCGTTACTCTGTGTCCGGAGCAACATCTGTATATTCTTGTCATCAGCCCTTTTAAAGGATACAAAGGAACATAATTAACTGCACACCAAGGGTTGCCACAGATTGTTTGTAAATGGTTATGTTTCTCCACCAGGGGGAGCCACCCCAGTCACTATAGTGTGTGTGTGTGTGTGTGTGTGTGTGTGTG
>JAOVYW010000038.1:22370-36479 GCA_025775045.1 Hiodon tergisus | reverse complement strand
CAGTTGAATAAAACATTCTGATTCAAAGCATCGCTAGCCCAAGCAGTGCAAGCACAGACGGCGCCAGCACAGACGGCGCCAGCACAGACGGCGCCAGCACAGACGGCGCCAGCACAGACGGCGCCAGCACAGACGGCGCCTGAATAAATGAACAACTTTTTTAACCAATATTCAAAGACTCCATAAAAAGGGTAAATCAGATTTAAAAAAAAACAATATTGTGATTTGGGGACAGCCCAAATGGCCAGGGTGACTATTTGCTTCTAGTCCAGGTAGTTTCACTGACTCAGACCCAGCACAACGTGAGTGACCGTAAAGTCAGGAAATCAATCAAGCGTCACTCTTCTCAACACAGAGCCCAAGTCATCCTTGTCCTCTTAGTCACACCTCTGCACCGCCAGGAATGAAGGGAGAGAAACCTGGAGGGTCTACGCTGCCAACTCACCTGACTGCGCTCAGAGATCTCAGCCAATGGGTGGAGCGCAGGCTCTTCATACAGCTTAGGTGCCTGGGACACATGGGACAAAAAGCATTAATTCTGAATTGCAGTGTTGGATGAAACGGAAAAACAGTTTTAGTCCGGCTGACTTGTCAAGCATGCGTGGCCCACATCTCAGCACTTTGGATCACAAGCTTTTACATAGTCAAAGCAACTTAAACCATCCAGCTGGCTATTGAATTATACACCAAGCTACTATATGGTGGTGATAAATCTTTAAACACAATAGGAGAAATCACACGAATTAAGTCATGTCGGACTTCATGATTTACATGGACTTTGAATTTTTTTTTTTTACCGCTTACTGGACCCTTTCATCCATACATACTGGCCATTTATTGTGAACCTCGTGAAATGTCTTTCTAAAAGGCTCCTGGCCGCCCCCGCCCCTCTCCTCTCACCAGGCGGTTGGCTTCGATGTAGGCCGCCAGCGTGTTTACGCGGTAACACATGCCCTCCTCCATGATGTGTACATAGCAGCGCAGCTTTCCGCCGTGGTAGGCCTCACTCATGTCGCCGCGGTGGTCATTCCAGCAGGACCGCTGCAGGGCGAGCTGAAGCAGGTCTCTGTCCACCGAAGAAACGTGGTTCTCTGGTGGGACAGGGGGGGAGAGGAACCAAAAAGGTCAGCTTTCCGAAAAACAACAAAAACAAAACGAGGGAACTTGAAACACAAAGATCCTTTAAGGCCTCCACAAGCAGTTTGATAATAAACCAGCGGCTTAACGTCTCTCGGGGATGGGGACTGCCAACGTCCCATCAACCTTTACCATGGGTTCTCCAGCACCGCCCAGGAGCGATAAGACAGCTGTTTGAACTCAGATAATAATAGTGGAGTTTGAGATTCAATCCGTTCACTGATGCACTGATGAGTCACCTCAATCTAATAATTCACATCTCTCAAGGCAAGCAAACCAGAAACCGACCAATGCAAACCAACTGTAGTCAATTCCAAAAACTGGCAACTAATTTAACCTGCCTCCGTTCTGCATCAGCAGCACGTTAGGTATTAAAGCTCTGGATGAAAACGTTTCCAGCTCAAGTGCGAAGCGGACATAGCTGTAGGCCAAGAGAGCAAAACAAACGGTTTCGTTTAAAAAGAAAAACTAAACCTATTCTGTGCCAATACAGAAGTGCAAAGCAGCAAGCATGGTAAACCAGGGCGCCATACTTGGGACTCACCGGAGTTTGAATTAGTTTCCTTTTTCTTCTGATTTTCGTCCGGCTCCCCCTTAGTCTTTTGCAAATTGGTGGACTTGGAGAACTGTTTACGGACCAAATAAGGAATCAACTCTCCTCGGATGGATGAGATAGACCTGGGAGAATTCAAACAACAGCGTCCGATACATCATTATTGCACCCGTATTTTAAAAAGAAGATTATTATTTTTCAGTGAGAATATGGACATTGCTCTTCACATCGAACAGGCTACGCACACACAGCATAACGAGCGCTGAAACTATTATCATGGCATTGTGAATTGTGACATTTTCTGGCCTCGAGATGCAGGGCGATCGTCTCCTTTATATTCAAGTCACGTGGAGCATAATCCCAGGCCACTTTTACCACTGGGTGATTTGCTTCCAGCAAAAACAAACTGAAATCACCTGTAGGCGAACGCTCCTCGGCGGGCGTTGGGAATTGCGAGGAGGCGGGTGGTGCGAACGATAAAATCGCCTGCCCTCTATACAGCTAATATCCATGTAGAATTTTACAAGCCTGTGCCATTTTCAAAAGGGTGCGGATTAAACAGGAGGGGGGGTTTGGGGGGTTAATTTCATTCCAACGCATATACAAGTTCATGGGTCTCTAACAGGTTAAAAAGGATCAGGGCGAATTGTGTTTTCAAACTTCCATGTAAGCCTGGGGGCAATTTTATTCTCTTCCCCCGTACTCCTCAACGGTCTCCTGCCTGTCTCTCTATCTCTCTCTCTCTCTCTCTCTCTCTCTCTCCCCATCTCCCTCTCTTTTTTGTTTTCTTTTAAGGGAGATTAGAATTTCCATTTGAATACGGAGAAAGAAACAACAGTTACTCTGTCCGTTTTTCTCCTTCAGCGCTCCATGGTAGAACAGCTTTGAGAGAGAGAGAGAGAGAGAGAGAGAGAGAAGGGGAGAGAGAGAGAGAGAGAGAGAAGGAGAGAGAGCGAGAGAGAAAGAGAGAGCGAGAGAGAGAAAGAGAGAGCGAGAGAGAGAGAGAAAGAGCGAGCGAGAGTGAAAGAGCGAGAGAGAGAGAGAAGGAGAGAGAGAGAAAGAGAGAGCGAGAGAGAGGAAAGAGAATGTAAGAGAAAGGGATAGTATAAAAAAAAAGTGGAACTAAAAAAAAAGTCAACCCACTTTGAAGAAAGAATGGAGAGGAGGGGGGTGAGGGTGGGGGGGCGCACTTTCAGAGTCCCTCACGTCTGGGAGGCAGATTAGGAGAAATGATATTTATATCAGGAGGACTCCAAATTAAAATGTCAAAGCACTGGGAAGAGCCCAGAACAAACGGCCGTGGTGCGTATTTATGTAAACCGGGCAAAAATTCCCATTTGGAGAGAAGGGGGAAAGAGGGGCCTGAATGGACTTCAATGCTCAGTGGAGTTAATGCCACCTGCGTTTATTTTCAACGCCACTTAAAGGAGCAGTTGGGCTTTCCCACAATGTGAGTTTAACAGGCACAAAGGGGACCGGGGAGTGTGGTAGGGGGAGGTGGGTGGGCATTTACAAGCCTCCGTTTCATATCCAAAACCAGTCCCCACAAAGCCAGTCACCTTTAACAGTGCGTGGGTTGCACTGCATTTTTAAACAAAAGTATAAAATTATTTTTCCACTTAGGCAACAGCTATGTGGCTCTTGAACTGTATATAGCGTTACATACACTCAAAAAATACTTTTCATGTTAATTTGTGCTCGCTGTTTCTCGGTTTCTGAATAGCCCAATTACACCAATTAACTCACTATTGCCAAGCGGCTCACTATTAGAGGGGGGCCAATTTTCTCCAAGCAGACTGACAGGAACATGTTTTGGACATTGAGGAACAGTATTTCAGCAGAGATTACAAAGCAGACATGGAGCGCTCTACGTCTCTCGCACGTTTAACAAGCCAGGAGCGCACAACAAAAATTTCGGGAGTCTCCACCTGGCAGGAAGAGAGGCGTTAACTGCAAAGTTGTGACCGAGTGCCACCTCCGATGGGAGGGCTCAAAGGGCAATAAACTGCTCAGGTAGCACATTGTAAAAAAGGAGCTTTACTCCCTCACGGGCCCGCGGCCGTGGCAGCAGGACCTTCTCGCGTCTACACGCCCTGACACAGTCACAGTCGCCCTGCCGCAAAGCCGGCGGTACTGCGACAAACGGGCAGACGCTGTGCGCGCCAATGCCAACGCTGACATCTGCCAAACATAAAACGGGTCGTAAAGCCAGGGAGACCCGGGGAGGAACAAAAATAAACACAAATTGCCCTCACTTGTTCTCCGCTAGGAAGTCGACCACGGACCTCTTCAGGCAGTACAGGTGGGCGTCGACAAGGCCGGTTTTGATGAGCATCCTGGGATGTCTGTGGGGAGGGGGAGACACAACAACATCAGCCAAGCAGCTCGGAGTACAAAGGCAAATGCCACTGGAAGCCCTGGGTGCGCCATTATGACGCCGTACGTGGCCAGCACACAACAAAGGCGTTTTAAAGCGGAGAACCGGGCCCGGAGCCAGTTTACATTAGCAGAGCCAAACACTCCTTTTATATCTTTCCTTTTCAGCCTGATGCGTTCTAATTAAACGGCGACGTTTGCCTTCATGTTATTTGCAGTCTTTCATTTGCCTCCTTAATTGATCCCTTGAAAGCGCTTTATGAGAACATCTGTGAAAAAAGACGGAGGCATCGTAAAAAGCGATGGGACGCCGCAGTATCTGTCTATTGTCCGCCACCAGCCTTTTTTAGGCCCCCTTTTTGCGGGACAGCTGTCATAGCAACCCAGGCCAGTCGGCTGCTCCTGACTTCTCAGATGCCAACACCGCAGGACCCCCCAATAGGTTTACGGCCTGTGATTTGACATGACAGTCCCACACCCCCCAACCCCCACAGTCCCCCGCACCCCCAAAGACCCCAAAACAGCTGCTTAGAGGTCAGCATGATTACTCCGGACAAAGAGAGAGCACCCAGTAACGAGATGGACATATCTCATTGGAAACTCAAGTCAAGCCAAAGAAGGGAACTGGCAGAGCACCTGCAACCAGCATTCTGAACTCTCAACTTTAACCTATGGAGCCCGCTCAAGGTCCACTTCAGACCCCAGATCTGTGTGTATGGCCTTGTTTTACCTTCCGTCCTTCTGGCAGATCCGGGGTCAGGTCTCTGCCGGAAAAGCAAAACCAGAGAATGGCAGAGGAGCCGGATGGGGAGAAAAGTTACACCGCGCACATGTGCGGGATAACGCGGATCAAGGCGAACGCTGCGGCCAAGGTTCTGGTCACACCTGCTGCGGAGGATCAAACGCGTTCACGCTTCAGCAGATCAGAGCCGCTGTGCGCGCTCTACCGCCCAAATCCCCGGGACTTTCGCTAAGCGTCAGCGGGTATCGGCAGCACCTGGAAGGGCAGTGGAGGGCGCGGGCAGGTGTTGGGTGAGACGTTATAAAAACATCAACACGCAGCTCAAACGCAATCTCCAAATGCCACATGAAAGGCACCCGTTTCCCCCCAGGAGGATTTTCGGCTTTTATCACCAAGCTCAGGAGAAGTTTCCCGTTACCAAATGGATATCTCCAAACAAACAGAGGCGTCACGTGAGGACAAGCCCACTAGTAGTATTCATACCCATACATTTAATAAATTTCAAAGACAACGATTAAGTAAATCTGGTAAAATGACTGGCTATAGAGCTGCTAGTCAAAAAATATTGTATTCATTGATAGAGGAATGACTGTGTATATTTGGCTTATTGAATGTGAATAATTTCACATGCATTGTCCATCTTGAAATTTGTTAAATATTGCTAAGGCTAATTGGTTACAGGTGGTAAGATGATGTCAATGACTGTGAGGTAAGGATATACAAATGTTAAAATGACAATATCTCTGCCTAAATACTCCTGTGTCTCCACCGCTTGTGCTGTGGGCAAAATAGAGCCCTTTAACCATTTAACAGTTACATATTTGCATACAGTAAACACTGTGGTTAAGCTCAAGATGACGTTCTTCAGTTGGTAGTTTTGAGAATGAGGAAGCAAGCAAGAACGGTAATTTCCTTGGGTGTGTCGTGGGAATCCTCCTTGAACACAGGTGGATTCACTCTTTTCATCTCAGATGTGACAAACGGGGATTGCCAGAGTCCAGTACGCCGAGGAGACAATGTGTGGCAGGGTAGGGTGTTTGTGCAAACTCAATAGCCTCCTAATTATCCCTCCCAAAAGCACGGCGTGGTCCACATGTCCAGGAACCCCAGCAAACCAATGCTTCCTCGCTGGCTCAGTGTCACGGCTATGTGAGCTCTGCACCATCATCTCCACGGAGAGTTTCACAGTGATGCTTACGTACCGGCATCGATTGTGAATCGTGAAACTGACAAGACTTTCTTCCCCACCACAGAAACCCATCTACCGGACGCCACGTTTCCTTATCTTGACCTGAACACCGTTCGACATCTCCGCATAGACGGAGAACCTGCCGCGTTCGGGATGTGTCCGAGGCCTGAGCGTACGAGCAGGCCCGCTCTCAGTTTGCAGGGCGACGTTTATGGAGCGGGACTGTAAGACCACCGCCTCACCTCACGGGGCCGGCGAGGCGGCGCCTCCAGCAGCATTTCGGGTGAAGAATGCGATTTGAAACATTGAAAACAAGCTGGGACTGTTTGCCTGACGTACATTTCAAAACCAGATGCTGGGGATTATAAATCACGGGACGGGAGAGAGGGAGGGGGAGGGAGGAAGAAAGGAAAATAAACAAGCAGAAGTAAATTATGAAATCTCCGACGGGCTCCAGACCCGCTCCATTCAACAGTGCGGAGGGGCTGCCCGCGCGGATTCACAAAAGGTCCGCGACGAAGACAGATCTGCTGCTCTGAATGAGCGATGGCACTCTGCCATCCCCGGCCGGGTCCTGAATGGCCGCTGCCACGGAGCGTAGGTGTGTTTCTTTCTGCCCTCCGTCTGATTTAACCAGCCACTTATTATAGCCCTAACTGTACCCAAATCCGCTATGAAAGTCTAACCCTCCTCAAACCCACATGTGCCACTTGCCTCACTTCACCTCACAGAGCAGCCAAACAGAGCCAACGTTCTGGCCGCCCCATGTATGTACGCGGAGGACCTCACTAGGCTATCACAGGAGGGGAGGTAAATAGCGGTAGACCGGGGGGGGGGGGCGTCACAGTTTTATGGGCCCACCCTGGGCCAATGACATCATGACCAGGCACCTGCAACTGGGCTTGGAGAAGCCCGATGATCACGGCCGGGCAGGGGCCCCAGACCTGGGCTAACAGGTGCCGTTTATGTGGACTGAAGGGCTCATTGAAAGCCTATTCTCACAAGCTACTCCGCTCCAGTTACTGCGATACAAGAACGTGTTTGTGGCCACGTGTCTACTATGTAGTCAAATTATTTTTCCAACTTTGGAATCGGCAGCTGTACTAATGCATCTCGGCTGTTCGCCACGGAGTCCTGCCACCACACCATGCACACCTGAGGGAACGACAGGAAGCGGTGCGGTTAGCCTCGTCTGATCCAATCGTCTTTGAGACACTCGTCTACCTGAAACTTTGGCTACGCAAGCCCCCGACGAGGCCCGTCACCAACTGGAAGAGAGGCGCGGCCGTTATCTGCGCTACCAGCCAGCGGGTGCCCAGGGAAGCCGATAAGAGATGCTTGTTAGCGCCGTCCCGATTCCAAACCCACCCTAGTTCCGCGAACTCCCGGTCACAAAGGGCAAATTACAAGAGCTGTACTCGTACAGGCGAAGTCTAACTCATAGGGATCAATCGGAAATTGAGTGAGCGCGGTTACCCACTGAGCCACTCCGGGGGGCTGCATCACGTGGTCGTTTTAAACACATTACTGACACTTAAACGTACTGCAAAAATGCAAGGAAAAACACAAAACTTGTTTTAAAACACACGATTTAAATTTTGTGAAATTCTGAATTGACTGCATAGATTACAAGCACTCCTTGAGGCCCCTCAATGTTTCTCTAACCTGTTACATTACCAGCAGAGCGGGACAGCAGAAATGCAAACACACCACAGGATGGGTGAGTCACCGATTATTCAACGACCAACTGCTAAAACCATACCCTACACCCGCTAAAACATCAAACTCCACATCCCAGCACTGTGAAGTAATGTACTACTGTGCGCCTCTCCTAGGGGACAGGGCAACGTGCTGTTCTGTCAGAGAGCCTGGATCAACACCTGGACCCGCCGAACGCATCCGGGCAACCACGCTCGGCGCACTGGGAAGAGCCGGGCCTTTGTTACTCTGCAAGCCTAAATATTTGGGTCGGAGGAACGTAGAGAAAAAAAAAAAAAACTAAATAAATAAATAAATATGACTACATCGAGACTCGGTCAGGGAACACGCTGGGTGGTTTGTAGGCTACAGTTGGACAACAGCTGTACGGAATACCTCGCTAAAACCTCCGAGGAACATCCTGCCCTTTCCAAAATGGCGCGCGCTTCATTTCGTTGATCTCGCAACGCTCTAGCCTGCGAGTGCCGAAGGGCCTGCACCCATATGAAAACTGCCCTTGAACAAAAAATGCACTTGGTGATTTAAAAGACACACAAAAACAGATGCGAGCGTGCAGAAGCGCAGGTCCTTCACGTTCACGCTGCAACGCTGCGTCAGGAACATTGCCATAGCTTGATTTCTCCAGTCCAGGGAAGAACAGTATCTGTAAGCATTAGGCAGACGCATGTATAAAACCACATGTGACAACGGCCTCCTCCCGTGTGTGTGAGATCCGATTTCAATCCGCACGCGAGGGGCTGTATATCAAACCCAACGAGGGGGAATTAAAGAATAAGACTCTTTGGCCACCATAAATCAGGGAGGAAAATACAGCAAGATTGCATGGGAGAGGAATCTGCAGGAGCCTTCAAGCTGTGAAATCAATTAAAGGGTCAACTAATATCACATGTGTAACATGTTTGCAAGTGTGGTCATGTCATGAGGCCTGCCAGTAACTCTGCTCATAGGCCAATAACACGGTGTCTAAGACAGGGACAGATCTCTTAACACAGAGGAGACCAGGAGAGTGTCTAAGACAGGGACAGATCTCTTAACACAGGGGAGACCAGGAGAGTGTCTAAGACAGGGACAGATCTCTTAACACAGGGGAGACCAGGAGATGGTTATGAGTGAATAAAATATTCAAAAACACATGTGCATGCCTAGACAAGGGGCTCAGATAGCAGCAGAACCTTACTACAACCTAAGGAAAACTGTGAAGATCCACTTTTAATACGATTGTATGGCAGTATGTCACGTGTCAAAATGCATAACACCATGGCCTATGGCCAGTCTATGGCCAAGGAAAACCAATCATAAACACCCCAGACACACCAGTGCACGTTTAAAAGGCATCAGCAATCAGGCTGGATTTTTTATTCTTTTGCATGTCCACGGTTCACAAGTCAGGGAAGACTGTCAGGCAGATGCAGAATTTACTGCAGTGATGTTGC
The DNA here is from genome assembly GCA_025775045.1 of Hiodon tergisus. Classification (NCBI taxonomy): domain Eukaryota; kingdom Metazoa; phylum Chordata; class Actinopteri; order Hiodontiformes; family Hiodontidae; genus Hiodon; species Hiodon tergisus. Next base: position 27,330 of record JAOVYW010000038.1, on the reverse strand, counting down.
AGCCCCGGAAATGGCCCCAGAACTATTTCAGCCAGCCGGTGTAGTAAGATGGTAACCACATACAGAGGACGCGTTCTGTGTTCAGTTCAAACACCGGCGGGCAGTCAGACGTGGGGAAAAGCTAACAGGAGCCTCCCTGCTAGCCATTTGTCCTGCAAACACTGTGGGGACGGAGCACTCGGAGGGGCTTTTCAGTCCACCCTGGGGTTTTATCTCAGGGGCTGGGATACGGGACTGCTCAGCGGACGTCACCCCCTGTCTGCGCAAACAGACGCTCAGACAAGCAAACACCCGGAGACATGTTAGACAAACAGGGCCATGACAAGAAAGGGTCTGAGGCCCCCGCCGACGGGCTTTGCACCGCGCTGCAAAGAGAGGGAGAAGCGGGAGAGGCCAAACAGACCCCAAACAGAGCCTTGCTTTTCAGACGTCTGCAGAGATAAATCGCACAGTTTTTAAGACCCGCGGAGGAATGTCGCGCTGGAGGAATGTCCGGCGGCTTCAAGCGCCTTCACACAATCTGTTCATAGGCCGCGAGGCTGATGGTCCGAAGTCAACACACGTGCACGTTTGTGACCTAGGAATTTCGTGCAATGAGTACCTGCTGGCATGCGGTTTAGACATACTTTCCTCTGCATGTGTGAGTGTTATGTATGGATTATGGAGTGAGTATGCCAGGTATTTGTGTGAATGCATTTCTGATGCAGGCATGGGGGGCCTTTGTAGGGTCTAGCTTTTTTCCCGCGAGGCATCTGAACATGTTTTTGTTGGGTGCGTGTAAAGCTTTGGAGCAACATCGTGTGCACATGAGTGAATGTGTATATGTGTGTGTATGCATGCATGCATGTAAGAATGCGTGTGTCTATACAGGGGGTATATGTACAAGTGTGTGCTCCATCCTGCAGTTGCCACAGCCACTCTCGTTAAGTGCAGGATTTACTGTGACCCAGGCTCTCTGAAGTATCTACCAGCACCCTGGGCCCAGGCCTGGCTGTGGTGCTGACAACTTGAACAGCCTCTTCTGGGCCCCGCTGCAGATGGTTTGGCCTGGGCGGAGAAGATAAGGTAGCACACAGGTCCAGTGAAAGCGTTGCTGCCCTATATTTCAATTGCTATTGAAAGTGGCAGCCGTTAGAAAAACCATGGAAGTAATATGAACTATCACCGGCAATCAGGGCGCTTATTCTCCTTAGGTAGACTGTCCCTTTTGCTTTGGGTTTATTTCTCTTCATGATTTTCCAAAGGATTTAACCCATCATGATAGCACAAAACTACCAAGCCAGCCAATGTCTACTAAAGAGGCACGGCGCAGAGTGTGTTCCTCTTATGTAGACGACAAACGCTCAAAGTTCTAGTTCTAGGTTAATTCGGTTCAAGTTTCAGGTCTAAGGTTAATTTCCTAGAAGGATTGAACATACTGAGTCAGGGAACGGACTAAACACATCCTGTATGCCGATTTCCACTGCAACTAACGAGTTCTAATCTAATGATTTATTCAATTAGCCATTTACTTCTGCGTCTGCCCAGATGCGAAAACATACAGCTGTCAAAATATTTACGTGAATTCCACATATGACATTTTTTTTAAATCTTTCGCCCATAAACGTAAAAAAAAGCGCGCTCATTGGGTTAATTATGCAATTGGGACGAGAGTCTCAAACAAACGGCAGAGCCATCGCGGGCCTCCGCGAGCTTAACTGTGACGACGCCGAGCGTGTCCGAGCTGGACCGCTGTGTGCCGACCCGCCGACCGTTTGAAATAAAGTCATCGGTGCGCAGACGAGGGGGGAAACCCGCGCACAGCGTGGACTAAGCCCGGGCGGGAGGTTTGTGAAGGTGGGGAGGGGAAAACCCGGAGCTGGAGCAATTGGCACGTCTGATGACAGGCAGGGCCGGGGAGTGATGCGTTTTTACTAGCGATCCCACACAGGCGGTGGGACCGACCCGCGCCAGGCCTCTGGCTTTGTGGTTGCAGCGCTGCCAAAACCTTGTAGCGTGATAAGCCCAAGACTCCTCACATGTAATGGGGGGAAAAAAAAAACAAAAAAACAAAAAAAACCTGTCATTCCTAATTAAATTACTTTCTCTGTCGTTTTTTCTATTGGCTGAAACCTCTCAGAGTAGATTTTAATGCCTTTGCCTTGGAGCTGCCACTACACATATAAACATAGCAAAATTACAATATACTGTTCAGTGCAATGATACACCAGTGGAATGTGTACCTTCTGTACTATTTATTTTAAATAAACACATATTTAACAAACTTCCTGATATAACACAAGTAGTAATGAGTGACTGACTGACAGGGACAGTTTAACGTAAATGTGTTGAATGCCACTGGCATGTAAATTGGAAGGTTAACCTTTTTACTTGTATAGTGTTCAAGGTATTGAACGGCAGTCATATATGACCTTAACGACTACAAAGGGATCGAGTGAAAATATATATGGATATGAAAATAAAGTATCCCCCCCCATGTACCCCACCTGTACCCAAAAAATAACAATGACTTGAACCACATAACCCAAAGGGATATCTCTTCTACTCACTGTCACCTTGGTGATAGAACACCATTTTCGAACACTGGCTCCATCGTGGTCAGCTAAGCATATTATCGGTTAAATCGGACGTGGACTTGACAGCCAGGGCAAGAAAACATCGGTTCAGGCTGGGTAAGGTGTAAGAGTGCCCAAACGAACACAGTCGGTGAACCTTTGATTTTTTAAATCTTATACAAAACACGTAATGATATGAGCTCTGATGGGGACGTGGTCCACAGAGCAACACTTGGATAATCCTTTCCGCTTGCTCCACATACATTGTAGGACCTACAACTGTGTGAGATGACTTTGTGCAATAGGCTATTGACCGGTTTTTTTATAGAAGGAAGACACATCAATAGATGTTCAAAAAGATTTTTGAATTTTAAATGCTCAGGTTCAAACTTGTTTCGGTTGAATGATGGTACTATAGCATCCTTAAAAACTTCATGGGTCATTATCCTCTAAATGTTTTATAAAAACAGGACAACTCAAGTTACCTCACATTCAAGGCTACCATGGTGCCACTGCAAACAGTGTTAGCAATAGCAATGTCCCTTGGGTCTTTTTCGAATTAAAGATAGAACTCCCAAATATAACTTTCTTCCTCTTACAGGGACTGTTCATGCCAAGGTAATTAGGGTTTAATTTGTGTTCCACTATTCACATAAAAGTTCGGACAATGCATTTCATTCAAGAGAATCTAGCTATGCTTAAATAAAAATTACCCAGGCAGTGATTTCATCACCTATAAAGTGCATTATGCATTGTTACAATCAGTGGGTTGCTGTCTGTACAACCTTTTAAAGAGGAAGATGGAGGCTACTTTAGATCATAACCCACTGTGGAATAACAAACACAGGTATCATTGAATTTATTTACTATTGTTGTCAGAAATGGCTGCAACGAGAACAGAACCGCTAAACAACAATTCCAATATCATTTTTTTGTGCGATTCAATATTCCGGAGTTTTAAAACAGTTCATCATGTAATGTGGCATCTTCAAACACTTTGAGTTTATTAATTAACACAGATTATTTGGTGACATAAATTATCATTTGCTTATTAACACATAGCAATACAGTAGATTACAACAATTCAGGGCTGTATAAATACAAGATTAATATAGACTAAATTAATTAGCAAATTCTTTAATCAGCAATCCATTAAATATATACTTGTTTGAATTTAATTGTATTTTACAAAACAGTCACTTCAAACAACTGACATTAATTAAGTTAGAATATCCGCTCTTAGCCAGTAGGGGGAGTCACCTTTGGATACGTCATGATAGAATGATGATACCCAATGGAGGGCTAATTGATTTTTGCTTGCTAACGTTTAAATGCACGCATGTTTGAAGCTGAATCAGAAACCTCTTGATTGATAGACGTAGCTATTGATATTGATATTCACTAGCTTTATAGCACAAAACGTCACTGGTTTTTGGGTAATATACTGTCCTCTGGAGACTATTACAACAGGTTAAATGCATTTAGTGGACTTGAGTATTGATTATAAAGAAAGGTTTTAATGGTTAAACTCCCTATGTTAGTTGAACACTTTGCATGGAATGTCTGTATTAAATGTAACCAACACGGTTAGAAAATGTAGTCAACTTTTTTTTTGGACCAACGAACACAAATAATTAAAAAAAGCATTTACTGCAATTATCACATTAGTCCTTACATTATACAACTACTGTTTGATTACCTGTTGTCAGTCGGAATTAGGAAAACAACATCCAAGATTATAACCCATCTTAATATCACACTGCTCTTCAAATGATGGGCGTTTTCTTTTTCTATGGACTACCTTATTTTCCGCAACGACTCACCTGCACATTATCGATTTCCTGACAACGAGGTCTTCGTCCAGATCCGCCTCGTTGGCCATAAAAAGGAGTCTCTTTCCCGAGCTGTCTACCCCAACAAAGTCCCTCTGTTCCCCTGCGTTAAAACACATTTCCCTAAGTTAGCACCATCATTTCCACAAAAGCACACTAAAATCAAACTGAAAAGAACTCGATTCGGTGATGTAAATGCTCAAAGACAGAAGATGATATACAACTTATATTTTTCCTCCAAGACCGTACATGCCCTGTGCTCAGGCGTGTTCCAGGGTGAGCTTACCTGCCTTCTTCTTTCCTTTCTGGCCGGGCACCGTCTCGGTAAACTCGTGGGCCTTACTCATCAGCATGGAGAGGGTGGCGTCGTGCGCCCTGAACAGGTCCACCACCTCATGCAGGGCCGCGTCCGTGATCAGGTCGCAGCTTACCACCAGGACGTCCGTCTGCATTGGGGGCGGGGGGTGGGGACAGGGCCCGACACCGTGAGACATCATACCTCTAAACGCCACAGGCGGCTCTGGTTCTCCCCTTCAATACACAGTCGTATCCGACCATTCCTTGAAAACATGT
>JAOVYW010000038.1:0-22270 GCA_025775045.1 Hiodon tergisus | reverse complement strand
TATAAACATTGCCTGTGTCTATGTCAATATGTAAAAATATGGTTTTTGCAGCACGGATGCTTCAGGTTGTAAATTGATGTCACATTTTTTGACATTGTGCTGTCATCTAAAGCAAGAAATGAATTGAAATGAGGATTTAAAAGATTACCAGTGTGGCCATATTCCAGTATCCGTTGGAGATGTGTGGTTTAAAAGTGTCAGTAAAATAAAATAAAATGACAAAATAAAATAATAATTAAAAAAAAGAAAAAGAAGCAATTATCTTTACAATAGCAGAGGAGTACGAGCAGGGATTTTAATACACGCTGACACGCTGAGTAATTTCAAAAGTCCAAATACTGCTGCCAAAAAAACAAAAGGAAAGAGGAAGCCATAACTAGATAGTACTTATCTATATCAAGGATCAACAATTTTATGCTACACAATGTTTTCAGTGTAATATAAAATTGTTATTATTTCTCCATGTAGCAGATGTTTTCATCTAGCAACTTGGCTAGCAAGTTTAACTTTTATTAGTTCAAACCATTATTTGGCTGGATATCTTCTGAAGTGACACTGGTTGGTTGAACACTGTCCTTAGCGGTACAACTGCAGTTTCTTGCCTTGGATTTGTTCTATGAATTAATCTAAAACTCCAGCAGTACATGACTAAATTACGGTCCACAACATCTTTACATAATCTACAATTTTACACCTTCCCCATCTGTACAGCAACGCATTCACTGAAGAGTACCATTTCATTAGTGAAGGAGAGAGGCCCCACTTTGGATCAGAATTCGCACCTTAATTGCTAATCCATCTGCTAACTCAGAAAGAGCTTTTACTATTAATGCCCCTTCAGCACCATTTAACTCAGAATGTCACAGCGTAGCTAAATACTTTCTGGAAACACTTAAGCAGCATTTGGTAGATATGAAATTAGGGCATAATTATTTGCAGACAAATAACAGTGATGTCAGATTCTAAATAATAATAATAAAAAAACCTGCCCACAGGTAAAATAAAGAACGTAGTATGCTGGAAGGCATAGCAAAATGCAGTGGCAAAAATTACATTGCAGAAAAATTGAACATATAGCCACTTCATATTTGCAGATATAGTGGCGGGGGATAACAAATCGTAGCCTATATAAAACGTAAAAAAAGAAAAAAGAAAAAGTGTGCTATGTGAAGTGATCTGATTGGTTTAATTCAACCTAAAGAAGTAGCAGATAACATCAGCCTTAGATCTTCGGTACACATCACGTTAATAATTGATCATTCGAGACTGCATTTAATAAGAAAATCGGAGGATAAAAAAATCAATAAAATAAAAAATTCAGGGAAGGTTGCATCACTTTTAATTTCTGTCTACAGGTCTAAACAAAGCACGGGCTCTTTCCAACCTCAATGTGCACAGAGCTGCACAAATAAAACATCTCTTAACCTCAGAACTTTCGCTATACATCAAATACCAAAATGGAAAGGAAACCATATCTCACTGGTGTGTATTTTAACAAAATACAAATGGGTTAACTCAGACTCGCAAATCCTTCACTAATGTAATGGGCAGGGATTCTGTCGGTGTGATTCTAGGCTGGGAGGCAGAGGTGACGGAACTTTTGCATTTGTGCGAAAGCTGATGGCTGGTGGGGTTTGGCAATGATAGCCTGCAGAAATACGGCTCTCTCCTGTCCGTGGGCAATAACATGGGGGCTTGGGTAAATGGAAAGTAAGGCATCCGGTTCAGCAGGGGAAAATAAAGTGTGGCACTAGAGTGGCAACCACTGAGCACAGGGAACTAAGATTGACAGCTTGATTAGGCCTATGAAGGACTGGGCAGGGGAGTAGCAATCTCCGCGTCATCTTTGAATCGAAAATGCACAAGCTGTCAAAATTCAACGGTATCGCTCAGGTCTCAGTGGCTTATGAATCCAATCCCGGCGTGCTTCTTATCTAAGATATTTGCAGATTAGGACAGTTAGTCTGGTATCTAAATCTGTAGATGAGGGTGCATAGCAAGGACGTATATAGAAATCAGGATGTATTTGATGTGACCACGGCCACCACCTCGGGGTTGTTAATCGAAGACAGATGAACTCGCCCCCTAGGTGGCTGGCCAGGCAACCTTGACAATGTCAACCAACTCAGAGGCAGGTAATCTGTCTGGGTGCTGAATCCCTCGGACGCAGCAGGCGCTCCTCAAAGTGCCTCGACAGGCTTGCAATCAAGGCTTACTCTGGCAGGTTTCTAAACGTGTCCAGCTTGCCTCTGCTTGGGGACTGAGACCTGTGTGTCCTTTGTCGCCACCTAGGCAGAGGGGAGGAGAATAAAGAGGAGGAGGAAACCAGAGGAAAAGCAGACCTCTGCATGGCAGGGCCCTCATGTGACACGTGTTGCCTCAAGGGGGCGCTCTAGGCAGGTAAACAGGGCACTACCTAGAACGTCGACTGTGGTGTAGGTTGGTGCATCGATGGGACAACAAATGCGTCGACGATGCGGGTCAACAGTGTCGATTGCGGCGATAGCTTATAGGCTACCCTGCAGCATTGACTGGATTCGAAGTGCGTCGTCAACTTCAGTGCAGCGTCGATGTAGATGCATTGGACTCGTTTCAGCCAACATTACATCCCAGTGATGGGCAGTCTAACTTGAAGTAAATGCTAAATAAACAATATATTGTGATGCTGAAAAGGCTATTCACTAGTGTAACAATCTAATACTTTAGCATCATTCTGTTGGAATTGAACAGTAAACAATGCACTCTGATTTTGTCATTTAACTTTTATACAGACAGAACCCCAGTTTAATTGAGCGACTCCAAATTAACTTTACAAAGCTCTCGATCGCCGCTCCTCTGTCCCGGGAGATGGCACTCTGCCATTCCACTGCACTCAGCCGTTCCACTGCACTCAGCTGTTCCACTCCGCTGTTCCACTGCCTTTCCTCTCACTAGCGATGGGGGAACCAGTTTCCTATCGCCATCGGAACCGCTGACTCCCTCACCTCATTCAGCTGGGAACCGAATTCCCATCTGTCCGGCTCACATCTCAGATCCCTTCACCCATTTCATTTCAACGAGGGGACTTTAATATCTTGGTATCACAGTTCTGGTCTCTAGTGTAAAGTGACTTGTACGGCTAGTTACTTAAACATTTTTCAAAATTTATTTTTTATTTGTAAACAGTGTATATTGTGATTCGGTTTAGGTGCATGCTTAACAGGATTTTTCAATGCCAAAGGCTGCCACAGTTGAAAATGAAGTGTCTAGCAGGGTGAAAAAAGAACAGGTATTCTGACCTAATATTACCTGCAAAGCTATTCAAAACTAGCATTAGAAGAGATTTATTGCTATGCCGGCGTATGGGATCAACAGTTCTGGCGGATGCAAAGAGCTTCAGATGCTATGTTACTGTACTAAGCATCCATAATGTAACATTTCCTCCCTCACATAAAGAGACTTTTAGAACATGGGGTTTGTTGCCATCAGGTTGCATAAAGTGAATGAATACCAAATAATTCACAGAGGGGTCGTGTGGGAGTGCATGCAAATAGAGGTTGCCCAGAATCAACTGGAGAACTCCACACTACGTTATAATCAAAGACCATCTTTAAAATCCAGCACCATCCAAAGTGACAGCATGCCTTTGTCCTTTCCCTTCCCCCTCCATTAACTTGGAACATTTAGATAAAAATGCAAAGCCTTAACAAAAATGCATCCAAAATAAATTTGTATACTTGACGTGAACGCATTTTCAATCCGGTTGCAAAATGAACTGTGGAATGAGAAAAATAAGTAATATTCGTCCTCACAATTTGTCTCATTAGATTGGCATACACTTAAATACACCTTTTAGCAAACAATAATAGTGACATTAGTACTAACTGTATAGCCTATAACAACCTCATGACGAGGAAATTAAAAAAAAATGTGTTTGGGAAATTCTATTAATTTTTTATTATCGTTTTCCTGATGTAATCAACCAGTTCATAGACAGCTGCTAGTAAGTGGAAAATAAACTTGGCAGGGACTGAAAAATCACCTGCGCTGTAGGAGCTTACTAATAAAACCTGTTATAATTAAAATGCTTCAGAAATGGTGACAAATGTCCATTATCCATAACTAAAGCGCTACTTAGCTGTAGCCAAGATCACTCACTGGTCAACCATGTCTTAGGTTTCCAAAAAGGAATAAATAAAATAGGCACACAGTTTAAAGAAAGCTTTGATATGATAATGGATAGCCGGCTTAGACTAACTGCAGTTAAGTGCCGGGTATGTTTCCGGAGTTCCAATAACATAAAAAAAATATCATGCCTATAAAATCATGCGCCTGATGGTGATGTATCTAACCTTTTCCATCCCTCCCTCCCAGTCAGGAGGTAAAGATGGTTAGAAAGGAAGAGTCACCAGAAGGACATTTGTCACACGCCCACAGATAAGGGCTCCTTCAACAAATTAACACAAGATATGAGACCTTGGGAGCAAGTTTGCACAGAAACCGAGTAGGATACTCCTATGTTGTTCCCAAAGTACCGAATATAAACGGAATTTCAGAGCATCTCACTGCCCAGAAAGGCACAGGCTGGGGATTGTGTTGCATCCATGGGGATGATGTTGCCATGGAGATACAAGTACGTGTACAGTGAAAACCTAGAATAGACAAACGCTTGAGCGGTAGTCCGGTTTGCGTTGTGCAGCGTCTAAATATTTAACCTAAGAGAGGATGCATCTGTGATAAAAATGTGAATAAAGCACAGCCACATTGCACAAGAAGCAAACATGGCTGTTGCGTTTACAAGACATTTAAAAGCACCTGTTAAACAAATGCATCTCTACTTCAATGAAATGTTGTTCATTTATTTTGGGACAAAGGGTTAACTTTTATGATGCAAAGTTACAAAGAAACATGTACAACTGGTATTCAAAATGTCCTGGAGCAACTGGAGGTGCTTCTGATTATTCTGATTGCTGAATTATGGAATTTCTAAGAAATACTTTCTAAACATAACATTTTCTCTGTCATACAAACAGCAGCAATGTTATGGCTTTTAAAGAGCAAATTGCAGTTCATGAATACTCAATTCAGTTTTCATAAATTATCAAAATAAATAAAACCTATTCAGGAATATTATGAAGAGAAAAGCAGCCATGTTTAAATGGTTGTTATAAAAAAAAAGAAAAAAAAGTCCAAACTTGTCCAGTAATTCCATTAGCAAAAATATTTTGCTTTTGAAGATGAATCATACAGCACATTACTTAGGGTTTAACAATTCATAAAGTGGGGAAAATAAAAATTCTAAAAAGATAGACCTGGCTCAAAAAGCATGGCATAATTTGGTGATTTCTCTAACTTATTTTATTAAAGTCTTGTGCTTTGGCCTTGCAACATGTACATAGGAGTTTTGTTCCTGATGACCTCTTTATTGAAAGTTTGCAAGATAAAGCATGAACAAATAAAAACCAAACTTCCTTGATTCTTCGGAAAACAACTAGCTTTCTGGGTCCACCTAAAAGAAAATTGTTATTCAACGGAGACTTGAAAACTTTATTCAAAATGAGAAACTGAAAATGGAAGAGGTTACCGTTTCCACATTTTCCACAAAAAATCAAAGAAAAAAAAATTATCCATCTTGCTCGTGTCAATAAAATTCCAAATTGCACCAACTGAGAATCCATAGACAGCACTTAACCAAAGTTACATGTTGGTGAAAGGATGAAATATTTTAGTCTTTCCCCCAAAATCAATCCCTTTGGAAACATCTGAGGAACCGTGTGTGCCCCTACGTCTGGGATTCCAGGAAGAGAACGTTGTGGTTGTCTGAGAAACAGTTGGCATTGGACTCATACAAGCTCAAGTACCTATAGAGAGAAGGGAGGGAAAAAAATAGGCCCAGTCAGTCATGCCCGTCTTTAAAAACAACCCTCATTAAAATAAGTCACACAAACTAATGCTTATCATTGTTTTATGGATCATCTAGTGAATGTCCTTCGAGTGTGTGACCTTAACAGAAGAATGTAATGGCATTTGCTTTTGTCTAGTAAGAATGGAGGAAAAAACGGTAAAAACCTGCGAACTGTGAAGTTATCACTTTTAATTAACAAGTTGAAATAACTTAATCTAATAATCAGTCTCACATTCATTTCTCACTTCATTTCACAGACCACACTGAAACATCTCTAATTTGCATCAGATTCACTAAGAGCTGACAGAAGGCTGTTCAATTTACCAAAATAGCAAGCGTCAGGAGAATGCGTCACGTGGTCAGTTCAGGTACACCCCTCATGTCACATAAGCTCTGGAGTAAGGGGAAGCAGCGCCCCCCCTTGTAAAAAGGGCACACACCATTCAGTAGTTGTGTGAACAAAGATTCATGATTTTTACTGGACTATGTCCAATCCAAATTTTCTCCCTCACAACTTCAACTCAGAAGAAACTACATGAATGGAACAGACTCCACACTGCTCTGAATTAGACATTTTTCTCAGTTCTCCACTTATTTGGCTGGTGTTGCTGATCTAGATGCCTCTGTTAAGACTTGCTGTCCTCTGATCATTTATGCAGGTCTCCTCTATTCAAACAATGGTCCACCATTTCCTGAGATCTCCTGCTGCTGCTGCTTTCAATTGCTTCTATCCCTTCTCTTTCATATCCTGTTTCAATTAAAAAGGCTAACATGATCTTCACCTGAAGGCACCTTCCCTACTTACCTCTTCAGGTAACCAACATAAATGCAGGAATTCGCTGCAAAGGCTCATTCGGTGAATTTATTTCAATCCATAGACAGCCTATGACACTTTCTACCATTCATGTGATTTGACTTTGCTGAAATGAACAGTCAGTAAACGTGCTGAACAGTCTTCAACTCTTCTCAGTTTCCGTTTGCTGTCTGCCATCGTCTCAGATTTCAGCATGTCTAGTGCACAGTTCACCCTTGTAAACACAATCCCAGTCTTTTTTAAACCTAGGTATTTATTCATTTAAAACCTAGAGAGTCTACCAATTTCTTCCTTTCAGCCAAAAACTTTATGCAGTCCAGCCAGACAGAGAGTAACTATAAATGACATCGTCTTCATTTTAAAACCATCAAACATAGGAAACAAAATGAGCCGCGGAAAATGAGGGAATTTTTTTTTAAATGGACCGCTAACGAGAAATCAGCCGTGCCGTGATATCTTCTGAAATCAGTGGCAATCAGATCACATCAAGGACAGGGATCATTTTAGCTAGTTACTTTACAGATTACACATCAGGCCAAGTACCGCCCATCACAAACTAAACGGCTGGGAACACAGTTAAATAAATTGTATACAATAGTGTTCCTACACCAGCAACTTTCAATTGGGCTGTGTACATGTTTAAATCAATTTCAGTGAGTTTTATTTTCAACACAATGTTGTCATGTAATTTATTAGTTTCCATCCACTTAGCAATCCCTTAAGCTCATTTCATTAACATGCACAACTATAAAAAGAGCTGTAATTACTTATTTAAATAATTGTGACAAATGGCTTGCTGATGCAGAGGACATCAACATGTAGCATTTAAAATAATTGAAAAAAAAAAAAAGAACCTAGCAGCTATTTGGTATTCCTACGCATAACCTAATGTGTATAGCATTAATTTAGATCATGAGCCAAAGCGTACTGAACTAACCAAAAACTGCCCTCAACCTTAGTTATTCTTGATGAATTGTCTTGTTTGGGGATGAAATCGGCAACAATGTAAGCTTGTAATCCTGAGTCACGCCTAATGGTGTAAAACATTTTGCATTATATTTAACATGTATAAAGAAAATTGGCAATATCAGTAGAAACACACTGTTCATCACATTAGAACTGTCCAATACTGTCAAAGCTGAATTTAATTTTCAAACATCTTAAATAAAATACCTTTATTGTGCCTTGGCTGTTGGCTGCAATCAGCACATTGGACTCCTGAAAAACACATTCACAGTAAATACACGCAAGTTAATTACAAGTTCACATTTATAAAATCCCAATAGCATCATTATCCATATGTACATATTTTTTATTTCAGGAACGGACCACTCTGGTCTTAAGAGATCTGAAGCCCTGCATGTCTACTACTGATCAGTTAAGAAAAAGCCAAAGCGTTGTGGGAGTGATTCCAGAAAGAAAAATGCAACTGTTGGTTCAGCAATGGATAGTCATCTTTCAACCCCAGAAAACTGGTATACAATTATAAATGTCCTTAAATGCTATATCACATTCCCATTTCATCATTTGTAAATTAAATATTCCCTGACACCAAAAGACAATACTGAAGGCATTCCATGTACAAAATTTCCCATTTTTCTCCAATTTTCCCCATTTGACATAGGTATCTGTACAATAGACAGCCAACATCAAATATTTAAATACAATTTTTAAGTAGTTCACTGGATAAGCAAGCAACACTTACAAAACAGTTACAACACTTTAAACATCCAATGCTTCTTAAACAACCATATGTATTCTATAGTCACTCTATAAACATCGCAAAAAAGCGGTAAACCCTTTTTTTAGGCAACTTAATCTCGCTCCATTTACAAAACCTCTTAATTAGTGTGTGTAAGGAACAAAAGCCCTCTTACATTAAGTCCATTTCATTCTTTTGCCTAGAACAAGTTTTACAAGAGTAAACACCCTCTAGCGTTGAATTAGTTTTTTTCGGCCTATTTCTGGAGAAATCCATATTAACGCTTTGCTGTTAAAAATTGCAAAACAAACAAAAATTTGCATATTCTTCTTGGAGACCTCCTTTGCAATGCAGCAGTTTTGATGAGAAGAATGAAAATGAACCTAGGGAAATTACAGCTCTGAAGCAGCCCAGTTTCATGTGTCTAACATGCTCTTTAATGGGCCCATCAAAGCTTTAACACATGGGAATACCAGGTCGCGACCAGAAAATCTTATTTTGAGCATAATTGCCAAACCCCCTCCAAAAATATGCATTTCTATGTGATGCCCACGATGGTAGCTGATGTTGCGTCATGTAAAACCTGATTTACTACCCATCCACATGGTGGTCTTTCAAATGTATATTACTGCCGAATGATTTGAAAGGAATTTTCCACTTCAGAAGATTTCTGGAGTGCCAGACAGCTGTGTCGTCCTTAGCCACATGCCAGACTTCTGATCTATTATGCTGATTGGGGCGCCTGCTGTCTTTTGGCCACTGGGAGACAAAGGCACACACCTGGGCTGCCAACCTGGCCACATTTTAGTATGCCGAGGGGGAACTGCGCTAGAGTCTTAACATTTATTAAATAGATTGATTAGATTTTTTATTTTAGGCCCTGAACAAACTAGAAATTAATGCTGGTAGAACTAGACTCATGATTCAAAGTCTGAAATTTTAAATAGGACAGGAGCTTAGCTATGGTAATAGTGAGTTAGACACAGTCTTACCCCATCCGGCAGCGCCCTCCAGCACACGGCACTGACAAACTCATTTGTGTCATCCTCCTTCTTGTCTTTATCCAGCACACTCTTCACAGTGTCAAACTTGAACGTCAGCAGTGTCTTAGACAGCCCCTTGTAGTACAGATACAGGGAGTTGTTTTCACTTCCTGGCAACGACAGGTGAACGTCGTTAAAGCAAGGATACCACTGAGTGGGGAGTAAAGTGTCCATTGTATACTTTGTCAGGCCTTTAAAATATCCATCATTAGTCCAATTCCACTTTCATTCTTAGTCTTTGGGGAACATCTGGGCCAATTGTGTCTACAGAACTCATTGTCCGTATTACATTTTTTTGACCATATTAGTGACCACCATGAAGACATTGTCACAGCAAACGCAATTTAAACAGTCCAAAAAAAAAGGCAAGGTCACAAATACAAAGGCGGCTATGTGAAAACAATAAAAATTCACCTTTTTGGGTCTTAAACTTTTACAGATTATAATGAAGGTGATTACAGATCCATTGGCTAATAGACCTAAATCATTTTTTTTTTTTTTTTACTTTTTAATGTTTTTACCACTTTCACGGCCAAACCAAAGAAAGCAGAGCTAACCCCGCCCTATATTAACCATATAGAACAGTTGAACAAATGCAAATCTAGTCAAATCTAAAATATTTGCAGTTCCGACATTAGTTAAACTGGCGAGTACTGCGTGGTATTAATGACGGTATTTGCATTCCCCTGCTTCATCTGCTGACGCTGCCCTGCTCACAGAGATTAATATCGTCCAAAGCCTGCAGAAACCTTTTGGACATTCGACAGTCAATCGCTTCCCCCAACTAGCAGCTTTTCGGCAGCCATTGTACAGGTGCTTGGGCCCCTGCAGGTCAACTCCCTCTATACCCAGTCCCTTTCGTTCCTTGCAACCGTCAATACACTCTGCTAACCTACCACGCAGTGGCCTGAGGGAGTTTTGAGAATACACCGAAGTAAGGAGGGAGAAAAAAAATGTATAAATAAATAGTCTCAGAGGTCGGATCTAGTAGGCTTACCAGCCTCACCTTAGCGTGCATGTCAGACCGGCACGGAGGCACACGTGCCAAGAAGGTGAAGTGGAACTTTGAACAGGCACAATCAGAGTTTGGCTTATATTATCAGGGCAGAGCCTGGAGTAAGAAAACAAAAAAACGGCAGACGTAACAAAACCCTTGAAACTTAATTTGGAACACGCACACCAGACAAACGCCAATGGAAAAACCCAGGATCTGGCCATGTGACACCACATACTAATGTATACACATGTACAGGTATACAGAGCCTACATAAAATGTATGTTTCTTTAGATTACGTTCACTCAGAAGTGCAGAAAAACTTTAAATTAACTGGTTAAATGTTTGAACATTTCCCATCATTAATCTTTTGCCTCTCGCAAAACGATCTATATCTGAATCTCTAAATTGTGAGGTGTATTCTGTCAAAACAAGGCAATGACTAGGCGGTGTGCTATTTAAAAGCCTTATGTCCTTCTATTAATTGTCTTTCAAATGCATGGACAAGATCAGTTTCTCATTTAATCATGACTACTTGGCAACAAGGATGTTAATTTCGTGCTGTACTGACCACACAGCCACCTTCCTATTCTTTCTCCATTTAAATCCAGATTAAAATGTACAGCCTTAGGCCTATGGGCACCCCAAATTTCTCATTGACCTTTTCACATTTCTGTGGTTCCACTCAGGGAGAAAATGGGTATCTCAGAATTGACCTTAGTTAGTTAGCTACGCAGACAGAGCTTGTTAATAAGAGGGCTTTCAGCCAAGCTGCTCAATCAGCAGACTGCAGCATCACAGATTCCCAGGTAGAGGCAGGGGCACAGCTGTCGTAGGACTGCAATGTTCGAGTTGCGACAGCCACTGCTCTTAGGCACCAAAATAACTTTTAAATGAACCTTTAAAAGGTGCTTCAGCAGAGGCGGTGAAACGTGATAGCTTTAATCAACCGCAAGAGAAGATTCATCTTTAAAACCTGTAACCTTTTAAACACTGAGAACATTTTATAGTCCTCTCACGGTTCTCGGGAATAAACTACAGGGAAGATGAATGCAACACTAAACCCATTCACCACTTTTAATCCAAGAGGAAATATCAGTTCTCTGAACGGAAAGCCTTGCGTTAAGCAAATGTGAACCACAAATCAATTCCTCCAGTCGCCAGCAACGTTTCACGCGGACAAATCATACAGGAAATTAAGGGATCAATTTCCTTTCCACAAACCCATTGTTCTTAATTCTTCAATCATTTAAAAATGGCTTTATTAAGAAGTTTGGGTAACCGTGATTTCCTGAAATAGAAATATAGGAAAATTTCCCTCAAGAACGCAGAATTATCTGAGCAGATAAGACAAATCATCTTAGGCGTCACACGTTCGCAATCCTGTAAAATGTAGTGGGGATGACAGTCACTGTGACTGACTACCCTGAAGACCGATGGGTAATATCCACAATTTCAGGGAACCTTCCCTTATGTCCTCCAAAGCCCTCAGAAGCTACCAGAGAGTCATCCTCAAAATGTCTGTCAGGCTCCTCTGCATGAAAAGGAGCAGGGTGGGCACAGAGGATGCTGGGAGACCGGCTGTTCTGCTGAAACCAAAGCCCAAGGCACTCATGTAACCTTTTTCCCAGGTTAGCGATAGCAGAGCCCTACTGGATCTGCGTCTAGGCGGAGAAGACCTCTGCACCCAGGAGACTGAGCTTATCGCACTCCCTTCCTTCTGTTCCCTGGGACGTCCCTTCCCGGGATGCTCTCGCCTTCCATAACCTCTGGTGCACAAGCACCCTCTTCAATGTCGTCGAAAAAGGCCACCCTCAGCACTAGAGGGGGAGCGGTCCCTCCTACGGGTGCTGGGGCTGTGGAGGCAGAGGCCAGGCGACGAGCACGTTCAACTAGCACCCTCCTCTGGATGTTGGAGCAATGCTCACAAAAGGAGGGCTCCTGCCAATCATTTGTCTTTATATGAAGCATAAAAATGACAACTGAAGTGTACCCACGTGTAGCACTCATCTTAGTTCTGCTTTCTAGCAATCAGATCCAGTGTGCAGTACAGTTATTTCAGGCACAAGGCTTGGGTGTTCTCTGTGGCAGAGCCCTGCACACAGCTAAAACGCCATAAGCTCCAGCCGGTGACTAATCAAAATACCAGTGTTGCAGCCACAACCACAGATGCCTGCTTTCCTGGAGGAAGTCACAGGAACACACAACATAAAAAAGCTTAGTTAAAAACAAAAAGGCATTGCATCTAAAATGAAGCGAATGCTAGACCCGTGGAAGAGCTTCCATAAACTGACTAAGCAGCGATCGGGATAGCAAGCAAACGCAATACACTGTTCCTACCAAACTTTCCCTCTCTCACATAAAAAAAGTAGTAATAACACATAAAAACTGTATAAATACAGGAGTAAATCTCAACAGTACACAAATGCTAATTAAGGGGAGTATTACAAAAAAGAAAAAAATACTGCCAGAGATTGAGATATCTCCTCGGATAATTCTGGATTCTGGAGGGAAATTACTCATTTGTGATGACTACACAGCACATATTAAAGAGGGAACTTCTGATTAGAACTCAGCTTAAATGTTGGAAATGAATATGTATCCATACTGCAGTGCAGACCCTTACCTTAAAGGATATCTTTTTATATTCCACTTGTCACAGGGGAGTCATCAAGACAGATTTTAAATTATTATAAATCGCACTGCACTTGAATTATGAGCCATAAGGATAATTAAATCAGCCTTGGATATACAAGTATGAACTCTCAGTGTGGGGCATAAAAGCCATTAAAGTAGCAGATGGTAGGACTAACGTAAGGGTGATGTCCCAACCGCCTAACACATACCAGTGAATTCCATTCAATAGGCCCACACGTGCCCGCGCACGTGCACACACACTATATAATGAAGAACAAAGGTGACAAAGCAGTAGTAATGCACTACCATCGTAGCCTTCCCAAATAGTCTTCCGATTTGCTGGCTAGCACGCCTGTGTGTTTTTCCCCAAACCATTTCACATTTAAAAATAAAAATAATTTACGCATATTCTCATTTGGATTTATATTTTAGCCCATCACCAAGTCTAAGCAAGGAAGGCCCTCCGGAAAGTGTCCCACCATCACACCCACAGTGGAAACTTATTTTTACATATAAATTATAAATAAATATCAATCTCCGCATGGCCAAATATGCTTCAAGAAATTAATTACACTGGTCTCTTATTCCTACTTTAATTTTACGAGGCTTTGATGTTTAAGCAAAAGTTGTTGAGACAGAAATTAGACAGTGTGCATCTATGTTGGGGCACAGGGCCAGTGGATGGACAATTAATACACCAAGGTCTATCTAAGCCAGGAAAGCTGAAAGCTGGGAAATGAAGTTATCCAGCAATCTCAAAAGCCAGCCCTTTGAAAAGAGCTTCGCTTGAACAGAGCACCGATCAAAGCGGTCCTTGCCCAGAGTAAAATGCGTCACTGTGGCAGGCGAGATATTTCAATTATTAATTTGTATTAAACCGGGAACAATCGTTTTTAGAGCACAGCGAGGGCGCTGAAACGAGGAGTGGCTGCTGAGGATCAATGTTTGGTTAATTAAAGAGTAATATAAGGGTGTGATGGATCCAGAGTGAGTTTTCATCCAGGGGGCAGAGAGAGCTAGACTGTGGTAGCTAGCTAATAAAAAAACAGGAGAGGCAGGGTGTCTTAATGCTGAAGTTGGGAGGCAAGGGTAGCTCCACAATGAAGGGCACAGTCTACCTGCACAATGTCTGGAACAAAAAAGCCAAACATCATATCTGATAACTGAATCCGTTTCTCAAAACTAACAGCCTGCTTCAACAGGGAGATGTAAGGAGGAGAGAGAGAAAAAACAAAACCTGTCACTTTGTTCCCCCTGCCCGGGTGTGCTTGTTAGTAACTACTACGGTCTACTGTCCCACGGTTTACATGGCCCGCCCCCGAGTTGCCTCGCTCACCATTTTAGCTAGATGCTCAAGGGCTGGACCTTTTCACACTGAACCGAGAACATGCAACCCAGCTAGCATTCCTGAGAGTATTGCGATAAATGTTTTCAATAATTTGAGGGTTACTAGGTACAATGGTTGGCCAGGAACAAGATGCAAACATTATCCGTTTTGAGGTTCTACAAGAAAAGAATAAATTACTTCAAGGGCAGGAATGTACTTCAAAAGGGCAGGAACCGAAATGCCAACTTACTACAGACATGCATTTTGGCAAGTAAAATAATAGTTGCAATTTCGCAGGGAACCGGCAAAAAAGATGGGGCTGCCCGTTTATTTCCCTCCCCAAATTTCATAGTGAGCTGAAATCTCTACTCTTTGAACATAACTACTGAAGCAGTCTCCCTACATTCATGGACTATTTCTATAGCTTATATAACAACAACAAATAACATTGCTATAATCTTGTTAAAGGACAAAGCATGCATAAAATTAAAAGTTTTTTGCTTTTTAGCTGTTACACTCACCGCACGCCACATAGTCCCCGTTGGAGGCAAGGCCAACAAAGTTCTTTTCGTTGATGTGGCCTTTGAAGGAGCGCAGGCAATGGGGCTTGTTGACGTTCCACAGTTTCAGCTGACTGTCCGTGGAGCTGCGGGAGAGGCGCAACGGTCAATTCCAGGCGGGAGTGGAAGCAGCCGTGGTCAAGCCTATCCACTAATTGAAGCATGTCGCTTTGCACTAGAATGCTCCTGTTGGACGGGCTCTACCTTCTCAAGAAGACCTCAACATAGTCTGCAAGATGTGCCCACTTGAAAAATGGGGTCTCAACCCTCAGAATTGACACTGGATTACTCCACATATCGGATCTCATACCAAAATTACTTAATTTCAGAAAAAGCAGGATACGTACGCAGACACGATCTCCTCTCCATTAACAAACTTGGCGTATGAAACAGCTTTCCTGTGACCTTTGAACACCATGATGGGCTGCTTAGTGTTACGGAGGTCGTAATAGTGGACACAGTGATCTGGATGATGGAAAGGTTTAATGATTCAGTTAAAGTCACAGAATGCCACAACCACTCTCCCATAAAAGTATCTGTCCCGTTAACCACTATTCTGGATAGTAATGGTTCATGCAGTCAAAACAGAAAACAATAGCATAGAAGTAAAAAAATAATAAAATAAAATAGTCTTTTCAGTAATCTGACCAAGTCATTCAGATAAAAACCATATAATATGCAATTGAGGTCAATCAAATTTGACCTCATCCATTAGAACAGGTAATGAAAACTACAAAACTTGCGGCTCGGAACGAAAGAAAGTGAGGTGAGGAACTGCTCACCTGCACATCCAAAGGCGAGATGGTATCTTGATGTGGGGCTGAACTTTACACAACACACATTTGCTTTGGCCTCAATGCTGGCGACTGAATTGTCCAAGTTAGTAGACCATAACTTGACTGAAAAGCAAAATTACAAGTTTTAATTTTTTTAAAGTACTGCGTCTATCATTTCCAAAACAAGGACTGGACTTATTTAAGCATACTCGGGGTTTCCAACCTTTTTGAGGAATAATATTTGCAGTAAAAATGTTTTATGGGCAAAAACATTCTCATTGATGTTGATCTGAGGGGTGGGTATGGGGGTGCAGCGGCTTGGTTCTGACCAAGCCATGTTGCTATTTATCCTTTATTATATATAGTTTCCTGGCTTTAACAATTCACAAAAAAATTTAACTGCTTTTTTGTCATCAAATCAGGGTATCTAGCACAAGCACAAATCACTGTATTCTGTATCTGCAACTTGAGGAAATACGATAATTTCCTCGTTTCCCACTTCCATGCCTTTAAAATGTCTTTAAATGGTTTTCCAGAACATGTGGGAAACCTGATATTTCCCCGATGCTACTTTTCAGCATGAAAACCATTCAGTTTAAAAATGACCCATCGCCTGAAAGGGTTATATAGAATTAACTGCTATTTTCATGATTTATGCCACAAGAGACTATTACATCAATGTCTATAATCTCTAAATCGCATGTCTAAATTTTGTCCATTCATTCATTCATTCATGAGACAGCAGGTGCACACTGCAGAATCCTAATTGAAAAATGATGTGAACCTTGAATGCAGACGTTCCAGCAAAACTTGATGCGCCTGCTGGAAATAAGCAGGCTGAACTACTTTAATTCAACATCATTTTGTTCTATGGCTACCACTGCTCAATGCAATTCTTAGCTACTGTAATAAACAGGTTGTAGAACACAATACTCAAAAATACAGGGCCTCCACATGTGACCGACACATGAAATTCGCTTACTACTCCACCAGTCATATAAAAACTTATTTGTGTAGCGAGATTACTTTAACGGACACGTCGTTATAAATGCTCTGAAATTGGTGAAATCGAGAGGAACCCTCGAGAAGTATCGACTACAGAACCGCGAGGACAACGGAAGACAACGTGTTCAGGGTCCAGCATGGGCTGGACGGCTCAAAACATCCTGTAAAGAAATTCACATCATAGCCCACCACATCAGCTGCATCGCTCAAAACCCTTATCGCTGGGACACCTAGCCACGTTGTCGCACACAAACCACTCCTAACACCTGCCAACACCCACGCGAGTGCAGTGGTGCAAAGAGGATGGGAAATGAAACCGCGGCTGAATTGGGTAAGCTCTCCCGCACCTCGTCTATTCCTGAAAGGCTGCAGCTCTTTACATCAATGATCTGATAAGCTAACCATGCACACCGCGCTATTGTTTCAGCTGTACCTTTAGCGTCATCAGAGCCAGAGGCCAGGAGCTTGGGATCCATCAGGTTGAAATCCACACTCCAACATCTTTTCTCATGCTCCTATGAGGTTAACAAACACACAGCACATTTAAAACAAATGCCACTCAGATTGGAATTTTATCCAAATTAATTCTAGACTTTTACTACTGTTACTATAAGGTCACTTAATCATCAAAAACTTATTCCGATAAATATGCAGTAAAAGCCAGCATATTGGACAAGCGTCAACTTCCCCTTTTTACAGAAGAAAGAGTGCTTCTAAAACAGGAACTTGGAAAAAAGCAGAAGGATCTTACAGAATTTAGGAAAGTGTCATCTATTGAAACAACGACATAAACCACGTGCATGTCAGTGGCATACAGAGGCCACACGGATCAGAGATGCGTACCTGATAGACCTTAGACCTCTGTCCAGTGAAACCATCCCAAAGAATGACTGTCCCCTCATAGTCACTGCTTGCCAAGAGATTCTTGTGGTAGCTACTCCAGCTGATACAGCTAGAAAAATACCAGTGTAGAAAAATAAACCTCTGCTACCGGCTTTTCACACTCACTGTTTGAGGAACGGTTCATTAAAGCGGCTTGCATTCAAGAACATATTTGCTTATTAAACAGATAAGGTAAAATAAATATTGGGAATTTAAACATCATAAAATGAAAGTGAAGTCAATCACTGAGCAAACAAAAGGCAAAATGAGGAGGGGAAAGCTTAAATGTGGCTTTACTTTCTAAGAGGCCAATTATGCAAAAACAGCTTCTGTTAAAATAGAACCAGAAAAAAATGCAAAGAATGCTCATTAACATGCAAATGAAGGCAAATGACAATCATGGTAATTTAGTCTTAAATACAAAAACAAAAAAAAAGCCGTCCAATGAAAAAAAAAAATCAAGTGATAAGACTTCCGTCATAGAAAAGATATGCAGAAATTAAACTAACTCCTTGCTTTCTTAACATCTTATTTCTGTGCACATCACTGATAACTGAATAACATTCACATCAAGACCCATAGTTAACATAATATATTGTTTACTTATGTTCCTAAAAGTGTGTTCATCATTTAGTCTGTTAAATGAAAATAGTGGGCTAATAGAGAAATAAATGCATTAAAAACATCAATTTAAAAAAATCTAAATGCATATTAGAATAACTATATTATTTTATTCTACAAACTGCCTTACATATGTGGCCTATATGAGGCAACCACAAATTTTGCAATTAAGTAGGGAAATCTGAAGCGAGAACATAAAACTGACATCCATAAATATAGATTCAGATAGATATAGATTTTTTCCCCCAGCAAATTTGACTAATGGGGGCACTATGGGGATATAAATACCGCATATCATCAGAACTTGATAAAGACCAAAACAGTTCAATAAACTGTCCTTCAGACTTTATTCTTATAAATCAGCTTTTTCCTCAGATGCTCCAGGTATCACATCCAATTCTTAGGATTCAGTGCCGCTGTACTCAGCTCAGAGTACTCGGGGAAAATTTCAGACTTTATGGGCAACAACTGGGAGCACGCTCCGAGTTAAAACCCCAAATGTGTTCTGTTGCTCTCAGAGCAAATGCATGGACATAGCCCATTACAGACACATACCGCCCTTTCTGAAATCTTTGCTACATCCAATGAAATTGCTAACTTTTTTTCCTGCCCCCTCTACTAGACAAAAAGAAAAATGCAGTTGTACCTTATTTTGGAGTTGCATGTCATCTCGTTGACGGGGTAATGGATGTCCACTGCGTCCTGGATCACCGTTCCATATTCAAACACTTTAATTTTCTTGGTGACGCCGGCGATGGCGAAGTAATCACAGTCGCGGTCAAATTCAATACTGCAAAGTGGGGAGTTTAGCAGAGAAAAGCAAGGTTGTCAAACGCTGAAACCCCAGTCCTCAACACGAGCCGTCTAACACTTCACTGGCTTTCCCCCTCCCATTACCATTCAAATAGGGCAGACTTTAAAATCCCACCTATTCATAAATATTTTGTAAGACAAGGGTGATATACAGGTACATCTCCTGCTTCTAAGACAAGCGATTACAGCTTTTCTGTTAAAATACTGAGCCTGCACGGAAGGATGTGTCCCATTAGTAATAACATGGCTCAAGACTAAGTGTGCCACAAAACATTTTATTTTACAAAATACGGTTTTGAGACGGCAACATTCCGATTACACAATGGCCACAAGTTACTATTCCGTCGCATTTGCTTAGATAGTGCAAGCATATCATAAAAGGGCAATCAAGAGTAAAAATGGGCAGGGCATTGATGTGATCAAGAGTCTAATTAAAACAATGATATAACACACACACACAGACACTTTGAATTATTAGTTCTATTCAAGATATATTAAAAATACAATTTAGTAGATTTTGCTTGTGACCTCAAGAGTTCAGAATAAAATTCTACATCACCCAAGAATTCAGGCAATCAGAAAGGATCTGAGGATTACAATCTTCAAAACTCAAACACTACACTGTGAGTAAAATAGAATCCTAATACCACATTTCAAAAGTCTGGCCTTTACCTCCCAAAAAGGAAAAAAATACTTTTCATACTTAAAAATATTCATCAACAATTGAGTATTGTTTAAAAATAATTGATTCGGATAAAATCTGTAATGCAAGACTACCACCTTCTGGACAACACAAAGCAAAAACAAATTATGACTCCATTCATGAAGACATTTTGACAAGAACACATCAACACTGCAGTAACATAATTGTTTAGTCTGCCTTGTGAAAAGCAATAGAGGATACCTGGACACAATACTGGAGCCGTTGTAGAGATCGCTGGCATAAGAAAGGGTCGCCAGAGGCCGTACAGAGTTGTAGCGTGTGAATTTTGAGAGACACTCCATGAAATCATCGAGCTGGTTCACAGTCCTGGTTTCATCTGAGATGGGAACAATCAAAAGAGGTCATATGAGTCAAAACATTTCTGAATATTTGCACTATTTAAAATTCTTTACACTGCTTCAGTAGAATGTCAGTATATATTTCTCAGTAACCTGTAGAATATATCTTGTAATCTGACCATAAATCACACACCTCTTCAAATGCATCAATTTAACATAGTTGTAAGAATATTTATAAATAATCTTGCATCAAATAAAATATTGGGAGCTGCAGCCTTACTGAACTTAATTGATCATTATCTAAAACCCTTAAGTCACCCCAATTGCATTCCTAACATCTTTGCTGGATGAGAAGGGAATAAAAATAAAAAGTCACAGGATGAGTTTTGAGTGTGCTTAAGTAAACGTGTGTTAAATTCAAGGCCACAGTCAATTTAGTCTAATTTATTACACATTCACGAGTACATAAATCAGGGCTTTTCAACCAATTCTTGCCTTCACCAAACACCTAAAAGCATTTATTAATGGTCACTGGTAGAATATATTGCCAAATCACAAACTCAATGAGAAGCTTATGCAGTCCAATATTAGAACAAGCCAATTTCCAGTAATTTTTAGAAACAAAAAAGCTGAACCAAAGATTATACACTATAACCCCCAGTCCAAAACCGCTCCCTAATCACGCCACCTACATACTATCCCTCCATTTGCACATTCGTGTGAGCCAACATCACGATTAAGGGCGTCCCGATATAACCGAGTTTATAGCTTTGAGGGGAAGACGCTGTTCAGCTTCCCAATTAAACCCGAGAAACGGAGTGCAAGTGCCGACCTAAAAAAACGAGGGTTCGCGGTTTTACCGGATTTGAATTCCTAAAGTCCAATCAAAAATACCGGAGTGCGTGGCGTGACTAATTCAACCATGGAAACATTCCGAAATTTTGATCGCAGGTTTAACCATAAAAAAGTCATTACACTAAAGATTTTTTTTTAATGTAGTTCTGGTTTTAGCAATTAAAATATCAACGTTAGCATTTTAAGATTCACTTAAGATCATTTGTTAGGATCGTGGTACAATCCATGTTAACTTATTGCCTCGCTTCATCGCCAGCGAGTGTCCCTTTCTGTTGCGTCCTGATCCCTCCAATCAGGCGACACCCGAAATGGAAGGAGAGTTTCTAGGGAGCCGTTTGGGATTGGGGGCAAGCCTGTGAGGAGTTTACGTTTACCCGTTAGCCGGGACATCCTGTTAGAGAAGTAGCACTGTTCCAGGTCCTCGAAGTGGGCTGTAAGCCTCTTTCGTCGAGAAGCTAGAGTGCTGTTGTACCACGTCTGCCGTTTCCCCTAACAGTGAAAATTAACATGTAAAGACAAGCATGGCTGAAGCTGGCACATATCCACATCTAGAAAATCAATGTTAATTTACTTAAAGCAGAAAAACATCCACCATTTCAACAGAAGAATTTAACTTCTAGAGGCTAGCAGAGAGGAAAAACAGCCATCAGCAGTACTTAGAAGTCAAAGGACTTACAGGGAAAATGAGATATGAGGAATATGAGGTTAAAATATTTTATTATGTCACTCTACTGTATGACATGGGTGTATTAAATCCAACAGACACCTGTGATCCTCAATAGGTAGGGATGGTACAGAAAGACGGACCCACCTGGGAACTGCCACCAAAGCCCGGAGGTTGGGCGTACTCTGTGGGATCTATAATACTGCTGGAAAAACAAACAAAAAATAGTCATGAACCTATTGAAATACACTCTTTACACATTAGGGGCAAAAAGTGGCTGCTTTCCTCTTTACCTCTAATTTATATAGATTTATTTATTGACAGATTTTGCACTTCAAGAACATTTGGGCCTTTCCCGTGCAAAACGCAATCACATGCACTCGTTTCCGAACCAATACAACTGTCTGAAAATGAATACAATTAATTTGTCTGCATTTTTAAAAAAAGATACAACTACAGGCTAACTCCGCAATTGCAATAATTTCCTGTCAATCATGTTAGTAACACAAACCTCATTCTCTTTATCTGAACAAAAGGGAAGGGAATTAAAAATACTTCTGATTTCAAAGGACAAAGAAAATTATATTACCTTAGAAAATATTTGCAACGTAACGTTAAATGCAGTTATACTGGAAATTATACTGTGAAGTTGTGACGAAGCCCCAGTACCGGTCCTGGTGTGAAGGAGGGA
>JAOVYW010000037.1:5302168-5316168 GCA_025775045.1 Hiodon tergisus | reverse complement strand
TTCTGAGAGCACTCCACGCCGTGTGTGTGCGTGCATGTGTGTGTGTGTGCATGTGTGTGTGCATGCATGTGTGTGTGCATGTGTGTGTGAGAAAGCAAGGAAGAAAGAGACCAGCCTGACAGTTTTTCTAAGAGCACTCCATGCAGCCTCAGTGTTTCTGTGGCAGATGCTGCCTGCGGAACAGCAAGGTCACTGCAAATTCTCAAGGTCTTCTGCGGAGTCTAACAAGCAGAGATGTGCTCCCCCTGGTGCTTGATAGCCAGCAAGGGCCTCTGTGCCCCCGGCCAATCCCCACTCAGTTGAGACTGGTGTTCATCTCGTTACTGGCTCAGATTGCTACGCTCCTTGTTTCCCATCATGAGCGTCCACAGTCAGAGCAGACAACGGCACAGACGCCCTTCGTGTCATTTTGGTCGGCCCAACGACAATACACAGGTCTATAGATCAGGACCTTCATATAATTTAAAAAATAGGTCTGACATAGGAAAATTCATAAGAAAAGAAAATCTTACTGACTGCTTTGTGCAGTATATTTTAGGTTTGTGAAGTACTCTGACTAGTTTAAATTGAGATTAAAACGAAATCCAGCACTTACCAAGGTTCCAAACAGTGGAGTGTTCACTGAGCCTGAGAGTAAACAAAACGTTTGTCCACTCCGATTTGTTGATCTGCTAACAGTATTTAGGGTTGAACATGCGTTTGTTAAAGCCACATAAAAGTAACTGCTACACACTAATGTCAAAATGTAGTTAAAACTCAAAGCGTGCTATCACTTACATTTTTAATCAGGATCTTTGTTGATCTAATGCCCTAATATGTTCGCTAATGAAACTCTTCTTAACATTGTGTGGTGAACTAGAGACCCAGCACATCCAAGCGTTGAAATATCAAAGCTAATTGACTGCAAATCTATTTGAGCTCAGGTTTTAGGTTTTTTTTTTTTTTGGGCTGTTACTTGAGGTTGAGGTTTGGTTTCTTGTAAAAAAACCCTGCATATTATAACTTTGGTATTTGCGCCAATCGAATATCACCTTTTAATCCTAAGGAATGTATGTTGACAGAAATTAAAATAACAGAATATATAAAGAAATAGAAGTGCCCAAGACAATGCAGTATAGATGTTGATGCAATAAGCATTGTATAGCTTTGTTCCCTTCACCCCTCTATTGACGCAGTAAGATGAGATCATCGTAATTTTCAGTTTGCCATTTTTGCAGAATAAGAACAAGGAAACTGAAAGGCATGCTGAATCACTGATTTGGTCCATGAAGGCTTGCTGTGATTAGCCGTGCACCATTAGCCTACACAGTCAGTACTCAAAGGCAAGCCTAACTTCTCACAGGGAAATTGTGATCTGCTCTTTTACAATACAGAAGCTGCGCGATGGCCTGAACATTGACACGTCGCAGTGCTCCACAGATCGACTCTTTAGAATGGTGTCGGAGATGGCGGCACTGGTGAAGCCAGGGCCCCATGAGATGGGCGCTTCTGGCAGAGTAATTGAGGCAAAACTCTCTGTCATTAGAGTAGCGTCGTTGTCATCGCATGACCGTGAACAGTGCGGATGACAGAGCCTAAATTTGGGGGGGGGGGGCTTTAAGCACACAGTTCCGCTTGGATAATGATTGTCAGAATAGACACGGGGCTGGTGGAGGCAGACCGTGTCATGTCTGGGGGGGCCCGCACGGGACATCGGCAGAATGGATTTTACAATACCATCACTGACTCAAAGGGAGAACCGCCCTGGTCTGGCAGCCTCCCTTGCCCCAGTGGAGCTATCTGAGGCGAAGGATGCCCGTAACGTTTAGCTTGAGCGGCTTGACATCGTCTGCCGGGCTCCGGAAGCTAGATTACTCAACTGATGAATCGCAGCCAGTCCTCGTGTAAAGTCACGAAGCAGCAGATTCAACCCCCCAAACCCTGTTGCGTTGGACTGCCTCACTCTATCTGTGTTGTGTGTCAGACAGACTCACCACACAACTCCTGCAAGGATTGGCTAACATTCTTGCATGATGGTTGATCTTAGGGACAACTGGGGTTTTCAGTTTGTTTGCTTTGCCGTAGGGGAGTGATGTGAGAACTTAAGAATCATAAGCCCCTCCACTCCCCCCCCAAAAAATGTATTATAATGTCATTGACACCCTTATTCAGGGCAACACACAAGTTGTAAAGTGACTAACACTTGCATGTTTATACACTGATACAGGCAGAAACAGGTTAAGCCCTCAGGGACACAACTGCAGTGCCGCACCTGGGACCTACAGCCTTGTTTTAGTATCAGTATAGGGTCTTAACCCTTATAAAGACTTAACATTCTGTAAACTCCCATTGTCATCAAAAATGACCCACCTTCACTACACCCATAAAATAAAGCAGCTTAATTTATTTTTAAACCCCAAATCTATTTTGCGTGAAGAAACAACCTGCCATTCATCACAAACTTTATGAATATCAGGGTTTTCCCTCTTCAGAAAGACTACATTTAATCATTGGACACCACTTGGTTTACAACACACCTGTCATAATTTTTTTTTTTTTACTAAAGTAGAGGTTTATTATTATTATTATTATTATTATTATTATTATTATTATTATTATTATTATTATTATTATTATTATTATTATTATTGCTAAAGGTACTGCATAGGGGTAAACATACATTTTTTAGCAAGAGATAGCACTTGTATAGCCCAAGAAAGTAGCAGAAATAAGCAGAAAAAAGTTTTGAATGCATTTTATTGAAGGAAAACAAGGAAAACAGTCTTGAACTTTTTTGGCAACATAATGATGGATTTCAACTACAAAATACTAGTCTTCTCCCATTTTTTTAACCATTGCCCCCACCCACAAGGTGTATAAACAACAACAATAACTAAGAATAAAATATGATAATAGATACAACACAAAAATGTGAAGAACATAAATCAATCAACTGTAATTAGGACAATATGCAAGTGTGCGTGTATGGACTTTGCAGATGTATTTCTCACGTGTGCAGAACATAGTATTTGTTGTTGTTACAGTCCTTCTTTGGGGGCAGAATTTGCAGCCTCAATATTCAGCCCCTGAACAGCTTTCACAAGCACTGCAGAGGCTGCTGTGCGGGGGAGGCGCCCCCTTCTTTGAATGTGTGCGGTTACAAGTGCTGATCCCAGCTGCTCCAGAAACACCCTCCTCTTGTTCCGCTTATCAGGCATCCAGGTAGGGTTGATCTTGTTCCATATAATGAAGGCACTGTCTGAGGACACATCAATGACGTTATGGAAGATGACCAGGGGCCAGCGGGCAGTCAACCTTGTCCAGGTTGTCCACGCCTCCTTTGTTGTGGTTGTAGTCCAGTCCTCACGATCACTGATCTCAGTCATTTTGTGCAGTGTGATTGGGAGGACCACATTCTTGTTCCTCTTTGGGAGGTAAGAAACTAGAGTTGTGGTGGGGGTGAAGGCAAACTTTGATGAGAAGGCCTCTCTCCTCCTCGTTGCGAGGAGTGTAGGGGAAGGCTCAGGCTTGTTGTTTCTAACTGGGCCAACCATGGCGATAGTCAGGGGCTGCTGGCTGAGTTCATAAGGGGTGAAGAAATTGTCACAGGTGACATTATGCCCCCTCAATCCATCTGTCACATCAGGCACAACCCGCATCCCCTGATTCTTCTCCGGGCCTCCACTGGTCGACTTCCCTGTCTTGACGTGCATCTTCCGAGCATAGCTGGATTGTGCGTCACAGGCCACCCATGTCTTGATGCCATACTTATTTCTCTGCTGTTAAACATAGGGGTGGGTCATTTGTGATCCTTAAAGCAACACAAGAGTTAAACACTAGTCCAGCTCCTGTGTGTTACTCAAAAAACTAATAACGAGAACAATCTTCTGATACAAGGCATTTTTACCTGCCTTTAACAGTAAAAAGTACATTCACTCTGTCCTCCGCAGATATTATATTTACCCATCATGCTCCGTTATCTGTGATGGGATATAACTCCTTCAGTCAATATTATCACAATGTCTGACAAAACATTACAGCTGTTTCCATGTAATAAAGCAAGTTTCTGACTCTCGGTTCTGTGTACTATTAGTCCCCAAGGTTACCAGAGAGGTAAAATACTGCACTGGTGTGGTAAGGTGAAACATAACACGGAGCAGTTGCTTTTTGAATCCTTCACCTGATGGCCCACTGCAGTATATCAGAGCCAAGATTCATTATTCACTTGCTGCCATTTTCATTATCCTTTTTGGTGGTCAGTTTTCAAACAGGAAGGACAGAGAGCTGTACGAAACAGTAGTGGGATGTAACAGGATCCAGGTGACCTTAAATACAATTTAATTAAATGGAATTAGCATTTTGATTGGGTCTCAGACAATTTCTTCCTCAGAATCATTTCCGCTGCTGGGTGTTGTGGGTGTCCTTATTGTAAATGTTTAAACATTTAACTTGTTTTGTTGTGAAAAAAACAAGCACTTCCTTTTAGTTAAATTATTTTCTTTTCTAAGTTAAAATCTCTGTCTGTTGTCTACTGTTCTGCACATGAACCACAAAAACCGTCCTTGTGTTGCAAAAGCAGTTAGGGATCTAACTGTTGTCGTTTGGGTGCAATGGGAGTTGTGCGCTTGTAGCTGACCTGCAGTGAAAAGACGCACCCCCACCAATGTCAGTCCTCGGCAGATTTCTCAACAGTCTGTTCACTCACCTGTGACTAGGGTCAGATGTGAAAGGCGGCTGGTGGGGGGGGGGGAATTGTGAGTCATCATTTCCAGTGGAAACTCTCTACACTGCACATTCTGTACCTCAAACCTAGCACTGGTTAACTATAACATCACAACACTCCTGATCTGTTCTGCAGGGCTGCAACTAACCCTGATGTAAGATAACTATTGGACCTAACTCAGCATGCAATCATTCAGTGAGTCCTTTTTTTAATGCAGAACATTTTTTATGATAGTATTGTCACAAAGCCCACAACAGCATTCAACTAGCTTTTAATGTGGGTTGTCCTCTGGGCCATAACAGGAACCAAAATGACAGTGAAGCCTGCAGATTTAGCCATCTAACACTCATCTAACACTCAAAATTGACAGCTCTGCATAAGGCCCTATGTACTCTGGGGGGAGGACCTGTGAATATTCCTTTGGGATGACATGTAGACCCTATTAAAATGTCCTCTTGTGATCAGAAGCAACCTAACTGGGGTCTTAGCCAGTTCTGCCTCAGCAGACAACTCTGTAAATTAATCCGACGCAAAGCCAAGCATGTAGTATGAGAGGATGTTGTGGGAGAGGGTTAGATCTTCTGCGCCGTCTTGTTTTAGCGGGACGTTATCCTCAGGACTAACAACTGAAACAAAACGGCTGGTCGGGACCTACACTTGCAACATTTTACCGTGGCTGTAAAAACGTTGAAGAGTTTTAATGGCAGGAATAGTGGCCAACCTCATACCATAGATTCATTTAAATATCCACTGGATATATTTCATATCTTTAGGGAAGGTAGTGATGATCATCTCTAGCTCCCCTGCTGGTGAAGTTGCAGCATAGCTATCAGAACAAAATGTCATTGAATCTGTACCTAAAACATGTACATGGACATTGTGCCATTTAAACTGTGGATACCACCACAATATAGACTATAAAGTAAATAAGATACTATATAATTGTTGCTAATTAGCTCAAGATAATTAACATGTGCAAAAAAAGTCCCTTTTTTCATGTGTGCAATGTTTATGGATGATAATTGCTTAACCCAATACCAATCAAACACAACTTAACATAATTTAATAGGTAAAATCTCTCTACCTGACCTCATCCCTTTATGTATCTCTTTCATTTAGTTTTTCTCAAAAATACATTCATTCCTAGTATTAATCCTAGTGCAGGTTGTTTGTTAACATGGTGTGCCAGTAACAGTATCAGCTCTGTTCTTGCTATAGGTAGTCTCAATATATATCTATATATTGTAGCGAGTAGAGGCATATAACATTGGTCATTAGGATGTAACAATCTGACTCCCTGTTGTGATCAGAAAGTTAACACCTGCCTTTTCTCCTTTCCCCACACTGGTGTCAGAAAGGGAAGGGCCTATGCAGTTCTGGCTGGGCTGATCCAGATGTGGTTAGACTGAGCAGCTATCTCTCCTGGGTGGGCAGCAGGGTACGAACACAACCAGTCACTGGGGGTGGGGGGGTGGAGATTTGTCAATATGAATACATGTACCTGAACACATTTAAATACTTAAATGTAGAACAAGTGTCTGTGTGTGAGAGAGAGAAAGAGAGAGAGGGGAGGGGGGTCCGTATGTACAAAAAAATAAAGAAATAGATCGCATTTCATGATTATTATATAAGTAACCTGCAACGATTGTGTCATAATCGTACTGATTTGTTATTTAGGGTAGACACGTTCATATTTTTATTAATGGCATTTCCTTCCATGTGATCATTCTTGGCTTGATTTAAATATGGAATTCTAAACGTCGTCGCTCTGGCTTAAAGATCGAAGACGGGTTGATCATTAATTGCAATGTTCTGCAGTAGCGATGTTCTTTTCTTCTTTAATTTACTGCACCTTGGCTGCATTCATAATATATTTAATGAGGCTTGCCCCAGGTTAACATGGTTTACCTGCATCTCCGTACTTTGTTAAAAAAAAACAAAAAAACAAAAAAAAGGTGAGATTGGATCTACTCGAACAAAGCCGTTGGATAATCCCTCCCCTACCCTCGTTAGAATATTAAATCCGCAGGGAACCGATTCCACGCACGTATCTCCCTAAACGTTAAGTGCCGAGAATCACAGTCAACCCCCTGCAACCCTACAAACCGGCATTATAAGACGTTAATATCCAATCACGTGTTTGTACGGATAGGTCATTGATTTGTGTAGAGGGGGGAGCCAGTAAGTATTGAGATTGTAGCTGTAGTCAGCCCCCCAAAATACAACTGCATCTTAACCATTCATGAAAAAAAAAATATACAGCATGCGTCGGGTAACGAATTAACCCCTTTGACGCCGAGCCATTCGAATTTCGGTTATTAAAACACGTGCTTGCATTTGAGGTATTGCCGAACATTTACCATTGGCAAATACAATGTGTAGGCATTCGCAAAACATATATATATATATATAATACATTGCAATAATCAAAACCTTGTTAAAACCTTCCGAACAAGATACATTATGTGGGAGGATCTGGATGTTGATAAGACGGTTGGCAACAGGCCACAATGCATTGCAACTCTAGTCCCTCTCCCCGTGCTCCGAGAGCCAGAGAAACCATCGGAAATCGGAAAATATTCGAGCAGCCGACAGCTGGGAAAGAGAGAGAGAGAGAGACAGAGAGAGGGAGAGGGAGAGGGAGAGAGAGAGAGAGAGAGAGAGAGAGAGCGAGTTGGTCGCAACTCCCGTTTTCGCGCACGGCACAGCCGCGCTGCAGTCGCCCCCTTCAACTCGGACGGTCTAAACCGAGGAACCCTTCACACAGTCACCCTGAGCAGTCGAAAAGAAAAGAATGAGGAAGACTTCCCATCGCCCTTTTTTGTGCTCGGAACTGCAGATTCACTGATAACATCTCCTGTTATCTGATTATTTATTTCATACCGGTCGCGGAAAAACGCGTGTGCATGGGAATCTTGTAGTCGTTCGCCTTTACTTTGCGGAGCGTAGCTCTTCCTGTTCTCGTATAAAAACCAAAACGAATGCAAGCGTTGGTATCACTTACGGCAGCTGCTGCATCTACAACTACTAACGTTACTACTTCTGCGACTACTTCAACTGCTTATCTCATCCCTCTCAACCTGTCACTTCGGAATAAAGGTATGACTTTACAGTAATTTTATTCTTGTTTTTTATATTCTTATATTTCTCCGTAAATGATCAAATCGTGCTGGATAACTTGTACACCAACATGCTAACTTGTTCTTAGAGCTCATTTGTTCAACAGTGTTTTAGTTTATGAAGCCGCTCTGGTGGTTTGAATTTTGTAGCGATCCTGAAGCCTCGTTAAGATAATGATTTTTGTCACAGTGTACCTATTGATGTAACGTTAGCTGAATCCGTTTAGAAAATATCATTTTTGTTAATCAATTTCCGATACGAACCTTTGTTTTGACATAATCGCATAGCCGGCAGAGATACCCGTAGCTATCCGCCGTGCCATGTGCATGCTGGAATACAGATAATCGCCCATCAGTGGGTCTCTACTCCTGCCTGATGGGCATTTTTTGTTGTATTAAACCACGGAAAATGTATCTTACAAGCATCTTACAAGCAATGTGGCATCTTCGCTGAAACCGAGCAATGGATTTGGTTTGGTTTATACCCGTGGCCTCTTAGTACATCATAATGCCTTCGTGTTTAAGTTAATTTGTAGCGGGATTGCACATCTAGTGTTTAATTATTTCGCTGACTGTCAAGCGCGGGTTATGAGATGGCAATTGCTACGGTCGTAGATGAGCGAAACGATACATTATCACTCTTAACGACGAACTCACTTTGAAAAGTAGGCTACATCATTTTGCATTTAAAACAGAAGTCTTTCTATTTTTCCAATTGTAAATCTGGCTCGCGCGTATCATTGCGATTGGATGAACTGCGGTTCTTTGGAAGAGTGTGACTATACAGCTAATTGTCCTTAAGTAGCCTGGATATGACATATTTTATTTTGATTATAGCAGTAAAAAAATACACATTTTGTACAGAATGTGTTTTTCATAAAACGGACATCCCAAGAAATTCATAACTGTAATATAGATACCGGTAGCCGAAAGTACCTTAAAGCTGTTTTTAAATGTTACATATCTGGTGATATTTTATTGCAGTGTGGGTATAACATTTTTGTGTCGAAGACTATATTAATTTGGCTATATTCATCGACGTGAGATGTGGTTTAATCTAACGTTACCGCGCGATTTATTTCACGCGGTCCTGCGTCGGTAGCAACTGCGTTTGTTCATGAGTTGGTACAGCTATCTGCTCCCTTAAGGCTGTCTATCGTTGCTTTTTAAATCAATACGGTAGTAATGGTGTGGGGTTTTTATTTGCTTTCGAACGGATTAGTTTCCCCCTGTCTTGTGGAGCTTGGAAGGGCTTTAAGGTAGTGTTGAGGCACTACAGGTTGTTTGAAATTGATATCAGTAGACTTCAATAAGTTGAATGTATTTTGTGATTAACCTGGTTTTTGCTGTTTACGCTCAATAATGAACTAAATCCAAATAATGAATATTAATATCCAAACACTTACTGCTCCAAAATAGTTCTGATTATTTTACAGCTTTTTCTCTCCACTCTCCAGCAAATGCTCATATAAGATTTGTTTTTTGACTGAAGCTTTCATTCATTTTAAACGGCCAATTTAAAGCCCAACATTGTTAATGACATATTCTGAATTGAGGAATAATACACCTTTTTACAGTAAAAAGGGGAAAAAATGTCCCTTAAAATGTCCCTTTTCCCCCTTTCTTTTTTGTCCAGGCGTGGGAAGTGCTGGATAGGAAGAATCGGAATCGGCATCATGCGACGATCAAAGATGTCGTCCTTCATTTCCTCTGGTCTTCAGCTCGGCATCGTGCTGGTGCTTTTGCTCCTCAAAATTCAGCGCGCAGCTGCAGAGAGCCCGGAGCATGTCCCAGAGCAGGATTTCCCTTCGGTCGTGAACAGCTCCGTCTCCTGCACTGGATCCTACCACTGTTTGGAAGGGGTGCTGCTGCCGGTTTGGGAGCCCCAGAACCCCTCTTTCGGAGACAAGGTGGCAAGGGCCACAGTCTACTTTGTGGCCCTCGTGTACATGTTTCTGGGCGTCTCCATCATCGCGGATCGCTTCATGGCCTCCATCGAGGTCATCACGTCGCAGGAGAAGGAGATTACCATCAAGAAGCCCAACGGCGAGACGACCACCACCACAGTGCGGATATGGAACGAGACCGTGTCCAACCTCACCCTGATGGCCCTGGGCTCCTCAGCTCCCGAGATCCTGCTCTCCGTCATCGAGGTGTGCGGACACAACTTCGAAGCCGGTACTCTTGGTCCGAGCACCATCGTAGGGAGCGCAGCCTTCAACATGTTCGTCATCATCGGTATCTGCGTCTACGTGGTGCCCGACGGAGAGCACCGCAAGGTGAAGCATCTCAGGGTGTTCTTTGTGACCGCCACCTGGAGCATATTCGCCTACATCTGGCTCTACCTGATTCTGGCTGTCATCTCTCCGGGGGTAGTCCAGGTGTGGGAAGGCCTGGTTACCCTGTTCTTCTTCCCCATATGCGTGTTGTTTGCGTGGGTCGCCGACCGGCGGCTCCTGTTCTACAAGTATGTATACAAGCGGTACAGGGCTGGCAAGCAGAGGGGGATGATCATCGAGACGGAGGGCGACCGGCCTCTCCCCTCCAAGGTCGACATCGAGATGGACGGCAAGATGCTAAACTCTCATGCCGTGGACTTTTTGGACGGCACCCTGGGCCTTGACCTGGATGACAAAGACTTGGATGAGGAGGAAACAAGGAGGGACATGGCCAAGATCCTGAAGGAGCTGAAGCAGAAGCATCCGGATAAGGAGGTGGAGCAACTGATAGAGCTGGCCAACTATCAGGTGCTTAGCCAACAGCAGAAAAGCAGAGCCTTCTACCGGTGTCAAGCCACCAGGCTGATGACGGGGGCGGGTAACATCCTGAAGAAGCACGCCGCGGACCAGGCCCGCAAGGCCGTCAGCATGCATGAGGTCCGCACTGACGTGGCAGAGAATGACCCGGTTTCCAAAATCTTCTTTGAGCCAGGCTCGTACCAGTGCCTGGAGAACTGTGGCACCGTGGCTGTGAACGTGGTGCGACGCGGCGGCGACCTGAAAAACACCGTCTCCGTGGAGTTCCGCACCGAGGACGGTACGGCCAACGCCGGGTCCGACTACGAGTTCACGGAGGGCGTTGTGGTCTTCAAGCCCGGCGAGACGCTGAAGGAGATCCGGGTGGGCATCATCGATGACGACATATTCGAGGAGGACGAGAACTTCCTCATCCACCTCAGCAACGTCAAGGTGCTCTCGGAAGGCGCGGAGGACGAGAACCCTGAGGCTAACCACGTGGACGCCCTGGCGTGCCTGGGCCTTCCCGCCACCGCCACCGTCACCATCTTCGACGACGACCACGCCGGCATCTTCACCTTCGAGGAGCCGGTGGTGCATGTGAGCGAGAGCGTCGGCGTTATGGAGGTGAAGGTCCTCCGGACCTCCGGTGCACGCGGGGTGGTGTTGGTCCCCTACAAGACCGTCGAGGGTACAGCGAAAGGGGGAGGCGAGGACTTTGAAGACAGCCAGGGAGTGTTGGAGTTCCAGAATGATGAAATATTGTAAGTACACTAGTGCATTCGCCGTGTATTTTGATTTACCACATTTGTTGTTGTTTTTTCCCCATGTCATGCAGTATGATTCCCTGACTGGCTGTACACTGTTAGCCTCATGGAGGGGGGTTGCATTTCGTCGTCCAAAAAATCTGGAACAGTCAAAATGACAATTGTAAAAAAACTACAGATTGTGTATTTAGTTAGTACTACATCTAGCCACTCAATGTGCAGCCAGTCCTCATCTTGTTTTAAAAAGCATGAATGTGTTTGGTGTTTTTTGAATGTTTTTTTTTTACATGGCATTGCCATGGTACAGTGGACTGGCACTTGTGCGGCAAAAGGAGTCGTCATCAAGTTCCTCCGCCTCCCTCTCTCTGCTCCCCTCTTCTGTCTATCTGTCTATTTATTATTTTATCCTTGCTTTCCCTTTGGGCTTTGCTTCTAACCTTTTGCCATTCTATTCCATTGGATAAGGTTCAGTTTCCTGTCACATTCTAGCCTCTTGACCTTTCTGAATCAGTGGACTGAGGTGCTCACAGGTTCCTTAAGACGTGAATCTTTTTTTATTCCTGATCAACATCTCTCATTACATTTTTTTTTATTAAGATATAGAAATGCTTCTTCTCTGTGAGGGTTTTAAAACATTTAGAAATTATGACAGCAACAAAAAACCAATAAAAAATGTAAAACATTTGCTGGGGCTTTTTAAAAGCGATGTGTTTAGCGTTGGGCTCCCTGCTGTACCGCGTGACCCTGCTGCGGTGCCAGTGTTTTGCAGTTTCTCAGTGCTGCTGTCCGTGCCCCCTTGTTGATGGGAGGGGGCGGGGCAGGGCTCGCGGTTCAGGGCCCGGATGATTCTGTGATGTTCAGTCGGCCCCGATCCTCTTTAACGTTCGTCTCCATCCCAGAGGGTTGGAGTAAGCTGTGTGGTCTCACTAACGAGCAGCAACAGAAATAAACAGGCCTGCTTCGGAAACTCCGGATGAATGAAAGACCGAAAAGCTGATCGTTATGAAGCAGGATGGCGTTAAAACAGATTTTCGATGTTGAATTTCAGACGTCCCCGGCTCATTGCAAATGTTTCACAGTGAAGGGGCAGTTTAATAACTCTCGTCTATATATATATATATATATATATATATATATATACATGTGTTTTTATATGGGATCGCATGACATTTTGAACCTGTTTCTGGAGTCTGTGTACTCTGGAGTCTGTGTACTCCAAAGGATTATCATCTCAATGGAGACCCCACAACTTGAAATGGCTGTGTTTGCCTGAAGACGTCTAGTATTTATTTGTCAACAGTGCTTTTTACAAATGGGAATCTTCATTCCATTTGGACGAATACTAACTTTTTGTGCTTGTTGTAGGACTTCAAATAAGAAACTGAACGTTTACTTCCTATTAATATATACTTTACTTTTTAAACTTCTTTGTAAGCTGAAAAGCAGGCGATATGGTTGAAAATCCCAGACTGGGGAATGAGAGGAGGGAGGGAAAGAATAAATGGGAACATGCCTTTGAAAAGCGGAGAAAAAAAGGAGGTGACATTTTACTCCAGAAAAATAGATCAGAAAGTGGCTTTTATAAATCACCATGCCCAAGGCTACCTCCACCCTAATTTAACAGCGAGTTAACTTTGTCAGAGTGTGCTGGAAAGTCGTGTCCCTACCATATAAAGAACTAAGATTCCCCCACCCACCCAGTAAAAGGTCGTTTCCAGCCCGTGAGTTGAGCGTGCGTCTGAGAACAGCTATATTCTGAGATTACGTGTGATTGCGATGTCTGTGTGTGTGTGAGCGCGAGCGACTGTGGAGGAATGGCTCAGACGCAGGGAGATAAAAAGACATGGAGAATGAGAACTGAGCTCTTCCCATTTTAAACAGAGCAGGCTCGCATGCATTTCATCAATTAATAAACTTTTTGCGAGACAGCCGGGACACATTAGTTGGTTGCGGTTGCGTAGCTCGATAATTGAGGCAAATTGGAAGGTTTCTCACTTTTGTGATGGCAC
Organism: Hiodon tergisus; assembly: GCA_025775045.1. Classification (NCBI taxonomy): domain Eukaryota; kingdom Metazoa; phylum Chordata; class Actinopteri; order Hiodontiformes; family Hiodontidae; genus Hiodon; species Hiodon tergisus. Next base: position 5,302,836 of record JAOVYW010000037.1, on the reverse strand, counting down.
TGGAGGGAACAGAGAGAAGCTACGAATGCAACCGGGACGGGCTCCGTTCCTATACGAATACATCACGCCGACCTAGACGGTCTGGGTTCGAGCGTCAGTTAAAAAAATACAAAAACTGAAGTGTGGCGAAGCGATGGTATAGAGATTCCTCGAACAGACCGGGTCCCGTCGTATTTTGGCTGTCACGCGTCCTGTGAATCTGGTCTCATTTTCCACACCCCGAGCGGTGAATGCCATTAGGCAGCCCCGAGGATGCACTCCCTCTTGCCAGATCTCAGATTTCCATAATTCCAGGGGCATTAAAAATATGAAATGGTATAAAATCACTTTAGTGTCCCCGGCTGCACGCGTTGCCCCCGATGCTTGGCTTTGGACGCTCCTAATCTACACAAATTGCCTCGTAAGTACGACTGTTTATGGGAATGTCAGACGGGAGTAGGCGAGGTGTTTACAGAAGGTCTCGGTGCGAGGTTGGCTCCTCCCTCACAGCCATCACTGTCGGCCAATACGTGAAGCGCTGTTCTGACTTGACTGATCCTAGCCTAGAAACTGCAGTCTTGATTCGCTAAAATGTGGAAGATGTAGGAGACCGAGACTACGGTCTCTTTGGATTGCCTCACCCTAGATCCAGCGAGAGCAGTTAATACATAAATCCTGACGCATTGCCT
>JAOVYW010000037.1:5226722-5247869 GCA_025775045.1 Hiodon tergisus | reverse complement strand
ATGCCCTTCACACATAGAGCCTCGTGGCTCTCGCACAGAGAAACCATATCCTTTTCAAACACGTCCCCTCACATGATCTCCTCAGCCACAATGCAGAGCGCAGTATCCAGAAACAGACAATTATTTTTTTATACAGCCTTTTAGGCCTCTTTTCAGCACACACACACACACACATAAATTTATGTCCCAAGTTCCTCCTATAACAACTTATTGCACCCTCTGCATTCAAATTGTTTTCCACAAATCATACACAAATGTTCATGCTTTTTTCCCCAACAAATCAAACAGAAAAAGGCAAAAGGAAGACAATTGGATGTGCAACAAGTCTTGGACCTGGGCCAGTAAACAGTCCATGCTGCTAGCCTTCAAAACTCCCAGAGGTATCGTAGCACCGACAGCTGGAACACATTGACTGGGGTTAGAAACCAGGGAATGCAAAGGCCAGCAGAGCATTTACTCAGCTGTATATAGATGTACAGCATAGGGCACATTCGCACACTTGCCAGGCACAGTACTAAATGCAGACGTCCAATCAGGATTGCTTTCTGATAAATAGAAATAAAAAGGTGAGCTTGGTTCAACTTAAAGGTTCGATCTTCTTTTTTTAAAGTGCACTCAAAGAGAAGGCTGACCGAAGAAGCCATTTGGTGAAACTTGACAGGTTGGCTTTACTCTGACCTCTGTCCTGACCTCCTGTCTTCAAACTTGTCAGATTTGTTAACACAACAGGACAGTTGAAACACTCAGGAGCTGTCGGCGGGGCCCCTCCTCTGATACCATCTCTACGGAGACGACAAGTTGATGATGACATGCTCCTCATCACCAGCTATTGCACCTCAACATGTTGATTCATCTAATACCTGTTCCCTTAGCTCTGAACCAGCACCGCTCTGCTCTGTGTAGGGTTTGTGCCCCATTCTATCCACTACACAGAATGTTAAAGGGTTATAACTCAATCTGGATAAGACGTTTAGTCAGGGGTTCAGGTTATTTGAACTTGTTACTGAAACTGTGGTCCCAACTACCCAATTCCCCTAGAACGAAGAGATGGTTTCGTCTACACTCATCTGAGTCACTAAGTAACTGAAATAAGGCCACACGTATCCCTCTTCATTTTCCCCCCATAATGATGAAAAGGAGTCTCTAATAAATTTCAGTGACATTTAATTTTAAACTTTAATTGCCCCACCATCTTCCCACTAACACAGGCAATATTCTGCCAAATGAGAACTATTTACCTCTTAGCTATAAATAGCAACTCCTCATTGCAAGGTTTCAGCACTGTGAGTCTCTTCCTCGGAGCAGGGGAGGACCTCAACATTCACAGTTGGACAGCAGGGGTTAATTGAAACTAATGAGATTCATCATTAACTGTCGTGCTATGATCTTTCTCTTAATGACTCTCAAAAGAGACAGCTTTGTGAGACTTTGGTCCAATTCAGGAAACGTGGGGAACTAAATATACCACGGGTATTTCCATTTTGGTTCTTTAAGACCACTTGACTGACGTTTGACTTTGATGCAGCATGTTTGTTTATAAAAGGGAAAATCTGTCATCTGTGAAAAGTTGTTGTCTGCAATTAAAACTCCACATCCTTGCTTCGAAAGGCTTTGTTGGTGGGGGGTTATTTGCAAGAGAGAGAAACAAGAATCTTCTCAATTACATTGCACTCATAAGTAGCCTGTAGTCTAATCTAGTGCCAGGCAGTTTTCGTTGCACAGATTACTGCTGGCCATCAAGCACATGACCAAAGCCTGCATTACTGGGCTCATAAAGAAGTATCACATCTTCTTATTGTGTAGACCTAGTTGTATACCACTAACACTGTTCTGGATCTCTCATTTTAGAAGAGAGTTGTAAAAAAAAAAACCCTTTGGCTTATATTGTTCGTTGTAGTTAATGTGTATCGCTGTGAAAAAAATCAATAAGAAATATTATTTTTAAAGGCTGTCTTAGGCTTGTGAGTGGGAAAAACAAATGGTGGAAGGTAAAAAAATTAATAAATGAAGGTCATCGTCGTTATTATTTTCATTTTATTTTAAAAGCCAATTTTGAAATATGCACTCAAATGATCAGTTAGATCATGATTAGAAACACTGACTATGGCAGGCCTTTTTACCCATACTGTCTTATTAGTACCACGGCAGTAAAAGTGAAGCTGGTCTTCAGTTGGACCAGCAAATCATTCCTGTTGCTTACCTATCCATCCATCAAAGGTATTAAAATCAAATTTTAAAATGTCAGTCTTCGCATGTAATTTCCTGTAGAGATTAATCCCTGGATGCAGTGTGTTTCGCGGGAAGCATTTCCTCTCCCGACATGTGGAACCGATTGAGGGCCAGCAAGCTTGGCCCTAATCAGGAAAAGAGGAGGACGCTCCAGGACCCAGAGGGAATGTTGTGTCTTTCAGGCTGGGCCCAAAAGCAAAGGAGCACTGTTCCACAGGAAACAGATACAGACTCCCACACAATGTTTTTCACACCCCGCATCTAGGGTTTTGGGGGAGACAGCTTATTCTGGGAAACATATCACTTGCGTCAGAAGTACCTAAAAAATAAACTGAGACTGAGAATAAATGTGGCAGGAGGATCCATGCACCATTGATGCAGTCGTGTAGTAATTTTATTTACTTTGTTTATAAATACAAACATAACTCACTGCCAGCAGGCTAGCTCAGTTCCTAGCAGCTGAATTAATTCATATTAAAACATTAAGGCACACAATTAATTTGCTTTCCTTCCTAGATAATACAATTTCAACTGTGGATACAAAACACTGTAAAAGAATAGAAGGGTACGATATTATTTAAGAGATGGTTACCTTAGAAAAATCTGACACGACAGAGTTATTGTCATAGGTTCTTTCCTGCTGTTTAACATTTATGTTAGAGGGGTTTCTGGGATTTATTTTGTGACCTCCAGTAAAACATATCTGAGAGGCCAGCACGCCTGCCTGTCTGATGCAACAGAGGACTTTCCCAGACTGGGCAATGAAGCCCATTCCTCATCAACCTTGGGGGGAAGAGGAGGAAAGTGAATTGAAGGCCCAAGGCTCTTAAGTGGAAAAAAATATATTTTCCCTGACTTCTGTCCTCTTTTCTTTCACATTTCCAATCCTCGTGTACCACAGCAGTACCAGGGAATGAAGGAGCTTTGAAAGACATACCTAACAGACATCTTGCTGAGGATTGGCATGAAAACATATAAAGAACCAAAACAATCACAAGACTGCTGTTCCTTATTTTTTCTTTCTTTAATTCACAGTTAACCACTGTAGGCTCTCCATACAAGTAAAATTTGTTTTAGGCATTCCTTAACCTATGTGTTTTGTTCTGTCATGAGTGTATTGGTTTGTAAACATACGTTAGTGCAGGCGACTTGTAACTATTGGAATAAATAGTTGGATTTATAACTAATGGATCTGATAAAGGAAGGAACTTACCCAAACTCAATTTTGAGCTTTTTAGTTGAAGTTAGATTTAACTTCAACTAAAAATTATATAAACCTTTTAACATCTTAAATTTCATAAAAACTGACTTACAACAGTCATTTAGAAAAGATTTACCTCAATGTTAAAGTCAATCACAAACACTGTCATTTGACTATACAATCAACATCAGGATAAACATAGCAATTTCTTCAATCATTCGTCTATTTGGCTGGTACTTATGTAAAAAGGAACTTCTTGTATCTCATCTGGACCCCATTAATGTCGATGGGGTTTTTCAGACTGATTCATACCATGTAAAAGTGTTTTAGGTGTACCTCACCTCCGTTTGGTCATGATTATGCAGCTGAAATAACTGTGTTTGTGTGTTTACGTTATCCAGCAGAGGACTATAAACGTGAGTAGAAGTGGAGTGTTTAGGTGCAATTCCCATCCACGATAGTCCATGTAATTCAACACAGCAGACATCCATGGAGACAAAAGCTGTTCAGGAATTACAACCAATATTTGGCTTTGACATCCTGTAACAGAGACCTTCTTAGGGAAATGTTTGTAGATCCATTTTGTCCAGTGTCTTGTGGAGCCAGGGTGTTACAAATTGAACTGGATGATATGTTTAGTGTTGCAGGCAGATTTAAAATATTCAGTCCAATTCTCATAAATCTGCATGATCGCAAGGAGTGTGTTTTCACCAGATGTTGTTGCTGGGTAGGTGCCACCTCAGCCTTTCCTTCCTAAATTGGTAGTGGAGTCACAAACCTAGACGTTTTCAGCCAAGTTCTCTAGATTTTTTCATTTAGTGGGAAAACAAACAGTGTTTTTGCGCATCTGTGGAGTGTTGACGCAACTCAGAAAGGAGATCATACAGCTGTACATAGATCTACATTCTGCCATAATTTTCTATCAGTTCCTTGGTGATTAACTTACTAGACAGCTTGCCTACAAACAGTCCCTCTCCTGTAAACATTACTGTAAGAGAATAAAATGAAATAATCTGCACTTGCATCCGAAACCCTATTCCCCGTACCTCCCACTCCCCCACAAATATAATTAAAATGTAGACACAAGCTATCGAGGGAAAACCAATAATTGCATGTATGTATATTCTGTAGATTTTCTTTTAAACACATCTGATTTCATAAACAGAACACTTTGATAATGACAAGCCGAGAGGAATGAACAGCAACTCCTATAATAAAGCATGCTGGTCTTACTTGGCTTGGCTTTAGATAGAGATGGACTAGTCCCAAATGTTCTACGGCAGAAAACTACCAGCACTGGGTTAGGTTAATTACTTCTGTTTCTATAACTTAAGAGAAGGTAAAACTTTTTTTTTGTTTTGGGACTTACTTTAACATCATAAACCTCGATATACCTGAGCAGAAAAAGACAAATTCAATCACTAATGCAGGCAATCAGAAATTGCAGGCAAACCATCTTTAAAACTTTAGTGGCTGTATTTTAGTGATAATTTTCACTCACTCATACTTTTGTAATTGTTTTAAACAGTTTCCTTCACAGACATCAATAGATATGCTTTGATTTATTCTACAATACTGACTACTAGATCCTTAGTATTAGGTCCTCACTGTTTCCTACTGTGCTACTTCCATATTTTAACAGTGGAGTCAGGAACAGGGAGCACAGAGCAAGCATTTGTGAGAACATACCTGTTGTGTCATTCTCAGTGATTCATAATTCATTCAGATTAATAAAAACCTGCTAACCATCTCTCCAGACTAAAATTACATGACTATACAATTTATGATAGCTGGATAGTTAGCAGGCCACCATTGTGATGTCAGCTATCCAACATACTGTAATTTAGTTTTGACATTGTTTTGGCGCTCACCAAATGTTCTGATATATCAATGGATATAGAATCATTTCTCATCAAAAAATGTGTGTTGGTTTGGTGTGTTGGTTTGGCTCCACAATGTAATTTTATAATAAAATAGTAAGACATACATTTTTGTGGACCATCCATCAATCTCAAAATCCACTGCTTAAATGACGAGACAATTTACAACCTATAAATTATCTTTCTGGTCAATTCAGAATCTCGATGTATTGCCACGACACATGTTTAGAACCTGAAGTGCTGCACGTAGTTAGGAAACAGTTCCAGTAGGAGAAATTGGATCCATCCATGGGGAATATCCAAAAATAAACCCCTGTGTTCTCCCATATCAGACCTTGTATAAATAAGATATCGACACAGGCAGACTGCACCATGGGAAATGACCAATCAAACCCTGTAAACACAGCCAGTGACTTCTGGCAGGCTCTCGCTCAGGGGGACTAAGTCAGAATTCATAAACAAATCACTTTTCAGGGTGGATCATGTGTCTGTTCCCCTCCTCCTAAAATAAACAAGGCAAGGCAGAAATAGCTGATTCAAAGCCATACCACAAGAAATTATTTCTGCTTTTTGGCATAATTTGGGACGTTACTTATTTTGCATTCAGATTATTGTTTTCCCCACTTTCTTTCTTAGATTTGATTCAGGTTAATGATGTCATAAAAAAAGGTTTTTCCGACACTGAGAGAACGAAGCCCTCCATCATTAATTTAAATAACTTAAATGAGCAAAACTAACACTTTTTTTCTCCAAAATCTTTATTCACATCCCCCAAGATTCAAAACAACAATGTTAAAACACTATCAGTGAGCAGGAGTGAGTCAAAGACAGCCTCAGTCCTGCTTATTTAAAATTTGTTTTTGGGATCATTATGTCATTAATAAGTTCCCCAAGGAAGCCCTACTGCTATTTAAACCCATTTATCCAGTATTTCCCATAAACGCTTCCTAGAATAAACATGTTGGTAGGCGGAACATTAAGTGGAGTTAGAGGTTTGCTGGTTAAACCTGGTCAGACAAGCCTCTCTAACAGACCAATCCGCATGGTTAAATTGGTCTGAAAAGAAAGCCTACTATGTTTTATAATAAATGTTGCCACCACCTGGAATTTTATTGAAACAAAATTAAAGGCAGGTACTCAAGCTTAGATTATCCCTCACACCAATGATAAAATATATTAACTTCCCAAAACTTAAGTTTGATGAAGGTTTTGGTTAGGAGAATTAATCCTTATGAATAATATCTAAAATCCCATCCTATACAATTTTAAATTTACTTAGCAAATAGGACATTTTTCTGGAAACAAAAATTAATAGCCTTAACATTTCTATTTTTAAAACACTATACACTTTACAGTTTTAAAAACTGACTATACTGATATAGTCATTTCCAGACTAGTGTTTTTATATCTTTTGCTAATAATATAGGTGAATAATTTTAAATGTATTTTTACATGTATTTTCCGATGCCCCCAAGTAAAGTCTAATGACAACTAAATGCTAAATGTTAATATTTTTGTCCAGAATTTTTATTTATTTATGTGGGGCTGAAACTGCCACTCAGAAGTTAGTGTCAGCACTGGTTTCAAGAAATATTAATTATAAAAACGTAAAGGCCATAACTGACATAGATTTACCCATCTTCCTGTAAATGATTATCCAGACAATTACGCAAGTTATTTTCTCGCCTATACAGCAAAACTTTCCCATGTGGGCATGCAAAGGGTTAAATGTAAGTGTTGTGTTGGCAGATTAACATGCACATGCAGCACGTCTAGCACATGAAAGCGCCTACCGCATCTTGCCTCCTCTGCTTCTTTCTTGCAGCTCGCGCTCATTAAGTTCAAGAGGCGCCTGACGCACAGATCTCCACCGGGGTGAACAGGTGGTGGGTACTGGAAACGAACAACCTGACCTAATTTCTATCCACACTCAAACTGCCATGCATGGCACGCTGTACATACACAATGTGGAACGTAATTTACACGTGTGGCACAATTTTGATAATTTACAACATTCTGCAACATTCTACCATTAAATTCTGTATCTATCATTGTAGTGTTGGTGCAAATTACATTTTCAGGGAATGGTGCTAGTTTACTAAAATAATAGTTTGGTAACATGATTTCCAAAAGAAAAGAAAAAAGATATTTCAACCAATATTTCCATAAACTAATTTGACATAAGACAAGTCCTTTTGAACGGTGATCTATCAAGTTTTATATTTGCTCATTCCTGTTTTGAAAATCATGTGCAAAGAACTTCAAAGATCATGTTCAAGTCATTACTAAAACAAAGTGAATGACTGAAAATCAAAACATGAATCTTTAATAAGTACAAATATAAATATGTGCAATTAAGTTTTAGGTTATTTCATCATGGTTAAAAAAGTTTTTAAAAAGAACCTATACTACCTTATGTCAAGTGTTTGTTACGAGTGGGCAAGTGGAAACTGGGGGCTTCTCTTGGGTTTCTGAGCTACTTTCCACATTGAGATGTGTTGCAGGATATGACTCACTTCCTTACAGAGGCTGTGTACAGATTGCAGTGGGTTAAGAGCAAGTTAGTCTTTTCTCTCTACAATGCAGAAAGAATAGACAAGGGAGTGGACATTGAATGTGCAATGCACTTCTTTATATTGTGGTTCAACTGTGGGTAGGGAATCTGTGTCATGCCCCTTTAAAACCAAGGAGCCTGACATTCCAGTGCCTGACTGCTGTTTGCCAACAGTCTTCAGCTGAGTAATTGGTACAGCTGGAGACAATAGTTAATCAGCTACAGAATAAAGGGCTGCAGGATTGTTCAGTCAGGGCCTATACCCTAGGGGAAAGTGGAGCTCATATGAGCCAAACGTGTGCGTGTGCGTGTGCGTGTGCGTGTGCGTGTGCGTGTGCGTGTGCGTGTGCGTGTGCGTGTGCGTGTGCGTGTGCGATTTTGGACCTAATTTGTGAATAGGCCATTTTCTGAACGAGAACCATTTTTTGATCCTTGCACTGTTTTATCCTGTTTGTACCTCTGCCCGATAAAAACAAAAAAAGGGATTTCTTCTTTTTTTTAATGTCCCTTATTGGTGGTTTCCATTATCAATCAAGTAAGGATGCCCTACGCTTAGCGGGCTGTCACAGTATAATAATAACAATATAGACATTGACAGTACTAAATGTAGAGTAGACAAAATAATAGAAACACCAGATGAAAAATGTTTTCAGGAAACCAAATCACTATTTAAAAGAATTCTACATGTGTTTTATATTAATTTAAACACTAATAACTAACATGCTTCATGCATAACCTGGTGTAATGAGCACTAACCTGGACTTCTGGGCACTGCAAGACAGCATGGTTGGATGAGTCTCCTACTCTTTCTTACATCTGAACTGATTTATGTTTGTAGAAAACCAAAGGAAGTCACACAGTATGTTCTCAACAGTTAAACATGGTGGTAGATCTATTATTATATAGGCAATGATCTCGTGGGAGTCATTAGGTTCAATTATTACCCAGCATGGTAGAATTACGGCCATGGACTAGGAAGCCATTTTAGATTAAAAGGCGTACCCTACGGTGCAAACATCACTTCTAGTTGTTTCCAAATTCCAAGACGATAATAACCCACAACACACTATTAAACTTATTCAAGAGTGGTTTAATGAACACAAGAATGAAGTGAGACACCTTCCTTGGTCTTCCCAATCACCAAATGAAGAACTTCATTGAACCTTTTGGAAGATTTGGAACATAGAGTGTGACGTAGAGTTCCACCTCCTTCATCTCTCAAAGAACTGGAGGTGTTCCTTCAGGATGAATGGTTCCATATCCCACTAGAAGCAGTTCAGAATTTTAACAACAGCAATCCAAGATGGATTGCAGCTGTTCAGAACGCAAAGGGTGGCCAACAACTGATTAGTTAATATATTGCTTGGTGTTTCCATTATTTTGTCTAGCCCCTGTATTTCAAAGTAACAGATTCTCATTTTCTGAGAGATTGTGTAATATTAGTAGCATGTAATGTAACATTGTGTAATGTATGCCATTAAACGATAAGTATCTGCACCAGCACCCAAGAGGGGAGACCTTCATGAATGAGGTAACATTGAACACAAACCAGGACATTTATAGTAGAGCTGCAAAAATGTCATATCCACAACTGCTTTTGGTAGCATACCTATAAAGGTCTAACTGAAGGAATGTTCAAAAGAGCGAGCAGCTCTTCCAAGTACCAAGTTCATTCTGATTTAGAGCAGCATCGTGGGTTGTCGGGCGATGTCAACAAGAGAAAGTGCTTCGGAAAGTACCAAGAACCTCCCCTGTTGAAGGGGAAATTATTATCTTCCTCCATTCTATTGATAACAGTATCACTTTGAGTGCTTGAAAAGGGATGTTACAACCACAAGGGCTGCCCTTATCATATTCACATTTGAAAACACCTACCTACATTATTTATAATATATAAGATGTTGCAAGTAAAGGGGGATATTTATTTCACTTTACATTAAAAGGGGTACTAAACTGAAAAAATAGTTAATGTGACTCAAATAGTATACTTAACTTTGTACCTCATATACCTTGGTAACTATAACCCAAAGTATGTATTCAAAGGGACTACCACTTGCTATGTTAATTTTTAGAGCATTTTGAATTGAGACAATTTGAGATTTGATGCTTTAATGGCACACACACTGTGCTGAATCTACCTGTATGACTTTACCATAAGGATATTTTTGTCATTACAGTATTTCAATTTGAAGGTAGTTACAATCTTTAATTCACTCTCAGAACATGTAATTTAGCTCAACAGACAATGATCTTAAACTCAAAAGCTTTAAGATGCTAGTGGACCACACCCTCCGATCTACCTTTTGAGCCCTGTATCAAATTATTTACCTCATACCAGAGTTTGATGCCTACCTTGAGCCTCTTCTTTTGTCTCTTATCTTAGAAATTGTCATATAGACTGCAGTTCATTTCAAATGGTATTCACGAGCGCTTTCAAATTAAACATTACTGGGCAATGGGGTCAATTGGGGAAAATTCTGGCAAAATCTCAGCATTCCGAATCAAGTGAGAAACCACTGTCAAAGTACAGCATGCAGCATTGTTTCACTTATGAAACTGGGCAGCTCCAGTAGATGCAAACTGTCCATGCTTGCACTGTGACGCAAGCAACAGATAGTGGTATTCGATAAGATCTTGACCAACTTTGAAATTATGTTAATGGTAGGAAGTGTTCTACAAGGGGAGTTTCTTGAAATCCAAAATAGCAAACAAAAAATGAAAGATATGGCCTTTCCGTTTTCTTAACAATCTAGGTTACAGACTATAATCTGTGCGGATAAATGTGACTACAGTGTCCAATTGACATACATCACACTAAGAATTCCAATATGCTTTCCAATAGGAGGGAACCTGAAGAGGAAAATGTTGGTTTGCACCTTCAACAACAGGACAAATGGAATCATAGCAGTTATACAACCTCACTTTTTAATAACTAAAATAGAAACATCCGGTCCAAAGCTAGCTGACTTGCTTATAACCTTAATTAGTCTAAAATGCAGCTATCCTAACATTTTGAACACATAATTAAAAGGGAAAATTGGATGAAAATAAAGAAAACTGCAGCTTGCATTCTTGACTTGAGGCAAAAAGCTCAATGAAATGCCACATGGGAATAGGGAAGCACATAAAAAAGGAAACAGCCTTTTATTGGCCAGTGCGGCAACTAATTTAGCTGTTATCCAGGTCTAGTCTGTGTTGCAACCAATCAGAATGAACAGGAAATACATTAAAGTCACTGCCTGGACAAAATGTTTTCAGATAAATTATGGAAAGGGGAAGTAGATACAGGGGTGTCACATGAACTTTAAAGGTACACATACATGCACAATGTGAACTTTATTGCATACAAACACCTACACAGATTATAGACACATTCAGGGTGCAATATCTGGCTTGGATTTTTCCGCAATCTATCTTACGTGGTAGACACTGCCAACCCATTCTCCTATTGCGTTAAGACCAAAGTCACTTTAGCATCTGAAACCAATCGTACACTAGTCTCTCTTGAAAAGTGACTTTGCTGTCAAACTATCATTGTCATATCCCTCAGAAAATGGGGCATCCATGGATGTCATGGATGGCATCCAGCGGTGCTAACGCCAAATTCTAACACTGATAGCATTATTCATTGTAGGTTCAAAGTCAAGCACACCTTTGCTATGTCATGCCAGGCCAACACGTGGGTGAAATGAGTCAGAAACACCCAAAAAATAATAACTTAATGATCAAATTAAACCTTCAGTGCCACACTTCTTCTCTAGTTTTCTTATGCATTAGCATTTATTATAATGATTCTGAAATTGAATAATAAAAAATGTTGCTAATTTACTATCTTTGGACAAAACAGACATGGTTGCACAAGCTCGTAAAGTACTTACAAACTCATACGCTTTCACAGTTCACACCTTTTACACACTGCTGGCCATGGGGCTGTATGGTTGATATTAGTCCAAAAAAATTTTTTTGTTCCAAACCTTACGGAGGTTTCCCCCTTTGTGAAACATGTTTTCTTTTATAGGCCATTTCAAGAGCTTCTAGAGAATAAGATGTCCCATAAAATTTGCACGATTACAAATGAAAGTTTAGCTAAATCTAATCTCACCAGAGTACTATTAACCCATCAGCCCAACACAAAAACATAAAAGTCATTAGGGGTGATATTACCTGCTTACAATCTATGCTGGTCAACATTTGGATGCAGTGCAACGTTTTGGAAATTGGAGCAGCCATTTCATTCCCAGACAGTGAAGAAAACAATGAGTGGGGTGTGTGAGATAGAAAACAAAAGAGAAGAGGGCACTCTAAATGCTTTGCAGGGACATGCTTTCATGGTTTAAATGGTTTCTTTCACATGGGCATCAGTGGTCAGGCCGTAGACCACCCATTCTTCTTTACAGCTGAAAAATATAATAGTTGTCCCCGGTGGAGAATAGCATCTCAAACACAGCAACAGCTGGGATAAAAATATAATACCACAACCCAGCACAAACATCATATTGCAACAGCATTGTTTATGGCACACAAAAGAAAATAAAATAATGACACATTTTATATGCTTTTTGCATTTTTTTTGTTTTGTTTGTTTATTACGGAAATATATCCACTACAGCAGAAAGCACTGTATTTGTGGAGAATTTGTCTTTCATAACCTAATAATAACAAACGTTAGAGCTACAGCGGACAGCCTAAAAAACCTGGCAATCTCAGATGTTTCCCCTTATTGTCTCAGTTGAGCTTTAGGGCTATGATGCTGGCTGCCCCTTTGCCAACACTTCCATTGTGTCAGTGGACCATCTCTTCACTGTCAAGCAGGAAAATATTTCCATGTTAACACTGTACCCTTATGCTTTAGATGAAACAATCTCTCTGGTTTTCGCTGCCAGAAACTAGAAAAACATTTACAGCAAACTGTGTATACACCAACACTGGAAAGTTTCATATTTAGCTCGGTAAAATTTTGTCAGACCCGATTTCAGACCCGATCATATTGTCAGTTAGTTTGATAACATATTTCCTGCCTCTAAATCATTTGTACCCTTTAAATTATTTTTTAGCTTCTTAAAGAGAGAGAATGTCCAGAATGTCTTTCCTCCCTGACCAAACCTGTCCATTCACGCCTCATTTAGTTCTAGGATGCCGAGAGGATCTATTCACGGTGCAACTAGACCCAATCTAATTAAACTGTCCCACAAGATTTTGCTCACTAGCTGGATCATTGGGATTATTTTAAAAAGCATCATTGCATTCCAAGAGCAAAAGGGAAACGTGTTGCGGACATGCTGTGCTAAGCGCTACATAGAGGTGCACACATAGACATAGTGTATCTAGAGACAAACATGGAAAATAAACACACAACTGCAATACAAGTAAGCAATATTAAGCATTATTCATATCAGCCACTTCATAGAAAGTTAAGTTTAAATTAAAATTTTATTCTTTATCCTCCAATAACTTTGAAATCATTTTACTCTGCCACAGGTATATTTTCTGTGCACATAATGACAGTTATGTTGACAGTTATGTTCGTCTGTAGGAAAATGTACGTTGTCATAAGAAAGGCTGGAGTGCTGCCCAGTTCTTGTACTTATTGGCATATAGAGTCTACCACAAAGAAACAACAATGCTGCTATGTGAAATACCATTAATTGGTATTTTTCAGATAACCTACAGATTATGTTGACATGAGTACTGAAATTATGTCATCACCCACGAAATCCCTGTGTAGCACATGGCCTACTCTGTACAGCTATTGCAAGAATTATATCAATAGCCTCTACATGGAAAGAATAGTTTGAAACCAAAACCATCAACTAAAACGGAAAATGCAATCTTTCTCAACACATTTGAGATCTGGTTTCTACAATCTTTATTTGTGTGGGAATAAGTATAGGGGCAATCTTAAACTGGTTTTGGGCTGAATAGGTTAATTTCTAAACGCTAAGAAAATAAATGAAAGATTAACAGACTTCCACTTAATGTACACAAATATACTATTCCTAAACAGATTCGTGAAAATATCTTCACATAGAACTGTTAGGTTCACCGGCACACATTAAATCTTCAATGACAGAATGTTGACTAAGGAACAACAACTGGTTTAACAAGCCATTCACAGTTTTCTGACAGCCTACGTGTATTTAGACAGGCACGACCAAGCATGTTGCCTGCTGTTGGCAGGCTCACCAAGTAGGCAGAATTTCCAGTGGAGAGAATGGAGACAAAGCCCAAAGTGGAAGTACCACTGTGTGTCTATCAATGACAATTTAAAGCCTACACTCAACCCGATTGAGGCCATGAAAGGGCTCTCCCCAGCATCAGTGCTGACTAGAAGCTTTAGCTAAATCCTCCCTACACATGCACACAGCACAAAATAATTGTCTTAGTGAAATTTACATGTGTGAAATCATACGTTTCTTGACTTGGCAGTTCAGGGGAAAAATGTCTGGATCTGTCACCACCGTAACAACAAACCCTGCTATTCTGAAACCAGTTCAAAGAAGTGAAACTCTACATAGTGAAGCAACTAAGAGCAATTACTGAGTATCTGAGCGTCCGAGTTTCCAAAATCAATGGAAATAATACAAATAAATACACAAACATTTGTATTTTGATGTGGCCCCTGATGCTGCCCTCCGAGAGGATAATTTCTGGGTTCAACTCAAAGACAGGCACACATATTGCCATGACGCCTACACTTGCCCTCTGTCTTTACTCTTAAGAGAGTCTCAATGATTCATTGCTCTGAAATTTTTATCCGTGACATATCCGCCTGGAGCAAGGAAGTATGTTCTCACCTATATGATAAAAATTCCACTATCCTGGGGCCTCGGAGGACTGGTGAATGAAACACAATTTTAGAGATATATTTTTTTCTTCACAGGACAAAAACAGCACAGATCCTACTACAGAGTTCTACAATGAGATGCCATGATTGCATGGTCGCTCTTTTGTCCAAGGTTTTGGTCAGAATTTCTACTTGTATAGAGATAGACAATCTAATATAATAACCTAATCTATAACAATCTAATCTAGTAGAAACAATTCGGCACATTTCTGGAACGTATTATATAATTCAATTGAATTATTTTGGGATGGAAAGCAGAGAACTAGCTGGGAATTATGCCCAGCTTTAAACAAAATCTTTTCACCTTTTTAAACCCTACCCCAACCAAAATATCTGGTTTCTAAAATCCACACCTCCGTATAATCTCACCTGTGGGGTTTATTTTGTCAGGTAATCTAAGGCCAAAGTAAACCAGTGCACTGCAGGTCAGACACACCCTGTGCTCTAAATGAGGGACTTTCATCGTGGCTGTATCACTTTAGTCCTGGAATGAAAAGCAACCATGGAAAAGGGAAATTTTATAAAATTATGTGCCATAAGCAATTAATTTTCTTAGGTCTTGAGAAAACAGATGCTAACCCTTCCATGGCTTTATTAAGTGTGCACCTCTTTGTTCTTTCTGCAATTATTTACATTTCAAGTTTCTTTCTCTCCCTCTCTTCCAAATGTGTTTAAACTTTTGAAATAGTAGGATGCTTGCTGTTTAGAATGTGTAAAATTATTTCAGCAATGGACTGAACACTCCCAAATGTGTGAGGAATCCAAAGTCATCTTTCTCAACACCATAGTGAATATCAATCTTTTGATAACTGTGAAACAGTGAGAGATTGTTGTGGAACTCATTCAATCCTTCTGGGTCACTTGATTCCTGGAAGCACATTTCCTGTAAAGGTGAATTATTGTGATCCCCACTTTACATGTATTAATATATTTTCTCCTTAAGGCATTGTTTCCAGCTGTTACTGATTTGGTCCTTTGCCATACTATTAAAAAACACATTGTCTGTGAGCTGGCTTACCCATTACGCCCAGTGTTGCTCCAAAAGCAAATATATTGCCGACAACTCAGTTCTTTTAAACAACTCAGTTGGTTAGATCTGTCAAAATGGTGAGCAGGTGTGCACCCACTACCTCTGTTAAATGATCCTGATACTCTTCAAATTACCTGCTTACATATCACACCAAAGGGCTGACTGAAAGAATTCAGGTAACAATAAGAGAAAAAACGTTTTCTCAGTCGTCTGATTCCTCATAGTAGTTTGGCTCCCACTTTGCTTGTAGCCCACAGAACCTTCACATTAGAGGAAGCGATTGCGCTACTCATTCACGAGAACCTGTTTAAGATTAAAGTTTTCCACAGAGAGCAGAACAATGCTGAATCAGCAAAAAATACTTAACAGAGCAAATAACCATAACATTAAAGAAAAATGCAAACCAGAATAAAGTTTTTATTTTATTTTTTTATTACCACTGAACAACCCTCTATGCAAGCGAGGAAACAAATCTAACAAAACAATGTGGCATCATGGTTGTACTCCCCAATAGCAGCAGCCCAAAGAGAGTTTAACAGTGTGGGACTCTTAATAGACTCCAGTTTTTACTCTCCACCATGGAACACATGATATATACACACAAATACACACACGCACAAACACACACACACACACACACACGCGCACAACCCATAAGACCTAGACACTCCTAAACAAACTTATACTAACTCCATAATAATAATAATAATGTCTTCAACACAAAATAATTTACAGGGGAGCATTTATTTCTATAACATAGCCTGTATAATGCAAGGGAACAGCCTAATTCTCCAGAGGATTTAGCTAGATGCAAAAATAACCCAGGAAGCGTTTTGCCCTGCAACAAGGCATTGGCAACGTTTCTCGGTGAACGGGAAAGCATATCAAACAGGATGATTATTTTTCCTAATTCAGCCTCATGGACTCTCAAACAGCTGCATTTTATTTTCTGCTCGGGAAGGCAGGAAGAGCGGGGGGGGCTGACTCCTATCTCACTCTTGCTTCATCCTGGCCTGAGATTATTTAGACAGGCCAGCTGGACACAAGGAGCATTGAGCGCAGGTTGCCTCCGATTAAGGAAAATTTGGCCTGCTTAAACCACAGCTCTGCATACATTGAGCACAATTAAAATGATCTTTTAAAATTGACTGTTACTGGTATTGAGTATTGATGAATGATAAGGAAAGACGTTCAACTGCATTTTTCTGTTTCAATCTTCATCATTGATATCAATTTAAAGTTAAATTAATACAGGAATGATTCGTTTTAATCAAGAATCCAGATATAATGATACTACAGGAAAATGTAATTCTAGTTCTATAACATTTTACAACTACAGAGTCTCTCAGTAAATGTCAAGCAGAGGAATTTATTACAACAAACTGGGCAAAATGTTCTTTAGTACTAGAAAAAAGACACTTTTTTTCTTTATAAATTACCGTAAAAAGTTTATATGAGTGATTTTTTGAGTCACACTTTCAACCACCATCAGGGAACTAGAGTGAAACTAAATTAAAACTTCTGGTTATGTCAAGTTTGCCATAGAAATAATTGAATTGGAGATTTTTTTTCAGTGAGTCTACAAACATGCACCTTTCCATTGTTATGACAAGTAAGAGCATATTTAGCCTTTATGTGTGGCATAGAAGTATTCAAGTTTTCTGTACACTTCACACACAATAGCCAACTAAAGAGCATACTGACATTGTTCTACCATTGTCATATCTATGGTGTTTAAGCAATTTTCCAAGTGCATATTATTTGCAGCAATTTAGGTATTGCAAAATACAAATGTGTTCGAGCAGTTTGCATATTTATAGCTAAACTTATAGTTAGACTATTATTAGTTACCAGATTAATAACCCTCTCAACTGGCCTGTTTGGATGTGTTCAGCCATGCTTAGAAGCCTTGCACTATAATCGTGTTTTACCTGAAGGCTGGTAATATCGACAAACCTTTTCAGGAGGGTCTAAACAGCAGGGAATAGAGAGGCAGGTCTGATTTGCACTCGTCTAGTCTTCCACTTGGATGGGGTATCAGTGTCTTTTCTAACCCTCTTTCTCTTGAAAAGCGTATTTTTGGCACTGAGGCTCTGTGTGGGTGCTTACAGTGCACTCTGCATACTTCAGCTGTTGCTCATTGAGCTGTTTCCTCATCATCATCATTAAAGAAAAAAGCAGAACATTTTGCAAGAACAATGACTCCCTAGGAGCACAAGTCACATTAGTTCACATAGAAGAAGAAAACAACACAGGCAGCAAAAAGATTTAATCTGGTTCTTGGGAAGTCGCCCTCAAATGCTCGAACAGGGCTCATCCTTCTGCTTCTGACTGACAGTCTGTGTTAGACTCACTTTTGCTCATGGGTGGGGGGCATCTCCTTACTTTTCTGAGGAATGTGAAAATAATATGAGTGTATGTGTAGCTTTTAGCACTACGTAGTGAGCTGGCTAGCTAGTTTGCTTTCAAATACAAAATATGAACCATCGTATACACAGCCTTTGACTTTAGCTGTGCAGTACAGTACTACTTTGGTACCTTCTTGTGTATGATGCCTGGGGCGAGAACAAGCCCTGCCTGCACAAGAGGACCCTTCCTCCTGCAAGTACTGCTACTGTTTCCAGAAGCAGAATTTGGCAGGCCCCGCCCTGTTTTTGTTTTCTGCAGGACTGGTTAGACAGGCTTTGGACAGCAGTGGTGGAGAGAAGCAGACATGAGAGAGCCTTCGTGGATGTCTGCTAATCACCATCCAACTACGGTTGTGGAGGGCGTATCTGGTCCTCATTGTCGAGGCCGCTACCTAAACCTCCTTGAGCTGCAGGCAGCTGCACTACTTGTTAGGGGAGATCAAGGGGACACACGTGATTATCTGGATGGATAACACCAATGGTTGTGGCGTACATTAACCGCTAAGGTGGCATGAAGTTGCCCAGTCTCCGACGCATAATAACCCACATTCTGCTCTGGGCACAAGCTCATCTCCTCTCATTCAAACACAGCTCAGAATTCTGGAATTATTAGTAAAACAACCCATGGTTAATATTTTTTCGTCTATGGAAGCAAGGTTATGGTAATAAGCCAACATTTTACTTCCTTTATTAGCGCTGTATCCCTTGGATTATGGAGAAGACGCATTTTCATCCAATTAAAGAAGGCATCAGCTATCTATGCAATGTTGTTTTCAAAAGAAACTTTTATGGTTTCACCCGCAACGCAGAGAAGTGGTGCAAAAAAAGTCAGGTACTTCCAACATGGCAGGAGTAGAGAGGGACAGCTTCATGAAGCAGGCAAAAGCTAAGCGGGGAAGCCAAGTAAAGGCAATGACCGACTCTCTCAACTGGGACATTGAAGAGATCCAGAATGGCCTCATATCGCTTATACGAGGCCGAGCTGACATTTAGCAGGCGTTGTCTTCAAAGAGCTAGCTAAAAAACTGACCCAAACTGTGTGGCTTTCAAAAAAAGCAGTGCTAAAACAGTATGCAAAAATGGGTTTATGAAATTACCTTTGCTGTGAGACCATTCTTGTTGCTGTGAATGCTTCATCAGTAAACATACTGATGTTTGAGCAATGATGTAATGAGCACAGCCCAAAGTGATAAAAGTCACCTTATCATTTTCGGCTGTTTGTGTTGACATGTTGAAAATGTGTTCCAAGTTGTACAGTTTAATTGAAATTACTGAGCCGTTTAATTCCAAAATTCTAGCTACAGCTATTGTTGACTGTATCCTGTCTATAAAATAGTGGTATTTATATCAGACTCTCTAATGTTAGTGATGGAAAAATCGCTACGGTGATTTGTCCAGCACTGCATAAAACAAAACTATATAAGAAATTTGTATGAGTCTGCTTCTAATTTTGTGAAATGTCCTTGTGGAGGATGTTTGTGGCCCTGTTCTATTGTCATAGGCAGTGGCTTGTGCACGGTGGTAAAGGACCCAGGATTCATTACCAATCAGGGGCCCACAGTGCTGAAACCTGTAAACCCCTAATAAATGTATTGATAAATAAAAAAGTTCACAAATCTAACACTGATTAATATCAATTCTTGTGATATATCATTTCTAAATTTCATTAATTTTTCATGACACCTTCTGTATAAGTTTAGTTTGGTTCACTGATATAGCTTGCATTTCACTTTTTTATTTTTAATATACCAAAACAGCATATGGTTGGTCTGGGATGTATATTCTGCTTCATACTTTACTGTCCACTCACAATTTTCAGCAGGAGTCCTAGCATGTTAACCCTGTTATTCTGCAGTTGGACAAACCAAGCCACTTCACCAGCTATTTTACAAAGAACACACATGGAGCACTGGGTTACTGCTGGAAACCACCATTTTCTACATCGGTTTGTAAGTGCCAACATCTTTTTTTAAACTAAAATCATTGTAAATACCTATTACTGGCAAAGCCTAAAGTGACTCCTAAGCGATATACAAAGCCCCTGGCTTCTCTCCATTCCCAGTGCTTAGAACAGGTACAAATGCATAACTGTAGAGCACAAGTACAGGTTTGCAAGCTGAGCTTTCGGGCACTAAGAAGATGACTATAATTACACTTAAAGTGCAGTCCTGGGAACAAAGGCAGACACTTATTTGGAAGTAAGGAATTGAATGCACCAAAACCACATGTTAAACTAACAAATGATCACCTCCAAACTCACAGCATTGAGAGATTCAGTGCCACACCCTGGGTCACCTTAGAAGAGTTCATGGACAAATTCTGAATTATTTAAGTCTCAGGTAACTACATTTTCTCTGAGAAAACTATTCTAACAATACCACTTATGAATCTGTTCTGTGCATTTAACATTTTAGTTAGAGGAATAAAATACCAAAAAAATTGTTATAGTATATATATAATTATATTATATATATAAATAGTTTGACAGCAGGGATAAAATATTTTTAGATCTTAGCACTCTAATAGAGAGTGTTTCAAAAAGGAACAAAGACACTGAGGCTCGATAATGAACAAGAATAACCCCATGTATCAGATCTTGTCTCGGGACACATGGACGTGTAATCCTAGTCCGGCAGCAACCACACGGGAAGGTTTGGATGGAGCAGAGGTCTGCAGGCCATGGAGACAGATGGGTTCAACGAATATTTGGTGACCTTGGGGACAGACTGCAGAAAAAAGCCCTCCGCTGTTTCTGCAGCAACTCTGTTCACAAAGCTCATTGATTTTTCTGCATCTAGTGAGAAGAGGACAAAGATCTAATTTCAGTATTCACAGCCAGCTTTGTGACCCCCTGTTCTTGGGTCATGCCTGTTCCTGCTGCAGGACATCCTGCTTCACGTCTACACATCTCAAACCTGGGGCTAGCACACACATATCCCTCTCACTCCTCACACTTCCTCTCCACTCATCTAGTGCTTCATGCCTCCTTTCTGTTTTGCTG
>JAOVYW010000037.1:5209580-5226622 GCA_025775045.1 Hiodon tergisus | reverse complement strand
TGTGTGTGTGTGTGTGTAAGCCTTCCCCTCGCTGTCTCCACGTTGAGTCACCCTATTTAACAAGTTTATTCCTAACTCTGGATGGTCTAAACAGATAAGAGTTTTCCTGGGAACAAGGCTTGGAAGAAAAAGGAGACTCTTTATTTGACTTCTGAGATGCACAAGGACAATGAGGGAATGAACCCAGTTCTTATTTGTAATGTTCAACATGGCTTATATGTATTGTGCCTTGTCCTCGCACCCTCTTCCCTCTTTTTGTCCCTCTCTCCTGTTCCCTGGCATTTTATTAATCTTCTTCCAGTTTAGGTTGAAACCGGAGAAGATAATAGAGGGATAAAAGGAGAGCAAAACCCAGCAGGAAGGAGGTTGAGGTGTAGTGATTTGTAGATGCAGGCAGAGTGCTCCTGGACAAAGCTTAGCTGAGCCCCTCCGTCTGGCGACAGTCAGTCCAATTACTGGTGCTTTAAAGGCCTAGTGAGGTCTACCCTGCCTCACAATCAACTTACACCAGAAAAAGCCTGTACCTTCATTTCCTTTGTTCCCCAGGACTGACCATGTCAATTAAATGATTTGCATATTTACATTCTCCCTCACAGACAGTGGATCTCTCATCATTCCTTGGTAGGGAGTTGAATGGTTATTGGGTACTAGTTCCTCCTTTGCATTTTGATTCCAAGAGTTTGCCAGTATCCCTCGTCTGACATGGTCATTTGAAATTTACACAGGAACTTTACTGGAGAGAGCTGGCGGTATACCACTAATGACAATGTGGGAAGGCCTTTATGGCCATTTCCATTTTTTATTTCCTTCTTCAAAACAATTCTGGCTAAACACAAGATTTATAAAACAGCAAAATGCATATCCCCATGTGAGAATTGCAGACAAGTAAAAAAATAAAAAATAAATTAAAACACTGAAAGAAGGGCCCACAGGACACCAAGGAGAAAAAGACCAGAGTTGAGAAGTAGTGCAATAACAGACTGATATTACACAAGCTAACCCATTATCTCAAATTAGTAAATCAGTAATGTTATCAGACTCACACTGGTCCAGAATAATACAACACACAGGCAACCCAGGTGTTACTCATCAAGGAAGTCGGTCTTGTGTGTATGTGTCAGTCTGACATTAACATCAAACCGGCCCCAGATTCCTGATAGCAACCTCTTCTACTAGGACAGTCCAATATCAGTCAAATATCCTCAAGTTCGGCAAAGAACTGAGATGACCAGCTTGGCACGTTTTTGTTATGTGCTAATTACAAAGCGAGCAACTCAGCACAAACTCATTTGGGAGATATATTTATTTGTGTGAGTAACGCTCAGAAAGTTGCAAGAAAAGACATGGTACTTTTTGCAGATCACATCTATAGCAGTCTATTCCAAACACATGTATTTCTGCAACAGGGAGGGATTAGGAGTTGCATGGACACATATTCATGTTATATTGTGGTATTGTTGCATCAGGTGCCCTAATTAGCTGCAAGCCCAATCTTAATTTACAGCAATGCAAGTTAGACTGGCAGTTTACAAAGACAGCAGTTTGGATTTTTAACTTTACCAGCCTTAACCAGTGACATCCATAACAAGGGATAAATTACACTGAATAAGCATGAGAACGAGCATTCTTTGAGTCCAGAAGGATATGAAACACCTCCATTCCTACAATATATTTGGAATGGCCGTAAACCCTCCACAAAGCAGGTCTTGTGACTGTGTGTGCCTGTCTACGGCCTTTTTACTCTGATTTCTCCTGATAGATATGTGCTACTGGAGGAGGGAAAAGGGAGACTGAGCACCACCTACAGGGCATAAATGGAGTGGCAGTATTTTACGTTTTATCCACTATTATTCAAACCATGATCACAAAGCCAACAAAAATGTATGTACTTCTCTCAACCTGAAATTCAAAGTTGTTTTTGTTGATATTACCATATTATCAGAATTTCAGCCTTAATTCAAGATACCAAGGTGCCAACAACCTCTTCAAGAATTCAGAACTTTAATTCATATCCTATGGTCACTCAACAGCAATGACACAGCTCAAACATCCAGGCAGGAACTGAAGGGAGATAATATCTGGTCATTCTGGTTAATCACGAGATATACACTGACACAGAGTGTGTGTTATTCCATCGTACACACTTGATAAATGATTTCTAAGTTTTAGCAGGACACGTTATTTAGAAAAGCACTATTATTTAATTACAGCAATGAGACCCACTCCTATACACAAAATAAAACTTACATAACTGCTTTTAAAAATCAGTCCATTACTGTTTGTCAAATTAAAAATATCCAGTTTGTGTTGCTGTCTCCTGAAAGAGAGAAAAAAGTGCTTTAAATTACACACTCTTTATATTTAAAATGTATGTATTAGGAGTTAAGCAACATGGGTTGGCCAACTGTACAAAAAATTGTCATCAAAGGCTTTCACAATCCAAATATGCTATTAAATACATATTTAGCAGCTTCTTTAAAAGTCTGAATATCAACACAACAAAGTGAAAATCTTCTAAAACTCCAGTACATGGTAAATACGGAAATGCCCTTCTATGCCTGCCCTCCCTTCTCATCCCTAGGGCTCTCCCACATTGTAATAAATGTCCTCTATAAATCTTACACTTGCTTCATACCTGCCGGGTCTTATTTATTATAATTTTTTAATTAAAAAAAAAAAAAAACCTACGTCTGACACAGATTTAAAACATTCACTTGCATTTTAAGTAGCAATTCTATTAAATCCCCCCCTAATTAACAACAAAAGCAAACAAGTACTTCCTATTCAGGAAGGATATTCCCGGGGGATAATTCGTAAATAATTAAATTATATCATATCATTAATGTATTCAATTGGTCAAACACTAATTGTTATGGAAAACGCAAAGTTCTCTAAATCTCAAAACGACTTCTGAAAGGACCAGATTGTTCGAATGTTTACAGATCCACGGGTGTGAAAGAGTTAAACTTTTGTAACTGAAAACCGGAAAGTGCCTTAACTGACTTTTATCCCGACAATTTAAAGCATATTTATAATATAGCGGATCACCATCTGAACGCTGCGTTATACACCAGGTAAACAAGTGACTTCAGACGAACAACTGCTTAGTTATATCTCATGAAACGGCAAGTCTCTCTTGAGGCTGCGTTAGTCCTTTTAAAGCTTAAAAACTTTTGTGACCTATCCTTAAACTATCCAGTTTTGGAAAGCAAATAATTTGAACGCCCTTTGTAATGCCGGAATTTACAAACCTGTATTAGGTTTTAAAAAATGTAATAATAATAATTATTATTATGTACTAAAGTCTTCAAAGAAATAGAAAAAAGTGTTAGCAGATTCGCCAGGCAGAACCCTGGCAACGCATATCCGTGGTCCATTCATCGTGAATTGCGATTTACGGTATGAAGGAATGTACATGCAGGAACACGTAGCAGGCCGACTACTGTAGTTGCACTTGTAAATTGTTTTAAATTCAGCCGTCATCGCCTGCCAACGCCCGCCTGAGTCTTAGAAATGGGTCAACTACCGCATTCATTAGTAATTTCGAAGTGGATAAAGTATTTTAACTTTATAACTATAACATATATATATATATATATATACACAAATTTAAGCTGTTTTTTCTTCAAAAGACTAAATGCTCGGAGACGCATCTGACACCTTAATACCGCCAAAAAAAATTAAGCTTCCTATGCCTAAGGAAATCAGCATTAAACACACGACCACTGGTTTACTTTAAGTTTATAAAAATAAAAAAACGAAAAAATATACGTGACTTTTAATTGCGTTTTAAGTGCGTTGATGGCGTTAAATGGATGCGAATGCTTATTATAAACAAAGAGCGAATTCGATATATATTCCCAGCAAAATTAACTTATGCTATACTTCTTTTCGGCAAGAGAGAAAAAATGGCAATGCAAAATAACACCCGACAAAAAAGTAGATTCACCAGAAAAATGTCAATCAATGCCTGGCTCCTCCTGCAGTGGATTATAAAGGAAATGCGCAGAATCGAGCTCTAACTGAGGCAGAACGGAGGGGGGGGTGCTCTGTCAGGGTTGAAAAATATATAAAGGTGCTACACATAACTCAGTGAGTTACAACTTTAGTCATATATTTTTATTATTTTATATTTAACCTTTCGTCGCAACGAAGATGACGACGGCGTTGGTGTCGCCTTTCTTCGACTTCAGCGAAGTTATAAACAAGGTAGCTGGCACCAAGAAGTTTTCTAGTTTAAGTATCCAACTCCAGTTCTCGCTCAAAATTTAAGAGTTCGAACTTCAGATTTTAAAAAAAGAGGCTTTTTTGGATCACCGTGTAGAAGTATCTTTGAGTTTTAATTCTCTAATATTTAGCCATTGTGGCTGATTAACCCTTGGGTACGTTGAGCTGTGGACGCCTTTTAGATTTTTCGTGTTTGTAATAACCAGTCGGAAAACGAGAACTTTTAGCTGATGCAGTTTAAGTCTCTCGCTAATGGTGAAATGTTCTGTGATTATTTTTATATCGCAATCTTAAACATGGCCGGTTCTCGAATTGTGTTGGTATAATCTTGTTTGTTTTATTGGGCGCTCAGGTAGGATATTGCGTATGACAGTAGTTTGTGTATAACTTTTAAATGACGGAACTGAAGTTTCTGTTGGGTCCTATTATAAAGTTTTATACTTTTTTGATGTGCAGCTCATTGTTGATTTTATTTTTAGAATCGCCATCAAGCTTATAAAACAAAGGAACTTTAATCTAATTGAAACACTATCCGTTTGTGGTAATGTGACGTTTGGCGACCAAATCATTCATGGTTGATTTTGAATTCGGTTAGCTAATTATCGCTGGAGTTGCCACATTTTAAAAATTTGATTGAATTAAGATAATGTTGCATCATGTATAACATGTAGCCATACATGCAGTTGACCATAGAACATGCTGGCTAACTCTTGGTGGACCTGTATCAGTGCTTCAATAAGTGGTGTGACTTCAAATGTTTTGTAAACTGTTCAACGTTTACCGGGCCCGTGAAAACTATACGTGCTTGTGACTCGCAGTACAATTTGATTTGTGCATAGATATTTTGTGTGCAAATGTAGTCGCCGTGCAGTGGCATGCAGAACGGCACTGTAATGCCGATGGGTGCCTTCCACTCCCTGACGAGAAGGAATACTTAAGGCTGTTAATTTCAGATTTACTTTGAAAGATTTATTTTTATCATGTCGCTTGTTCGCGTGTATTGCACTGTTACGATTGAAATTTGACGAAGAAGTTAAGTGCTGATCTCAGTAACTGCCATAGCATCTTACAAATTCTTTCCATTTCAGGGGCCCTGTGCAGTTAGATTATGTAGTTAAATTGGCGCGACGCCGACCTGTAAATTAATATCTGTTAATTAATTAACTTAAGTATTTGGTTACCAAGCGAGAACGTGCCCGCTTCCTACCGAGTCACAGCTGAAATAGCGACTAAGGCGCGAAGGGAGGAACAGTCGTTGTTACCACGACGGAATTTGATGGAGTATGTAAACTTTAAGCATATAGGCGTTTTATGGGACCGTCTGTAGTTGTATACTGCAGGCTAGCTTTTAAAAAATATGAATACTTGCCATCAACTTAAATGTCGACATTTGACGTATAACGTACACTAAAATGTACATGCTTGTAGCTTAGATTGGATGTATTAAATTCCATATTTGTATGTGTATATGGACATGCATGGTTTTATTATTTTTTCTGTTGCCTAAATCATGTTGATGGAGTGAGACATTGGTTTGGCTACTAGATGGCAGTCCTAACCTCTTATGCATTTGATATAATATCGCTGTTTTTATTGGGTTGTAAAATCGATTTTAGGACAACCTCTGGATTCATTCGAAGGAGATGTGAAGTATTTTTATTAAACAAATGGCCTAAAATGTCCTAAATTAGTTAGTATTGCAAAGCATCATAAAAATGAGCGACAAATGGTAACTTGATTGAGAAGTCAGATAGCTGTTGCCCAACAAAGTAGGATTGAATCTTCCAAATCCTTGCTGTGTATGTTAATGGCGTTATTTTACAATATTTTCATATGAATACTGAATTCTGGTGGGAGGGGGAGTAGAAAATGTTTACTTTTATAGTCATAACAATGCATAATGACAATCCTTAAAACTCATACTGGAATATTGGCCATACCATATCTAAATGGTAACTTGTTAGGTGACTTCCAAGTCAGTTTCCATTAGGTTTTAAATGTACATTATCATAATTTAGATTAAACATGTTTTGACCAATTATGAGTCCTGTGGAATAAGCATCAGATTGCTTCATTTAAAAATAAAAAATTAATTTATAGTTCCTGGCTGATTAATGATTCATCTTCATCTTTCTTTGTAGAATAATAAAATGCTGAACTACAACAACAACATTCTCAGCACCCCCAATCCGATGTCTCTCCCTTGCACTGGTGCCAACCCATCCATCTCCAACCCCACTGGGAACCTGCTGGACAGGAAGGCGGTGGGGACCCCCTCTGCGGGAGGTGTGTACCAGCGGCGGCACTCTGTCACACTGCCCAGCTCCAAGTTCAACCAGAACCAGTTCCTCAACAGCCTGAAGATGGACCCACAGCTCACCTCAGGCAGTGGCAGCAACAAGGAGAACCGTTTCCGGGATCGCTCCTACTCGGAGACTGGGGAGAGGCTGTTGCAGAAATGCACCGCCGGCCTTGGCAGCAACCAGGTCAACTCCAGCCGCTATAAGACGGAGCTGTGCCGGCCCTTTGAGGAGAACGGGGCCTGTAAGTATGGCGACAAATGCCAGTTTGCCCACGGTATGAACGAGCTGCGCAGTCTGAGCCGCCATCCCAAGTACAAGACGGAGTTGTGCCGAACCTTCCACACCATTGGCTTCTGCCCCTACGGCCCGCGCTGCCACTTCATCCACAACGCTGAGGAGCGCCGGGGGCCCCCTCCCCTCTCTCCCTCCAACAAGATGGAGCGGCCACGCCTCCAGCACAGCTATAGCTTTGCAGGGTTCCCCAGTTCAGGCGGTCTGCAGGATAGCCCGACCTCAGTCACCCCGCCCCCCATTTTCTCCACCGAGGACCTGGCAGATTGGCCGAGCAACCCTTTCACCTATTCCAGCCAGGAGCTAGCCAACCTTTTTGGCCCCAGCCTGGCTGCCCATCCAATTGCCGAGCCCTCCACGCCAAGCCCGCCGTCCCCAACCACAACCTACTACTTTAGGCCCATGTCACCTCAAATGTTTGAGTCGCCACCCAGTCCCCCAGATTCTCTCTCTGACCAGGAGGGTTACCAGAGCAGCTCCGGGAGCCTGAGTGGCTCCGAGTCTCCCTCCTTGGACACCACCAGGAGGTTACCCATCTTCAGTAGACTCTCTGTTTCCGATGACTAAGTCACATGCAGACGTATCTGAGGTGGAAAATTTTGGGGTGAGGAAATTGGCACTCCCCTCTACCTCCTACCCTTTTCCACCCCAACCCTCTGTCCTGTCTCTTCCGCCTTACCCTGGCCTCGTTTACATGAGAAACAGCATTGCGTTTTAGTTAGACGCATGACAAGATGAATGGTCCAGTTTCCGAGAGTTTCCCCTCTCTGAGGTAGCAGTCAGGACCTACAAATTTCCCCATACCCCCGCCCCGGCACATAGATGCACACATAGATGCTTTGCCACCAAATAGATTTCGAAAAGGACCGCCATTGAATTAAGGGAAAATTTTAGGTCCTCTCCCGACAAGAAGTCAATTTTGGTTTAAAATCCCCCCCCCCCCCCTCCCGTTTACCCCTGCTACTTCTTATCTTGGACCCTTGCCGTTAGACTCTGTATGATGGTGCCAAAAAAGAATGGCGAAATGAACATTGAATAGGAGATGGAAAGGTATTGGAATGCAACTCAGGGCAGGGAGCATCTGCCTTTCTTGACTGGTAGCAGTGCTGGTGGTGTCTTGACCTAAGGAGTGCTTCACGCTCTCTACTGGCGACCCCTGACATTACTACTTCAAGGCCTCCTTCGTTAAGCAAGCTGAAAATAAACATGTGCTAGAACAACTATTTAGCCTTATTTACACATTTGGTGAAACAAAAAATAACATTTTTAAAGTGCCTGGAGCTATTCCTACAAGTGAGGGGTTTGTTGACAACCTATTCGTGTCTCCGTCACCCCAAGTCTCTGCCCTGTTGTGAAACTGGATGACTGAAGTCTGCAGGAACAACTGTCTTCCAGAATCAGCTAGGAAAATACTTGCCTTTACATTACTGCTATGGGCGCCATCCCCCTTTTTCGTTACCACATAAGCCCCGAAAACGTGCAACGCCTTAAATGGAGTTTTCTTCCTGTTGCTGGTCACTGGTTATGTATGGAAGGGAAACTTGGATGTGTGAACTCTTCTGGAACATTGATATCTGTCTCCCACAACCCCTACTCGGGCTGGTCCGCCAGCTGCAGGCACGTCCTGCATTCTTGCAGTGTAGCCATTCAACTTGC
The DNA here is from genome assembly GCA_025775045.1 of Hiodon tergisus. Taxonomy (NCBI): domain Eukaryota; kingdom Metazoa; phylum Chordata; class Actinopteri; order Hiodontiformes; family Hiodontidae; genus Hiodon; species Hiodon tergisus. The sequence continues at coordinate 5,218,145 of JAOVYW010000037.1, read as the reverse complement.
ACTCTTAAGATCGGTTTTCCAGGTGATCCGCAATTTTGTAGATTTCGCTCTGTGGAGCACTTTGTACCCCTCCCCTCCTGCTTCTTCAGTTTTGACATTTATTATTGTTATTATTATTACTGTATTATGTTTGTTTGGAAAACTTTCAAGTGGAAGGTTTTGCTTGTCACTGCTTATTTAACTTATCAAGAAACGTATTTATTGCTGATCATATGCATTTTTTTGTTAATTTTGTTTGTATTTATCTGGATAATGAAACGATAGAATATATTTTCTTTTATGTTAAATTATGATCTTCCATATTAATCTAAAGATTGTGAAGACCTTTTCTTCCTTTTCACAGTTTAATATATTATTCTATGACTTTTGCAACTACTCTGTTAAAATGAAACTTAATTTAAAAGCACGAAATGCAAAAAAGGTTTTGAGTTTTCATTATTTATTGTAGTGTTTTTGTTTTTGTTTTCCCCCCTCCCCCTCCACTTCCTTAATGTTGGACTGCAATTTCAGGATATTTCTTCCATGTTGATTTTTTATTTTTTATATCGCTGATACTTAACAAGCCTTGTAGGAATTCAAGCTATCTATTGCCTTGACAATAACAGTATTTTCCTGTTATTTCCAGAAAGCAAGTCCTTAGTGGGGCTCCCATTTTAATCCCTCAGCTGAACACAACAGGCCAGCTAGGTATCCGTGTTCACTTGAGGGTTCTGAGACTATATGCTGTGCTGAAAGTATACAAGTTCAAGTGTCACTTTCGTCTTAATGAATCTGACAAGCAGCTAGGAAGTCAGAGGACTCATTGTTGCGTCTACTGGTTGAGATGATTTGGTCAGTAAAGGGATTTTACTGAATTGAGGAAATTTTATTTGGAAGTATAATGCCAAAACCTTTAGTTTAAAAAGATAAAGGAAAAAGTACAATGGGATAGACTCAAATACTTTAAAGAATAACCAGTTGGCTTGCCTTTAAAAATTGAGAATCTCTCCTGTTTTCATTGAGTGTTTAAGGGCACGTGTCACATGCAGCAGGAATTGTATGAAGGAAAATCTGATTGGATGAGTGGAGAGCAGTACTTTTGTTGGCTTTTAAAAAACAAATCACTCGAGTGCATATGTAAAATGGCAAGATTGTGATTGTCTGGATTCTTCAGCTTAAAAACAACAATGACAGTCTAAATCCCACAATCCCAGGCACTCACTGTGACCAAACTTGTACATAGTGTGAATTTTTTATATGTTTTGGATCAGATGTTCTAAAAAACATGCAGACTATTAAGTGCCTCTAATACATTCCAGGTAGCCAACACATTCTGCCTTTTTTACTTTTGTGATAGAGAAAGAGTGGGAGAAAGAATTAAAATAAGTCCATGTTCTGTTTTTCCCTTTAGCAGAGAATGGAGAGGTTAACAGGACTGACACAAAGAAAGTGAACTGTTGAATGTATCTCACCCCCCCCCCACAGCTGTTGCTGTTCACTACAGTAATTATGTGAGTTTATATAAAATTATTTTGTAACAACTGATTGCAGTTAACCAATAAACCCCATATTTTTGAAAAAATTAATTTGCTTCAGTCTTTGCAATAATGCTGTTGAACCACAGAATGTTTGGATGAAATATGGGGAAGCATTTCTATTATGGTTAGATGGTCAAGATATTGTAGAAATGATAATGAGAATTGTGACCACTGATCTGCTGGAAATCGAGAGCTCCCAATGCACAAACGATTAAACTAAATTGCTGGACCATGTCATCTTAATTAAATTCTCAAAGTCCCCTCACACCTGGAATTCAAGGGAATCATTTGCATACTGAAAGTTAACTTTAAATTGGCAGGGCTGAAACTCACCAACCCACCCCTGAAAACAACTTGATACAAATAACATTCCTCAAATAGTTCTAGATTTATAGGTAGAATGTTTTATTACGGTATTTGGGTAGAACTTTAGGTTGTTATAGACAATCGATTTAATGAGATTAAAAGGCAAATTATCTTAAAGATTATTGTGATAGAAGGTTCACAGGAAAAACATTTCCACTAATGCTATGATGACACTTGAAGGTCCTGCAGTTCTTGACCAAGTTTCTCATTTTTGCCAGCTTTGTCCAGTTTCCTAGAATAAATCTCATTTGGTTGCCCTGGTGTGTGTATAAAAGAAAAAGAATAGCCATGAAGGATCAGATTTCCCATTGGGAAATTCCAAAAATAAAGATTTTAAGCCAAAATTGTGAGGGAAAAAAAAAAAAAAGTATAACTAATAGAAAGCATAGGGAGTTATATCGGTATACTTTAAAAATCTTACTTCCCTTTCAATTTGAGAAGCACAGTCATTAAAACATTCCCTGGCTCCCAAATTATTCACACAGCTCTGGAGGTGTGATGGACTTAATTCTAAGGAGAGGAAGGTGCGCTGATGAAGTGACAATGGATGGCCCTGGGACCATTTTGAACGTGTGTATCGGCCCACAATGCTACAGCTCACTGATTTGCTTGAGCTCCAAATGAAAATCTTTTTTAGGCCTTTCCATAATGTCTCAGAACCAGAAGGTAAGAATTCCAGAAAAGCAGCGTTTTGGTGGTGCAGTTACAGCTCTAATGTCATTACCTGAAGGCTTTGGCTCATGCTTTGCCGGAGCTTGCTTCTCACAGGCCTTTGTAGACCTGTTGAATAACAGGAAAATACCAATGCAAGAAAGGCGTGCTTCAAGATAAGTTCCTTCATCTCTTCTTGAGACTACCCTTTACAACGGAAACAGACAAAAACATTTTAGCGTTTTAGAAAAATAGACTAAAAGCCGGGAGCTCGGTCTTTCAGAAGTTTAGATATTTGCAAGGCCTAGATTCCTCTCTTCTCTCCAGGTGGAAGCTTGTCAAGATATCAACACAGGTTTCCCCCCTTGCCCTCAAAGCTGGAGATCTTTTCAGAGCAGGAAATCCCTCTGATCTCTCTTGTGCGGCATTCTTACCCAAGACACCGAGGATGTGTGTCACTTAGTCTCAATTGCACTGCATATCTCATTAGAGACATTACAGTATGTCAGTATTGTGGCCCATGATAGTGTGTGTGTGTGTGCCCTTTTAGCTTAGCAACACACTATCTTTCTCTATGTGTTACTAGTGCCGTGTTATTTATTCTTCCTGTTGTCATTGGCATGGATTGATATAGTTGTTGTTTTTAGGTTTGTTTTCCCTGATTTCAGAGGGATAAAAGAGAGGAGGGGAGGGCAAACTGTCAGGGCCCTCACAATAGATGTGTTGACCCCACTTGCCTGAACTATTTTTTTGCACTAATCTGACCTGTCACTGCTGATAAATTGTCAAGTTCCTGTATTATATTCTGTAAGTCTCAGTCTTACCCCTCGAACCCTGAAGCCACTCATCTATCTTGGTTTCCCTCTCATGCTGTGATTTGTTTCAAGCCAGAATGTCCCTTTTGCGCATGCTTTTTGGCATGTAAGTAACGCTAGTAATCAGGTGCTTCCCCGAGCTGAATGGCATGAACCATTTATCCCTGGCTTCATCACACTCGAGGTGAAAATGGACATACTGTGCCTTATCACGCCTGCGTTGCTCATTCAGAAAATAAAGGCTTGCTTCATGTGTGTGATCGGCATGCATTAACGGCATTAAACACAAACCAGGAAGTGGTGTATAAGCTCTGAGGGCTGGGGGCACGATGCAATGTCTTTTTATATTAAAGACAAGAAATGTTCCAAAAGCACCAGTGCTTTCCAGAAGATTGTCAAATTCAGGTGTGAAAATACCTATCAAATGGACAAGCTTTTTTCTGTCTTTTACCTGTTTTATTCTTGGCAGATATTTATTAATTTCTTTATCCTCTTGGTACAGTCTATTAACTTTTATATTGTCAAATGACTGGTTGGGATGTGTAGTGATAAAGCTGGTAATTGAGCAACTCTCCTGCAATAGACTTTGTAATTCTTTTATCAGGATTTTCTCCCTCTGTGTTTGAGAAAGGGGAGTGCAAACAGAGTGAAATATGCTTACTCTGTTGTTTCTCTTATCTCATGGTGCCACTGAGGACTCGTGCATGCTGTGAATGAGGACCATGAGAAGTGGGGCCAGAGGGGAGGTGCAAGCTTGTCCCACAGCAAGGGCTGGAGAGGGTCTTGGTTTAGACGATAAGGTAACCCAGGTGAGATGGCGGTTGAAGCCGGTCAGCCCAAGGCTAGTGTAAAGCTGTATGTTGAAACTGGCACTCTTACTAACAAGAGAAAAGCACATGGAAAGGCCTAAATGAAACTAAAATGAACAGTGATTCAGGGGCCTGTGTTTCAGTCCGGGTGGTTGACCACATGAACTCAAACTGTCAAAAAATGTTGCTCTTCTTATGTACTCACAATGACACATTTGTGTGTCACAGCTATCAACCTTCGTCATATGTCTAAGATAAAATGACTAGACCTTGAACGGACAAAACAAGATTAAAAGTTTGTGGTTTAAAATTAAATATCTTTCTTTCATTTTCTCCTTCTAAAGTTTTGGCAAGCACAATGAACTGAGATCACCATCTCAGATGGCATGACTTGACAATCTTGACTCCTGGTGCAGGTTTCCCAATGGCAAGGCCTACAAAGCAACGTCCTGTAAACTCATTCAGAATACACTTGACTTCATCACCATTGGGGAAATCGGTGTGTTCACACATCTTGATTTCATCAGTGCAGACGACGAGAACGTCTGGATGTTATTTTTAGATGTTTTGCAGAGTGCAATGGTGCACAGCTTTTGTAGTTTTACATTAAACACATAAGCCCCCTTCAACTTAGCAATGGACCAACAGAAAGAGGTTGGTCCAGAAGAGTGGCTTTTTGGGGTATTTTCAACACTGACTAGTCCAGGAAAGAAAATGAACCGTGTCACTCAGAGGTACAGAAGTTGTGCTGATGGGCTTACGGTAATACAACTGGCCAGACCATTTAAATTTGACACATGCACAGGGATTCAAGTTTCAGAGCTCACAACCTCTTGCAACACAACCACAATCCGTGCTACTGGCTGGGTTCCGCTTTCACACTTCCTTCTTTAATGAAAAAAAAAAAATCCTATATATATATATATATACTAGTCATCTATCCATCCATAGCAAGTTGTAACAAGCCATGTTGCTTCATCCTCCACATGTAGGCATTTATTGTTCCTGTGTATGCTTGAGTGTGTGTGTGTGTGTGTGTGTGTGTGTGTGTGTGTGTGTGTGTGTGTGTGTGTGTAACCACTGAAATCACATTCTACCTATAAGCAGCCCTAGAGAGAGAGAGAGGATCAGACTGTTCAATTCGCTTATGGAGTCAACCCGAGGCCCCTTTTACACTGCCCACTGCCAAATCTGGTCTTTAGTATAAAGGAAGAAGAAATTCTCTAAATCACTTTGGGGGGAAAGGAACAGTTAATTTCTATTTAATATATCTTCGCTTCAGCTTATTGCAGCAGACAACAAGAAAGCATTTGTCTGTTATAACACCTGTCCTTCATCTTATTTTATTTCCTGCACAATAGAATCAATGTATTAAACAATTTTTTGTGACTTTATTTTCAGAGTGGCTGGTGTATAAAATGTCCTTTGCCAGACAGGCCAGCTGCTGACAGATGTTCTGCGTTACATGGTATCAGCTGACTCATGTTAGGTGTTCAGCACACAATAAAAGTCCCAACTAGAACAGAGAAGGTGATTAAGTGCTCAACCAACCTCTGACTGAATGCTCTGAGCCAGGTTCAACACCTGAGAGAAACATGCTGCCTCCCATTATCCTATAATATTACCATCCATTTTTACAGGCTAAAAGGACTGTTTAAGGGTGCAAACTTTTGCGATTAAAGACACCCTGGTTTCCCATTTGAACCATAGTTCAGGGTATCTAGGAAATCACTTCCAGATTTTCTTCAAGCCGCGTTCGTCAGCACATGCAAACACACCTCTGCAATCAAGTACCTGTGAGATTTTTCGTATGCATTGATCTAACTGAGCCATGAACCTCTTGTAATGAAATCTAAGGCAGTCATAAAGGGTGATCCAATGCTTACAAGAAAGGAATGGAAATCCTGGATAAATTTGATTTCTCAAAATAACAGTTTGTTAGAAATATAATTTCATCCTGTCATCTGTTTTATTAGAAAAATATCTTAGAAACTAATGGAATATTTCCATAAGTCTTTTAAAGTCAGTTGTTGTGTTGTTGCATCTGTTTCCGGACTAAAAGTACCAAAGTAACAATTTCTCACTTTCAGATCCTAAAATGCCTTTTCAGTTTCTTTGTACTTTTTTGTCATCTATATTTAGATTAATCAAATTAACTACCCACCCCCAACAACCTGCTGATTAGAATCTTATGATAAATTTGTTTGAATTCAACTTTGCACCGAGAGGCCATGAGGACAGAATACCACAGTAATGTTGTTTCTTTTAGCTGATTTTAAGAATAATTTAAAAAGTGAAAACATTTAAAAAACTTGATCTAACAACTTCACAAACACTTGTATTTATCATTTAGAGACACTAATTGGCCTTCTGAAGACATTTAGAATTTATATTCATACACACGTAATCTATGTCTTATGTACAGACACACACAGCTTCTCTGCTGAATTAAAAAAGAAAAACCAACACTGGCCTTTGGTGATTAAGAAGCACACCAGAATATTTAATCCTGCATTAGTCTCTGATGGGACAGCGGTCTGTGAAATCACATACACATTTTCACACACAAAAAACTCCCTCACACCCAATACACTCAGCTTTCTACTTGTCTGTGTGAAAAACATCGACCTGAAAATTAGGCCAGTGTTTATGTAATCTGCCAAACCTTCCTGGCCTGTCAGCTAAGGAGCCATGGCAACAGTTGCAGAGTCATTAAGTGAAGAAAAATCCAGAGTAAACAGCCAACCGAGATTGCATTTTAAATCTCAGAGAGGATCCCTCCAGGCAACGTTCCATCAAGATAAAGCATCACCAGAAACCTGTCTAGCCTGCTCCCTCCAACCCCACTGCCCCCCGGGTATGTTGTACCTGCTGAGCCACTGTGAAGCCCTGCTTACACAATGCTATAACCTGCAATATACCTTTGTGATACAACTATATGAGACCCTTTGTAGCTTCGGGCTGTCACAACGGCACACTGCTAGTCCCATCACCTGATACTTTGTCTTGTGGATTCTAAGCCTGTCTTCCCTTAGGGTTTCAAGGGATCGTATATATATATATATACACCAACAGGTTGGTCAACTTGGGGTTTTCAGCCATTTCTCATTTCCAAAAACACACCAGTGAAAAATAATATGATTCTCATTAGCTCCTTTTTAACCACCTCTATGAGATAATACTAGATAATGTAACCAGAAGTATGAGCTTTGCCCCCAGGGATATAGTTCTAAGCCTGGGATCAATATGGGTTTCCTACCCTTAATGTCTTACTAGAAAGGAAGGGAGGCTTAGTAAATGTGCATTGCTATCAGCAGACCTGGGACTAAGCAAACCTCCTGAGGAAAGCCCACAGAGCTGTATGGTTGTATCTTGTCTCCCCAATGTTGACAAACTCTGCTGTTTGCTGATTCCAAAGTCCACCACCCAACTTACTGTGGACACAATGGCAGCCGAAACGCTGTGTGGACGTTTAACTGTGTACCATGCTACTAGAGTGTCACTGCTAACATTATACCAACAATTTGTCCCCCAGCATCTCATCAACAGGTACAAAGATCGCATTATCAAGACCAGGTAAAACCATCTCAGAGTTCACTTATGGGGCAAAAAACAACAACACTGTAGATCTGCAGCCCGGAATTCTTCTGGTGTGGAGTATGGTGGTGGTTAAAATTTCCTGCTTCTAACATAATTAAAATTTTAAAAAGAGAGAGAGATACATTCTAATAACTATTGTGGTATACTGACAAGCCCACGATTAAAAAAAAAACTAAACATTTTACAGGTCCAGTAAGGTTATAAAATGATATAATTTTATTGGTTATAAAATCTGTAGTGCTCTCTTTGGGAGATCATTTTAATGTTTCACCACATATATGAGCTCAAGTTGCCAATTAATTTGGTGGAAGGTGAACAATAAAGAGCAAAAACTTTGTTTGAGTGACTTGCATTGTGATTAACATGCTTTTGTTTGGTGGACATTGACTCCAATCATTTTCTCGTCAGTGCTTTTGAAATTACAAATGAATAGACAACATTACGGAACATTTACAAATCACCAAAATCTTAATTAAAAAAATTAATAGATATATTTTATAGGTTTTTATCTGGCAGCTCATCTATAGCTCAGGACAATAGCAAGCATTGTTGTTCAGAGAACATAGTGTTCTTCGAAAAGCAAGTCCAGGAAGAAAGAAAGACAATGAGGGGCAGTGGATATTAATTAAAAGGTAAACTTGTTTCACACCCGTTTCCACCAGGTTACCTTATCCACTTGATGAATCCAATGCAACTTCCATGTCCATGCAGCCCAAGGCCTACAGTACTACAGTTCTAATGAAACTGGTCCTGTACTTAACTAAAGTTCTAATGACACTGGGCCTGTACTGAACTAAAGTTCTAATG
>JAOVYW010000037.1:5145950-5156760 GCA_025775045.1 Hiodon tergisus | reverse complement strand
CCCCCCCCCCCCCCAAAATGGCTTTACGAGACTTTGCTCCTTCAAAACTAAACACTCAACAGAAACGTCCCTCCTCTCTGCCAGCAAATCACTATGCGGTGCAAGAGCAGAGGGCAACTCGCCTGTTCTACTCCTTCTCAACCTTTCTGCTGCCTTTGACACTGTCAATCACCAGAAACTCATCTCTATGCTGTCCTAGGTGGGAATCTCAGGCACTGCGCTGAGCTGGTTTGCATCTTATCGGGTTTCCTGGAGAGATGCCGTCTCTGCCCCGCCCGCATCTTATTACTGGAGTCCCTCAGGGTTCAGTACAGGGTCTCCTCTTCTCTTTATACATAAAACCTCTAGGCAAAGTAATCCCTGCTCATGGTTTTTAATATCACTGTTATGCTGATAACACTCAACTTTTTCCCTCAATCCCCTTCACAGATATCTGTGCTTCTCCCACACATCTCCTCAAGGGATGTATCCACGTGGATGTCTTAACACCATCTTAAGCTCAGCGTGGCCAAAACGGATCTGCTGTACCTCCCAGCTAAGCACACTTCTTTCCATGATGTCTGCATCACATTTGAAGGCACCACAGTCTCGTCAAGCCGCACAGTCAAGAATTCACAGTCACCCTGGACGACGACCTATCCGATCCTGCAGATTTAACCCCAGTAACATCAGAGGATCCATCCATTCTTCACCGAATAATCCGCACAGCTCCTGGTCCAGGCACTGGTGATATCACACCTGGATTACTGCAATTCTCTTCTGGCTGCCCTGCCAGAGGTCATCCATCAGACCTCTCCAGCCAATTCAAAAAGCTGGTGCTCGGGTGGTCTTCAATCAAAGAAAGTTCACTCATGCCACCCCCCTCCTCATCAAACTCCACTGGCTCCCTGTTGCTGTTCGGATCCACCACCAGATCCTCACCAAGCTACCACCGGATCAGCTCCTGGCTACCTCTGCACGCTAGTCTTGGGGTAAAACCCCACCGGATCCTTGTGATCCTCCACTGCTAGGCACTAAGTGGTCACTCCCCTACAGATGCGAACGTCATCTGGCCGACTCTTTTCAGCACTTGCACTGACATGGTGGAACACCCACCCTGAGGACATCAGACAATCTGAGGTCTACGCCTTCTTCAAGAGAAAACGTACCTCTTCCGGCAATACCTCACGCCTCAGTCCTGAAACCCCCCCTCGGAACCGTTTCCATTGGATGCTCATGTCGTCTCTTTGCAGCATTAGTCTTTATACCTGCTCTCAGTAATTGTCATTAGGGCAAGATCGCTCAGTTTCTTATAGCACTTTAACCCCTAAAACTACGTCACTTTTGTACGTCGCTCTGGAGAAGAGCATCTGCTAAACGCCTAAAATGTAAAGTGCTAGTTTTTAATGCAGGGATTGTGGGGCCTGTCGACACAGCTGTAAAAGGATCAGCGGTCTTCATTTCCTTTGGGTTTGAATTTGGGTGATTACGTGGTTACGCGTGTTGCGTTTCTATTAGAGATAAGGAGATATCCATCAGCATAAACAGCAACTAACTTGAAAATTCAAGAAAACTATGGGCCGACCGGTCTGCCTGGGCAAACGGATCATAAGCAGAGAGTGGATATTACATCCTGGACAAACACTGCTCAGCACACAAATTTGTTCAGTTTGCCGTCGGGACGGGCTTTGTGCCACTTACCCACATACAGAGAGCAGTTAGACTTCTCCCAGCCCAGTCCATCAGATTGAAGAGCAGGAAACAAGACACAGGGATGAAATACTTATCTGCGAAGAGAAGACCGAGACTTGACCAGCATTCTGATATATTCCAGTTTTCTTCAGTGGAATCTTCTCAAAAGTGTAAAATACAGGCTTCCCCGAACACATCCGTCTTGGTCCATTACTGTTCTCTGAACTAACGATATACGGCTGGTTTTAAACAAAGCTAGTGTATCCACATACACTGTAGATGTCATCAACAACAGTTAATGTGTGACCCTGAACAAAGAAGCACAGTATTAGAATGGGTAATAAACCAGTCCAGAACGCATCCAAATCCAAGAACAGCAAGTCGAAACACAGCACCGTTTACCGTTTCTCAATGTCGGATTTGTGTGTATGGGTGTGACACACGCACAGTATTTATACAATATTATTGTTTAATGTACTACTGCATTCATTGGCGTTGTTCTTGTCTATAACTTGTCCAGAACCATTCTGTAGGTTTTGTCACGTGCTTTATGTTGCGTGGCCCCAGAAAGAGTAGCTACTGTATGAGCAGCGGCTAATGGGAATCCTAATAAATGCTTTGCTCATCTAAAGAACCTTAGTCAACGGGGGGGAGAAAGCCCTACAGACAGCCTGATGTGATTATGTCAGATACAAGGTGCTACAGGGGGACCGGATACTGAAAGAAACAGAAACACAACTCACTCCAGGTGCCGTCTTCTGCCACCGAGGACTTCACGTCCACAGTGACCGCTGGAAAGGTGCCGATGGTGACGGTGAAGACGAGGCACACGGACAGGGCCGTCACCCAAATCTGTGGAGGGGAGAAGACTAACTACCCCGGGGCCAAAGCTTTCTGGAAGGAAACCCAATTGGCTCGGGAAGCCGTTGCAGTTGCCAATTACTCTGAGGCATTGGAAGTTCCATGCTCCGCCCAAGGAGACAATTCTTTACAAATGGACGAAAGTTATGCAAAGCATCTGGGTAAGAATATGCTGCTTAAAAACAGTGCAGAGAAAGGTGGAGTGGGGTACCTTTTTGAAGATGGTAACGACTGACACGCCTGGCTTGGTGTCCTCGTCTGTGAGGCTGAGGACCGGCCTCCTCTCCGTGGGGTTTTCTGAGGGAAAACATTGGGAGCATTACTGCCCTACTCTGAACCGCCTAAACCGTTTACTGCAACCGCCTAAATCTAAACCGAATAAGAGGATTCAAAGGGGCCTGGGAACACCCCCAGATAGAAAGGCAGTTGATCGTCTTTTGCTGTAGGACTCCGTAGAAACTCAAAGGTCAAATTCTGGGCTTGGTAGCACTCAGAACAGAGTTTTCCTGAAATGACCTTGACCTCAACATAAATGTGACCCCAACATCTAGATGGACTAGTAGGGATTTGGGTAACCCATTGATCAGACGGTAGCATAGGATTTACCTTTGCTTAGCAGATCCATCTTGTTCTCCTCGTCACCGGCAGGCCTTGAGCTGTTGCATTCCAGATGATACTGGAAAAACTCCTAGCATTAAAAAGCACAAAAACAAACAGGGAACAGGGAAACAATGATAATATGCTTACAGTCTAGGGCAATACATACATTTAATTACCTACAAACATAACGAGCCTCAAGTTTGGCCCAACCGAAGGATCGTGGTCTCTCAAACCACCAGGAAATGAAAGAACCAAACGTTCTTGGGTGTCCTTACCATCTTAGGCAGTGCGATGTAAGATACAATGGCCAGGAGGATGACCACACAGGCTGTGATGAAGTACCCAAAGGCACTATCCTGTAGTTCTGAGCCACCTGGGCAGCAAAAATAAAGAGAGTTTTGCATACAAGGAGGCACCCATATCCAGTCCAGATGTCAAACAAGCAAGCAGTCTCCACGGAGCCAGCAGGAGGTGCTGTGCATCACACGTACTCATAAGGGCGCAGATCATGGAGAACGCCGCAAACGTGCCGGCGAGGCCTTGCCCACTCATGATGGGAGCCGTGTAGGAGGCAGGCAGCATCCCAGCCAAGCCAAAGAGACTCCCCTGCAGCATGGCTCCAAACGCTAAAGTGTGTGTTGGGGGGGGGGGGAGGCAAAGGAGAGCGGTTTATCAGTCCACCTGACTGACCGGCACTTTTGAGAGGGGACCCACCAGACCAGATGGGAAACATTCCCCTTTCTCTCTCACACAGACAGACAGACAGACACACACACACACACAGAACGACAGACACATACAACTCCCTTTGACTGTACAAGAACTTTAATATCAACATCATTAAAACAGACCCTTTAAAAGCCTGTATTTTGGAGATCACAGCCCGGGTAACTGGTTACGCCTGCAGGCCGAGGAGGTACAGCTTGGCAGAGAGATGACAACTCACAGTTGATGCAGACAATCTTCAGCATAGTGAGAACGTAGAAGGGCAGAGGGGCAACCTCCACCTTTACGAGCATGGCGGTCAACAGGAACACCACCAGGATCACGACCAGACCTCCCAAAATCCGGACCTTCTGAGGAATCCTGGAATAAATATGAAGGGGGTGGGTAGGGAAAACATTCCTCAACAACTGTTTATACAGGGAAGGGGCAGGGTGCTCTGCTGACTATATCCCCACTCTATAATTTAAATAAACACTCTCTTGGAGAAAAGGTAAAAATAATAAATATACGGCTTCAGGGGCTCTGGCCTCACCTCAGGTTCGACTCACAGGAAGTTCCACAGCAAACATGTCAATCCCAGTGAGCTTTATATGAGGACCAGTGCCCCGGGTACAGGAGTAAAAATCTGAAGGCCAACTCCCCAGAGCCACTTTTACACCAAAATGCTTTCCCTCCATTTCTCTAAGAAAAATTCAGCGTTCAAATTGGCAAGACCTTCGGTTGAGTTCCCCAGAGGGGCTTACTTCTGGTGGAGAAAGGAGTTGAGGCAGGTGAAGACCAGCAGGGGCACCATGGCACACAGCGTCATCACGTTGTTGAAGGTGGACTCCAGCAGGTTACGGCCGCTCCCCACCGCCGTCCCGTTACCCGTGAGGTTGACCCCGCCCTCCACCGGTGACTCCTTCAGCCGGCTGGTAAAATACTGAGGGGTGTGGGGGAGAGAGGCCGGTGTCAGATGCAGAGTCTCTCTCCATCCTGTTACAGCCCTATAGACCAGGACCCTCCTGACTTGCAATACCTCTTTTCACTGGGAAAGCCTTTGTTAACATTAGCACTTTCATTAGCACTTTCATTAGCTTAATTTATAGCTAGGTCACGGTATACGGTTTGGCATGTTAAAGCCCCGTTGGCTCAACAGCTTACATGCTTTGAAATGCAGAGGGCACTGCTAAAAATCATGTAGCTAGCTGTTAGCCTGGTATCACGTGTGCATTATTATGTCCTTAGGATCAACAGCTTACATGCTTTGAAATGCAGAGGGCGCTGCTAAAAATCATGTGCTTAGCCATTAGCCTGGTATCACGTGTGCATTATTCTGTCCTCATGGACATGAACAAAGGACAGCAGCGTTACCATGGTTGCCGTCATAAAAAAGTTCCACGGTAAGAGGGTGCCCAATCCCAGGATGAAAAATATGATCCACACAGCATGGTACCTGACAAATAGAACAACAGGTTTGAACAATCAAAGATATCCAAGGTCTTTTCTTCATTCCCCTTCAATGACAGAAGCGTACTCACTTGTCTTGAGGGGAGTGGACGGCCGTCATTGCTCTCGTCTGGGTAAAACCGGCCTGAAAAAGAAGGTTTCCATGTTTGGTACGAGTTTGTTTCTTGGCGCGTGCCATCGGTACACTAACAGTGACATCGGCTCACACTACTCAAACTAAATAACCCCACACATTCGAGGAACTTCGTGGTTGGAGCGATGCACGAGACTTGAACTGAAAGAGGACCTTGTGGTCCCTGTCCCTTTTATTGACTAAATTTATATCATGGGTTTTTCGTCGTCACTTCCAGTACTTCTCCATTATTCTAAGAACACAGCAGTGGCTTAACAGCACCAACTACAGTAGTGAGCTAATCGGCTAGATTCACAAGAGGACATTCCAGACGTCTTTAGAACCGATGGCGCCCTGGAATACCAAACCAGTGGGTAGCACCTCAGGTATTTAAGGTATGCTACAGGTAAACTTAACATAAACCAGGGCTTTAAATTCATTAAACCTCCCCAAAAAATCCTCTGACAGCCAACACATTCGAAGCATAGTTCATACGCTTGTTCAAAATGGAACAGATAAGACGCCTAATCACATCTGAACACTGGTACGGACAAGCCCTGTTCTCCCACCTCCAATGTTCATCAAAACAAGGCACTGCGACTGAGAAGTGTCTGTTTGCAGAGCTCATCGTGCATTGGGCCTTAGTCCTTAGAAAGGCTCAAGCCACCCCCTTGTCAGGCTCGGTGACTCTGCTTCTGCCTTCTCTGTAAAGCTGCGGTTTAGTAAACTACTGAAGTGGTAGGAGTCTGGAAGATTAGAATTGTATAGCTCAGCTGTGCAGTGTATTCAGTGAGCATCGGCATCTGCAAACTAAGTAAAACTTGGTTGGTCATTGAAAACTGAGGACTGTTCCTCCAATGCCAACCAGAAACTCCAGCACAGCACCTATAGTCCTACGGAAAAGCGCGAGGCTCATTCTTCCATCACTTCACGGATTAAGTAAAGCAACTGCTTTCAACTCCCTCTTCTCAAGAAAGAACAAAAGAGCGAGTGAGCCTTCATCACAACAATGAACCGTGGCATCACACGCAACTTGGCAAAGCATTCAGGCAACCCAACAGGCTGTCAGTCATTTCCTGTTAGCTGGAAGAAAAAAAACCACACCCCATTTAAACAACATTTGGTTTCGATAAAAAAAATAAAAAAAATAAAAATAAATTTCCAGAAGACTTTTGCAAATAGGCACAAGCGAACCACTAACGGCCGATTCCGAAAAAAAAGTTTCAATAACCATCAGCTGATGATATGTTAAAAACATAGTTTTTAAATACCTGTTACTTTCTATAAACAGCTCTGGACACTTCGGAAAAACAAAACGCACATCTGGATGAGGCATCGAGCGTTACCACACTATCCATGCCACACACACACACACACACTAAACTTTAGGAACAGTAACTTTAGCATTGTGACCATTTCTAAATGTGGTCCCCAAACCTCCTCTGTGAAGTATTTTTCTCCCAGCAGTCAGCTGCATCCCTGGCATGGCATCCTGGGCTCGAGTTCCTGAAATGGCGCACACACACCGCACAGCGTATCCGGAAGACCCAGAAATAGCTACCATGGGAGGGTTGTAACAGAACCATACCTGGCACAGAAGACCAGCAGTCGGGCAAAGCCACAAACAGCAGCTGAGAATCTGAGATGGGGACTCTGAAGACCAGGCTTCCCTGTCTTACTAGACCAACTTCAAACATTTCAGACTAGTCTTATTTTCTGTGGCAGAGAGTAAAACCCTCGTCATGCCAATAAAATTGTCATTGACCTCCATAACATTTGGATAAAATCTGATCTATCAAATCCATGTCTTACACATACTAGAGATCTGAGCTACTACCATGCAGTAAGTTAATAAAGCCATTATTATCTCTCTTAAGCTCAAGCACATAACGTGCGCCAAGCCATTGGCACAAAGAATCATAACATTAGCACGCCCCCTGTAAATTCTTGCCAAACCAGATCAACTTGATACAATTGCCAATTCATAGAGTTCAGAGATAATCCTACCATTGAATTTAACCATTCATAGATGCTTTGCAAAATGAAAGAACATGTTCTGTTCCGCTAAAAACGCAGTCAAAGGATGGCAAAATCATGCTAAATAACAAACATACTCACACAGAGAGAAAATACAGAATGTTAGAATAAGCTCTACCCTCTGACTCCAGAAAGAGGGACGGTAGAGGTTGTCTGTGTGCTTTTTGCACTAAGACCGAAGTGCACCTGGCAAAACTAGAACAAATCTGCTTACGTAGACTTAAAAAAAAAAAAAAGTATAACCAAATGCATAAAGTAAAACAACTAGCTTGGCAGCAGAAACGTCTTTGGTAACATTTGTGTCTACCTAAGGTGTAACATGCCAGAAGATCTTTCGGTCCATTGACGGAACAGTATCACAGTAGTGACACAAGTTTAACTCCTTGAAAACTAAACCGTCTTTTCACAGGGGACATGATAGAAGGGATATTTTTCAAAGAACACACTGGAGCCCTTCAATTCCTTGAGTGACGTTTTTTTGGAGGGCAACGCAATAAAAAAAAGACAGTGACTAGGGGTGAAGCCCGAGAATAAGGAGTAAACGTCAACACCATCCTAACAGCTAAGAAAGAACTAAGATAAAATTCATAACAATTGTTCTCGTTTTTATGATCGACAAAACGTTCAAATTAGTCTAGTACGTTTCTGTAGTAAGACAATTGGAACGTTTAGCCATCCGTGTGGGCATTTTTTACTTTCGGAATTCTCGTTTCTTTAAATCAGCGCATGCCCGTCCCCCGTTAGGAAAACTCAACTGAGGGGTGAACGACGTCTTCCCATCGATGTTATTGCCTTAGTTATTAAAGCAATTCAAAGACAGACAAACCATTTCACAAACGCACATTTCATCTTAAACACAGACCGCACGTGCAAGTACATTCACGAGGGAAGCGGTGCTTCCTGATAGATAGGAAAACGTTTTGCCCGTCATATAAACTATACTAGCGACAAAGCATCGTATAATCTTAGAGAAACGTAATCCACATTACCCACGCGGGTAGTTTTTACATACAAGAATAACCACCAAATTGCAGATGAGGATGGGCGATAGAACACGGCTAATACATACAATAATTTGAGGGAAATACATGAATACATGATACACCATCAACGTAAAACAACAATTGTCACAACAATGGGTTATAAAGGGTGTTTAATAGCGGGAAAATAATATTTAATTGTTACGCCTCATTTGCCCAGTTGCCTAATAATTCAAGATTAAATCGACACTGAACAAACCGGCATTACCAAATTGGTATAATACTTTTCAAAAACTACGTTCGTAATGCAATGACTTTTACTGAATGGAAGTAGACAGTGTGTCGGTTATCAGAAATGTATCCGTAAACTGAATTTCAGTCGTCTAAGAAAATTATTGCAGCACCATAGAGAAAAAAAAAGAGATAACTTTTTCGATCATCTGAGCATCGGCACTTTTATAGGTTGCTGTTAAGACGAACGTCAGCTAAATAAATCTAAAAGAATTAAAGTTGACAGTACTCCACTCACTAGAAAGTTACAAGTACGATTAAACTCATGTTATATTCTTGGTTTTATATTTAGGTATGAACGATATTGGGTTATATAAAATTTATGTTAACCATCTAGATATACTTATTGCTCATTAGTTCCCATCAGACTAAGCAATCATAAGTTTAAATAAAAACAAAAACTTACTCAATATATTGCGGTTTAAAGACAAATGCAGAAACTTTTCAGGTCCGCATGCGCTTCAAGATCCACGTTGCTAATGCTACCACACTAGACTTGATTGGCACTTTCCTGCCCAATCACAGCCCAAGTCCCACCAAGTCCAATCAAAATCAACCAAAAATTAGCAAAAAATATCAATAATAATTTTAAACGTTATTATTGCACAATTTTATGAAAATAATACTGATAGTTAACAAAAAATTATTATTAATAATATTAATACTGATAGTTAACATACAAGTTAATTAAAACACTTATTCCCCTTTCCTATAGCCTGAACATTTCTTGCTGGACGGCAGTTGTTATATTATTTATTTTAAGAGGAAAATTTAACGCAATAATGGACTAATCAATAGCATGTTATTGGTGTTACGGAGTCTTTGGTGAATTGAGAGATTAAAGTAAAATTCTATATTAAAACTATTATGAGACGCACCTGTCTGCGGTCACAAATCAGCATTACTTAATAATTAAGGCACAGTTGCTGATGGAATGAAGCTGTGTTTAGGATTCTGAACCGCGCGACAAAGGTAATTAGCTAATGTGTTTTTGTTTTTAAATTAATTACCCGATATACAAGAACGTGTTCTTAGTATTTAAATTAGAAATACCTAATAATAGGCTGTGTTTTAATCTGTGATATTATTATATAATTATTATTATATAACTAGGTGCTAAACATTAATTAATAGATTGGTTAGGATACAGGCCTATTGATGTAAATATATGTAAATGGTTTCACCTTTCCTAGTTCTTTAATTAGGTCTCTAAATACAGGTGCGGGACGTGCTGTGGAAGTTTTACTTTTGCACCAAGTTTGCGAGACGTTGGAGGAGCGGTTAGCCTGAGACGAGTACTGAAGTACCTCTCTAAAAACTTTTTAGGATTTTCAGCCAGGAAATGTTTTTTTAAATTGACTTGAATTGTTATCTTGTGTTTAGGGGATTACTCTTTGATCCAACTTATTTTGCCTGCATCTTTCTGAGCCTTCTTCAGGAGAGACGGGGGCGGGTGGTTGGCAATAGATCAGGCGGAATCAGATGCTGGAACGTATTCTTGAGAAACCACATTTTTTTTTGTGTTTTGTTTTTTTGCATGTTGACTTGCCTACCTACCTCGCGCAACTTCCGTTCTCCACGGCGTGTCAGTAAAATATTTCTCAAAATGAAATGTTTGGTCTGTTCTGTGTCTCGTTAACATCGTTCAAGACGCTAACAACAAGTTTAGTAGGCATAAATGGTATGACTTTTGTTTTGATGGGATGTTAACTTGAAAATAAGGGGGGAGTTTATCGTTGCATGGTAACTTCTAAATCCTCTACAATGCTAACAAAAGACGACCGCGTTTTATGACGACTGTAGTATACGGTTGAGATAAAAACGGCCCAATTTGTCAACGAGGGATTCATGTTTTTATTTTAAAGTCTTTCTATGTGGGTGAAAAGACACGAAAACAAAACTGCAGTTTACGTGATCCCTTGACATCTCGGGTTCTCTAGAATAGAGGCAGCAAAAAGTTGAAGGTTAGGACCGAACAATTCGTACACCCAATCTTGCTACAACAAAGGTCATGCATAGAATTGAAACAAAACGTTTCGGGATCGGTGAAATAAGCAGTTATCTTTATTCATGTAGCACAGAG
>JAOVYW010000037.1:5109352-5125294 GCA_025775045.1 Hiodon tergisus | reverse complement strand
GCCTAGGGAGTTTTTCCTTGCCACTGTTGCCACTGGCATGCTTTTGGGGGGTCAGGCCTGGGACATACTGTATCTTTTTCTATGTAAAGCGTCTTTGTGACATGGCAACATGTGAAAAGCGCTGTATAAAAATAAAATTGATTGATTGATCCTAATTTGAACTAAATAGGCCTATTCCCGCACGATGATTTGGCAGCAAAAATTTTAAACCAACATATTAATGCGACAGGTGTATCTGACTTCTCCCCACTAACTGGTCAAAACGAGGAAGACATGAAGACAAGGCCAACCAAAGTGTTAAGCCTATTTCTGTATTTGGTCTTTGTGGCTATCAGATGAGAAAAAGCGGTCTCGCACAGATACGTGGAATGGAAAGGCAACATTGTTTTCACTGCCATCTCACAAAGCCGGGGATATTCTTCAGAGCATGACAGCCAGAATTCAGAAAGTGAATGTCGGCCGAATCGCAACTGTAGACCAGCATCGCATGAGAGTTCCAACAGTTTATCCTGCATCACCACTGGCAGATCACTCATCTCTGGATTGACGAACGGATCTCGTACCCATTGCTTTTGTGAAAGATGGGATTTTGAGGGGAAGTATGACTCGAAATGACCCAGTGTTTCGGTAAGGTGTTGAACTAAAACTTCTGACACCCACACCAGACACACACCCTCATCAGCAATAGATGACAGACAGCTGAACATGTCGTAGACACCCCTATTAACTCTGTCAGTCTAGACCGAGAGCTTCTTTTTGAAGGCAATGATTTTATCATTGACCTGGAAGATGTTACATTTTCTGCCCTAGATCGACAGGCTCAGTGTGTTAAAATGGCCCAGAGGTACGCACATTTTATGACCCAGGACTGATCCCGCAGATGTTCGGCAAGACTGGACTTTTTATAAGTTAAGAAAGCTTCAATATCATGCCTCAATTCATACACTCTGCTCACCACCTTACCCCGTGACAGCCAATGAACGTCAGAGTGCAAGAGTAGAGGAGCATGATCAGCACCCATCTCCTCACACAGAGCAGCGAATAAATGGGAATTAGATGCATTAGCTTTAATGAAGTTTACGATCCGAACCACTTGATTAAGAACCTCATACAGTTCTGTAGACAGACGTTTAGAGGCAAGCCCCTCTCGATGGAAAATGCAGTGCGTTGCCTGAACTGATGGAGAGACAGCTTTTATCTGAGCTACAACCCTGGT
This sequence comes from Hiodon tergisus, assembly GCA_025775045.1. Taxonomy (NCBI): domain Eukaryota; kingdom Metazoa; phylum Chordata; class Actinopteri; order Hiodontiformes; family Hiodontidae; genus Hiodon; species Hiodon tergisus. Next base: position 5,124,078 of record JAOVYW010000037.1, on the reverse strand, counting down.
GTGCCTTCCAGTCATTGCTGCTGCCCCACTGTACAGACCCCAACAAAGCGTTCTCACAGCAACCCATGCCCTTTGATATATTCGTCCAGCACACAAAATATCTCCCCAGCAGTTGTGTTTAATGGCAGCTCTTTGCAGCACAAGAAATCCTCATGAAACCTTCATGAGCATACCTGATGTACACCAGAAACACGTCAAAATTGGATATGTCAGTGCTCTCATCTAACTGAATAGCAAACCAGTCAAATGTTTTTGCACTCTCTATGATTTGTGCTTCAATGTCTGGTGCCATGGCTGCAATTTGACCACAGCAGACGGACCTAGCACCTCAGAACAAGCACTGACCAGGGAGGGCATAACTAGCTTTTCCCCCATCGTGAATGAGGCCTGGCATTTGTAAATGTGGTGTGAAAGGATGTATGATGCTTTTTTTAGTTTTTCGTTGTTCGTTCAATTCTTTTTCAGTAATTTAGTTTGAATGGCCAATTCATCTAGTTTTCTTTTAAAGAAATCATCTGATTTGTCTTTGAGATGTGTATGTTTTGTTTGTAAATGCTGGCGCAATTTCGATGGTTTCATAACCTCATTGTTTGGCAAATGACACAGATTGGCTTTGGGGAGGAACTTTCGTTTGAAATAAATCCAGATTTAATATATGAGGGTTATAAAGACCCACAATGGGTGATGTATTTTTTTTTTGCCTCTGGCTCATTGTTAGATGCTGGTTGCTTCCTAAAGAAGGAATCAAGACTTGCTTGGTTTGAACATGCCATGCTAGCTCGTAGTGTGCGTGTGAATGAGAATAAGTTATATAATATTATATTATAATTATATATATATTATATAATAAGAGAGAAACAGAGAAAATAAAGGGTGCAAAGTCGCGCAGGCGGGAACGCTTAACATTCTAGAATCTTCCCCATAGAAGACGTGGACGTGGCATGCAGTGACAGAAACAGACAGTAGATTTTTGACTGGTACAGGAGCAGGGCTTTGCGGAACAACAGTATCATTGTCATGACCTGGCGCCAGTCCCATAGTTTGAGAAACGCTGAAATATATGGCCAACGGATGCTAAATACGAACCATACATACGTGATCTGACTTACATACAAATTCAACTTAAAGACGATCTCAAGAACGGAACTCGTTCATAACCTGGGGACTGCCTGTATTTTTTTTACCACAAAGCAGAGAAGAAGCAAATAACACAGTAAACGATGTACATAGGTCTGGCGTTGATTGGTAACAATGATTGATAACAAACTGACCCTGTCAGAGTGTCACATGGGCAAGTGAAGTCTGGAATTATCTGCTTGTGGTGTCTTGTCGGCGCTCAAAAAGTTTAAGATTTTGGAGCATTTAGAATTTCTGAGTTTCGGATATGGGATGCGCAACCTGTAACAACTTGGGCAGGAACGATTACTCCTGTGCATGATTAGATAATATACTCCCTGCTAGGTAGATCTTATTGTTAGGAATCCTCCAGAATGGAGGAAACCTTTTGCTTCTGTCTGTTTATTATTATTATTATTATTATTATTATTATTATTATTATTCTCTCTGATTATGCTTTTTTACATAGAAACTCTCAGACTCTGGTCTGACCATAGGGGGCGCTACAGGACATGCCCAATAAAAATGACAATTAAAAACCATTGCCGACACCACCTATGTGACATAAATGTCTGAAATTTGGATACATATGTAATGGCTCATAATGAACAAAAAAGTATCCTATAAAGTCCACCATATTGGATTTTTTTGCTTGAGCAGGAAATTAGTGAAACCTACAAAATGTTACTCAAAACCAAGCAGATACATATTGAAATATGTTGAAATATGTTGTTGTGTTTGTTCCTGTTTTTATGCACTGTAGAATCTGCGGGAATCATGTGGGAAAGTTATGGTAACGAACCGTGGGTGGGAACGTTATTCTTATTTGAGGGGTTCGAGTTGTGATCAGGGAGTTGTTAGTAATAGAGCTCTGCCTCTAATACTGTTAACAAAGACAGTTGTAAGGGCAAGGAACAGCAAAAGCTATAGACCTCTTGACAAAGTTTTATGTTATCTTACAATCTGGCTAACTATCGGCTCTCTTCCACGTCGACACGTAAAGCATTTCTCATGTAGTCTTTAGAATTTGGAAGTTAAACACAAAAAAATTGCTTGCTCACCTAACAATCTCACATTAAAACTAAGCCACTAGGGAAACAAGTGAGTGCTTCTGGTGGAGATTTAATTACTGTGCCAAGGTTAGATTCCGGTGTTACTGGAAGATGTAGTAATGAAAGGAAGAAGAACTTCCACAAGGGCATTTTATGGATGTTTGGAATACCGTCACTGCTTTGCTTTGTGGATAGTCACTATCCTGTGCCATTGAATACATATGTGTTTCATGGTCCATGCAATACAGACCCTTCTTGAGGCTGTGAGACATGATGGACGATATGAGAAGCTGGAGGAACCTGCTCATTGTTGCTTGCAACTATATTTTTATATGTGAGTTTATTAGGGTTCCTCTAGAATGGTATTGGGTATGAATAGGACATTAATGTATTACATGGCAAACTGAACCGATTTGTTTGCGAATAACACACTATAAGTAAATAAAAGTTTGTATTTGTGTATGCATAGGACATGCACAATTTGGAGGTTAAGCATTCTCACTTCCTAACAATCTCACAGCAAAAATAAGCCACGGGGGGAAACAAACGAGTGCTTCCGAGGCTTGTCAATGATTAAAGCTAGTTAGCCAGTGTAAAACATTGTATTCTTACGTGCAAGTTTTTATAATACACATAAAAAAATGGATCGAATTTTTCGAAAGGTTTGTTTCGTTAAACTACAATGGGTCACAAATTAAGCAGTCACAGTAGGACGAGAAGACGTCTGAGATACCTTTATTTTTTGAACATAATTGTTTTTTTAAATTTCACTTGTTACACATCTTAATTCAGAATCAAAATTAATAACTTGTTAGACAGTTATTAACCCCTTTTTCTCTTCAGAGAATTGAAAAATGCGAGAGATGCATGTGTAGTCGACGCTAACATTGTTCTCAACGGTAATGTTTCTATTTTCTAATTTGTTTGCCTGGTATAACTGTTTTACATATTCATTGCATTATTTGTTCTTTGTAACACAATATCCATTGTGTTATATCTTATGACTACTTTATATTGTTTATATATCTACAATATTGTTTAATCGTACAGTTTGCTAATGTCTTTATAAACAGTCTACTGCTTCTCGCAACGTTCGTATATAGTTTCTTCTTGGTGCCAATTCTGTAGTTTACTTCTTTTGACTTGCTTTCCATGATCAATTTGTTTAACTATTGTCTGTAAATATAAAGTTTTATTATTGAACTATATGTGTGCATGTTTGAAAGATTTAAGAAATTATAAAGAACTTGTAGAAAAGCTTTAGACCACCAGAAAGCGAATTGATCCGTATGATAGCAACACTCTTTTCCAACCACTTCCACTATCCTATGAGATATCTATCAATTTTTATTAATTTTCTATCCATTGTTTTACATTCATTACTAGATTTCAAATTTGATGTATTTCCTTTTGTCTTAAAAAAAATAAATAGTATGCCTTCCACAGATGCAGACCACTCCTTTCCCACCAAACACTGCTGTTCACGTCGCCAAAACACACAGGTTCCCTGGTCAACAGAACGGTTTGAATCCTCTCACTAAAAAAATTCTAAAACTGCTGAATTTGTGTGTGCGCATATATTTAACTGTTTTGTTTGTTTGTTGTTGTTTTAAATAAACTACATTCAATAACACTACCTATAATATGTTTTACCTGATATCTGGCTGTATCTGAACTACTTTCATAAAATAGCAGAAAGCTCTACAAGGACATTTTGATGTACAGTCCATGGTTCAAACTAAATCGTGTAGCTCCTCTACCATATATCTGACTTGGAAAGGGTTCTAAATTGTTACTAAATTGTTCTAAATTGTTTTGGGGGACTTTACAATTTGTAAATATTATGCTAATTGAGGTGTAAAACATCAACTGCACTGGTCTGTAGGACTAGTACCTGAAAAGGCTGCTGTTGCTCATAGACAGTTAAGGACAATAAATTACTGTGCCTAGGTTATATTCCAGTGTTTCTGGAAGATTTAGTAATTTCGTAATTGTTTTTCAAATGCCAAAGAAGAACAACTGGTCACTGTCCTGTGTCATTGTGTTTCATGGTGCTATTGCACTTGTATGCAATACAGACCATTCTTGAGGTTGTAGGTATGGAACCGTTGGACGTGGATCAATGTGATTGATGATGGGTGGAGGAAGAGTAGGAGGTGGATGAATCCGCTTATTGTTGCTTGCAACTATATATTTTTTATTTTACTACTCTAGATGTGTTACACTTTTAAAATATAGAATATGTTTTATATTGAATATATTGAGCTCATTTATTTGATTATTTTTTACATTTTATCTTATTTATTTTCATTGTTTTATTACATTTACATTGAATGTCTAGGAGCAAGAACAGCTCAGCTGCGAAGTGGTAGACCACATAAGCTCATAGAACTGGACTGCAGAATGCTGCAGCACGTAACAGTCGTCTGTCCATGGTTGCTACACTGACTACCGAGTTTCAAACTGCATCTCAAAGCAGCACAATAATAGTTTTTTGGGGGCTTTGAAAAATTGATTTCCATGACCAAGCCTAAGATCACCATACACAACGCCAAGCATCTGCGAGCCAGGCCTATCCACCAAACATCAATTCCTGACCTCACTAATGCTCTTGTAACTGAAAGGAAGCAAGTTCCACAGCAATGTTCAAACATCTAGTGGAAAGCCTTCCCAGAAGAGTGGAGGTTGTTATAGCATGATTTTGGAATGAGATGCTTGACGAGCAGGTGTCCACATACTTTTGGCCATGTAGCTTATATGACTGGATTACAACAAGGTCATGTTTGATTGGTGATGTTGTCCCATATCCAAATATACAAGGGTCTCCAACTCACAATCTTCAGTTCTTTGCTACTAAGCAAGTGGATAACTCATTGTTAACCTGTTTGTTTGTTTAATTGAATTTTTTTTTTTTTTTTACATTAAACTGCTGAGAATTCCTGGAACCCCTACCCTGCAATAGCAGTGGGGTTCTGGGAAAAGACTGACAAGTTTCATGTTCTGTTCTGCACACCATTGTTGTACTGCGCTGTTATTTGTCAACATGTTTTTTGTTTGTTGGACCATTTTCAGTAAACCTTAGACACTGTTGTGTGTGAAACATCTAGGAGGGTTGAATGTCCCTTTGAGTCTAGTTTTGGCCATTCTGGCGTTCAGTTGAAGAGTAACTGAATTCCTTGATGCCTGTCTGCCTGCTTAATATCGCAAGTCAAGTCAATATGAGTTACCATGTGTAGGATTAATCCATTTTCATTAACTATAATCGGGCTGGGTGTAGTGGTTTGGCTTTGTTTGTGGCATTTTCTTTTGGATGTTTTTTGGTAGTTTCTCACATCACCTCCGTGGAATGTTGCGCCTGGGATCACACAACACTTTAGCCCGAATTCTCCACCACTATGTGAACAAGTGCGGAACTTGACCACCGAAAGGATTAGAAAGAGCCAGATCCCAGGTCTCAACTGCTCAGTGAGACAAGGCAGAGGTAAAAACAAATGTAAATCAAATTATAAACTAATACAGTTTAAACTAAAAAAACAACAACTGCTAAACAAAAGCCAAACACAACATCTCAAACATGGCATAGCTTGCCTTACTGCAAGGCATCAGCCCTCTTTATTCTCTTAGGAGACCTCAACTTCCTGTATTTTAAGTATCAATTGACAATATGAGATTAATTGGCCTTTATGAGGCCACTGGCATTATGAGGAGTGTATGTCCCACTTGATGTGCTTATAGACTTTTCACAGTGTATAAAGCAGTTACAGATAATAAGATAATAAGCTCCAGAGGAAAGAAATGCTACAATTCTTGTGTGTTGTCTTGGTCAAAGACCTCTAGTTAGAAATAAACTATGTGTCCCTGTGTCATTTCACATTATTACACATAACTTAATTTGCTGAGCTCATTTGTTTTGGTTTCTTTGTATGTTTGGATTACTTGGGTTGTTACCAATATCTGGTGAAAATTTCATGTCAATAGAACCTTTGGAAATATATTTATTGAGAAAAATGGTGATGTGTTCAATACTTATTTCACCCGCTGTATATATCGTCTTTATACTGCTATCATAAGGATCACAGAGTGTTTGGGGTCCATAAATACAACTCATATAGTCTGTGCTATATAACATCACCCCTCCTGATAAAGAAAACAATGAAAACGGCCTCCATTTCCAATAAAAAAAAATGTAGCCACTCCCTGGATTTTTATATTAGCTATTAAGGCATGTTGTAAGGTAAGGCTGGGCTCAAATCAAGACTTAGACAACGGCAAAGTGAAGAAAAAGAAAAATTAAGCTTATATTTATATATTTTTAAAACAAAAAACTGCATTTACATGTATTAATTTAGCTTTTATTTAGATCAAGTAATCAACAACCAATGACCCTCAAAAGAAACAGGGCTGTTGCGACTCTAAAGCCAACTACATTGCCCATCATGCCAACATTACAAATAATCCTTGCCTTCACTGTGGCGGGCTAACAAACATATCGCGAGATTCTGCTGTCTGCACTCTGTCAGATGCGGCTTTCTCCACCATTTCGCTCCGTCTGAAGTCTCCTCCCCGCACCCGCTATATTTGTTGATTAAGACCCGCACTTGTTCGTTCCGCATTCTTCCACGCTTCTACGATCACATGGCCACTTCACTGGGTACCTAGAGAACGTTTGGAGTAGCCCGATTTCGGATTGAGTGCGATTTCAGGTGGATGACGGTTCCTTAATCGACTATTTTGTGAAAGAAATCTGCTTGTCCATTTCAGGTAGGAGAGATGTTAAGATGGCGGCAACGACCGGAGGGGGAGGGGGTAATGTTTCTTGTGGGTGGGGGGGTCCTAGGGGGGCTACGATATAATATTGTTGGGGAGATCCCGGTCACATAGTTACTATCGTGAAACTGGAAAATGAATTTTATTCTCATTTAAAGATTGTTTCTAATGTAATTTAGTCGATACACGAGTCTCGAACGTGACATTGCGAAATCAGACGAATGATCAGTATTCTCTACACTTTCTCTTTCGTCACTTCTGTGGGAGAGTGATGGTGTCACTGAAACCTACCTTAAAGTACCCACATTGAATTGTTTACAAATACGACGTAGTGGCATATTTCCTTAGTTCTTAATTTTTAATCTGAACAGTATGCAGTCAGTTTGACGGAAACATTAACTACTACCGAAAATTCCTATGAAGTGTCGACTGAGGTCATATTTGACCCTGCGTAGTGACGTCACATGGATTTTTTTATTCTCTCCCTTAGTCTACAGGAAAGCGGGTTTAATAAAACAAACACGTTTTCCACGTTTTCGAGGGAATGTGTTCTACTTATTTTCGCGGTGCATTGTATTAAATGGAAGCAACCTCGCGAGACGGGCGATAACATTACATAAACTAAGCTTTATTTCAGGGGCGCAGAGAGAATGAATAAATGGCATGAAGCTAACTGGTTAGCCATCCATCGTTTTCCATATACTTTTTACATGGTATATCTATTACCACCGAGGAAATGAGCGCGGTTAAACAATTCAATTGCAAGATTAGGAAGTTATGACGCATCAATAGGTGCAGACTGTTAAAGCAATAGTTGTCTTGCCTGGGAGGCGGGGGCGCTAATAATACGCTTTGGCGCATTGGTTAGCTGCTCTTTGAGGACGACTTAGTCAGCCAGCAGAAAAACCATATAGAGCATATATATCGTGTTGAAATTGGATTTCATTCGGAATTTTCGTTTTTTTGTAAATACGCCACGTAGCCGATTTTCAATACCAGCGCGTTCAACTAATTCCTTAAAACTCCAGCCACATAGTCTGCAAGCTGCACGTGTGTCTTGCAGTGAAAATTATTTTACATTTTTAAAGTAATATTTGCTCACATTTCTCCCTTCATATGCCAATTCTTAAAGCATCCCCGTATATAATTTCCTCTGACACAAGGGCACATAAAAACATTTCCATTGCACGTGTTTCTAGGGAGAACCTGTTATAAAGTTACTTAACCGCTTCTTTTGTATTCGCAGCAGTACGAACGGTCTCGTTCGATTGGCATAGGATACTATTGGTAAAGCGTTATTAATACCTTCGCTAAAAAAGTCTAACAGACGCAAATTGTTCGCTTTTTATTTTTTTTATGATTCAATTATTCGTGATTGCAGGATCATCCTGGAATACTTTTAACTTAATAGTAGTAATGGATTGAGTGCATCATACAAACCGTGTTTGCTGTCATGAATGATTTTGTGAGAAAATTGAGATATTAAACATATTGTGCTGTGAAACTTTTTCAAAACCGGTGTGTTTGAAAACGTATGCCTCTAATTTCATTAATGAGAACAGACGTTTTCAGTTAGAAGGATTGGCCTAATAGGCATTGGATTCTAAAATGTGTATTTGACACTGGTAGTGCATTTTGCTATTTACATGTTATCATTCACACAAGAAATTTAACGTATGATATTAAAACAAGAAATTACGTCTAAGTTTCCATTTGTTTTAAGGTAGCATGCTTCCAATAATGCAAGAAGGTCCTAGTTCTGCTTTAAACCTTCAAATTGGAATTTGTGCTACTTACTGTTCCTGACGAGGAGAGCACAGTGGAGGCACACAAATGGCATATGCTGCCATCTTTTGGCCCACCAACTTTTCCTTTGCTTTGTAATTAGTTATTGTGGCATGCTGTCTATGTACCAAATATTGTATCAACCAGACTTATGGTTTACGGGAAGTTCTTAAGACTACCCAGAAAGTGCTTTTTAAAGGTTAAAATCTGTGAATTCCGCATCAATATAAAATTTGGTATATATGTTGAAGGTATGTACCTCCGTAAGTATGCTTTTAAGCTGATACAAAAATTTGATCTTTTCGCTCATTTATCCATCTGATGGCATTACTTTACAATTTAGTTACTGCTTAGTTCAAACGGTACATATACCAAATTTGGTTTATGAGAATATTTTAAAAGGTTTTTCACAAAATACAAAATGCTATAAATCTTTTTTGATGGGTTTTAATGGTCCAACTTACCTTTTCCCTCTTGAAACAGATCTAGGAGACCTGGTTTGACAACTCTAGGTCAAATGATTCAGGAGTTAGTCGGTTATCGGCTCGCTACAGCACCATCATGTGGTTGATTTGCGATATATTCTTGATATGATACACTACCGTTCAGAAGTTCACTTAGAAATTTTGTTTTCGGAGCAAATTTTTTTGTCCATTGAAATAACATCAAATTGATCAAAAATATAGGGTAGACATTGTTAATCTTGTAAATGACTGTTGTAGCTGGAAGCGGCTGATTTTTAATAGAATATCTACATATGCGTACAAAGGCCCATTATCAGCGACCATCAGTCCTGTGTTCCAATGGCACGCTGTGTTTGCTTATCTAAGTCTATCGTTTTTAAAAGGCTAATTGATCATTAAAAAAAACGTTTTGCAGTTATGTTAGCACAGGTGAAAACTGTTGTGCTGATTTAAAGAAGCAATAAAACTGGCCGCCTTTAGACTAGTTCAGTATCTGGAGCATCAGCAATTTTGGGTTCGATAACAGGCTCAATATGGCCAGAAACAAAGAACTTTCTTCTGAAACTTGTCAGTCTATTCTTCTTTTGAGAAATGAAGGCTATTCCATGCAAGAAATTGCCAAGAAACTGAAGGTCTCATACAACTACTTCCTGAACAGAACAGCCAAACTTTCTCTAACCAGAATTGAAAGAAGAGTGGGATACCCCAGTGCACAACTGAGCAAGAGGACAAATACATTAGAGTGTCTAGTTTGATAAACGGATGCCTCACAGGTCCTCAACTAGCAGCTTCATTAAATTGTACCCGCAAAACACCAGTCTCCCTGTCAATACTGAAGAGGCGACTCTGGGATGCTGGCCTTCTAGGCAGAGTTGCAAAGAAAAAGCATATCTGACTTGCCAGTAAAAAGAAAAGATTAAGAAAGGCAAGTTTAAGTTTGAGGTGTTTGGATCACAAAGAACAACATTCATGAGCACAGACCAAATGCAAAGATGCTGACGGAGTGCCTGATGCCATCCGTCAAGCATGGTGGAGGTAATGTGATGGTCTGGGGGTGCTTTGATGGTGGTAAAGTGGGAAATTTGTACAGGGTAAAAGGGATCTTGGAGGAAGGCTATCCCTCCAATTTGCAACGCCATGCCATACTCTGCGGACGGTGCTTGATTGGAGCCAATTCCCTCTTTACAACAGGACAATGACCCAAAGTACAGCTCCAAACTATGCAAGAACTATTTAGGAAAGACTGAGTCAGCTGGTATTCTGTCTAATGGAGTGGCCAGCACAGTCACCGGATCTCAACCCTATTGAGCTGTTGTGGGAGTAGCTTGGCCGTATGTATGTAAGAAGTGGCCGTCAAACCAATCCAACTTCTGGGAGATGCTTCAGGAAGCATGGGGTGAAATCTCTTCAGATTAGCTCAACAAATGGACAACTAGAATGCCAAAGGTCTGCGAGGCTGTAATTGCTGCAAATGGAGGATTATTTGACAAAAGCAAACTTTGAAGGATACAATTATTTAAAATTTAAAAAAAAAAGATGATGTTTTTGTTAACCAATTTCACTGGCCGCTTAAAACACCCCGCCTATTGGTATGGCCGCTGGTGTCCATAATCCTAAAATTTGTAAAAAAAAAAAAGTAATTTTTTAGCCGGCTAAATAATAATAATAATAATGGTTTCGTATTTTTATGTCTCGTGTGCTCACTGAATACACTGTAAATCCAAACTAGTTCTGGTCAAATCGTTGCATGCTTTTTCTCTGCGTAATTCAGCAAATTATACTGTTGTAAAAACAAAAAGACTGACTCATATGGTAGCAGTGGTTCTCTTCAATCTGCGAAGTTTCCTAAAAATTTACGGTAAATCTTCGTTGTCTTGCTTTGGCAGTCCCAGGAGAGCAATGTTATGCTAAACATTTAATGTAAAAACTTTCTTAGACCATATATAAGAAATATTATAAGCTTTCCGTTGTTTGATTTTGTGAGAAGAAATGCTCATTAGAAAAAGCAACCAGTGTGTCATGGTTTGTATAACTTAATTTACTACATATATGGCATTTATGGTTTTATTGTTGTCATAGGCCGTTATGAAAAAAAAGTAGTTGTACTGTCTTACGCGGAAGAGTTTCTTCAAGCCAACGAGACGACGGTCTGGGTATTGCGACAAGCTAATAACACAACGTTTCCAAACATTTGAATTACATCTAGATCAGGACATGCAAGTAAACAAATACCTGTTTGTTGTTTTTCTTATCTTAGTCATTTCTGCTGTTAGTGTAATGGACATATGAAATTGTGTCAAACCGAGTAATATTGTAAATATATGGTTTATCCATAGCTTATGCGTGTCCTCCGTCAGTGTTTTGGCAATAGCATGTTTTTCATAGTTACAAAATAAAATCGTGGGGGTGACCTTATTCTTTTATATATTAGGACTTTCCTGCATCCTCTAACAATAAAGTGTATTTTTCACATTTTCCATACTGTGCTCTGACATTGTTTTGTAGTGTTGATTTAGCCATTTACATGTTTGGTAAGAAAAGACATGTATATGTCTGTGTGTTTCATGTATTCATTACATTTCCATTTTCTTAGAGAGTAGTGCAAAACAGTCTAGAGAGCTACAGCACTACAAAGACTTTGTAAAGTCTTATTTATAAATTAATGTATAAATAGATATTTGACTGGCTATTGTTGTAAAGACTTGTTGGAGCATGGTTTTAACACATTAGTGCGCAAGGTTCTAGCTCTATGATGTGCGGCTGTCCTTGTCTTTCAGTATATCTACTCAGCTTGCCTGTGGTGTGCACTGTTTAATGCCAGGTCAGGCTCTGGTGCCCTATGGCCCTGAATTGGATAATCTGTTTTGGGAAGTGAATAAATACAATGTCTGAGTTAAAAAAATAAAATACATTGAGGTAGGTGAATGGTCTTCCCCCAAGTGTGTACTATAGCTTGCTAGCAAATGGCACAGGATACCATTGACCTATTTTTTCTCTCCCCCCTTTCTCTGTGTTAATTCAAAAGAACCCACACAGGTTTTCTCACTTCTGACCTGTAATATTGAAAGTACAATATTGTGGACACACTGTTTCTGTGCCATAATAAAATTATTATTATTTTTAATTATTTTTTTACATTCAGGCAGGGTTGGCAATATTTATATGAGAACATTTGTTTTGCCTAAGAGGGCAAAAGCATTGTTTCAACATTGGGTCAGTATAAGCCATTCACAATATTTCTGAATAAAACGTAGTACTTGAATCTATAAGGTTCCCCAATTAAGTCAGAGAGTAAAGCTGACAATGCCTGATGGCCGATCGTTCTATTTACCTGTCCTGTTCTTAATGCAAAATATTGCTAACTTGGTGCCTGTTGCACTGGATATTTTATGTTTAGTGTGTGAAACCAGTTTAGGCTAGATTACAGCTAGCTGCTAATTTTCTTACTTTCTTACCGCCTACTTTTTGCACTCGGAGTAATGCTGTCTATGCTGCAAATGTTCTTTTAAAAAAGTTCCCAGTTTAATATAGGGTGGACCTTGGGCTGCATCTAATGGGCGAAGTGTGTATTACCTAACTTGTGTAATACTTAGTGCCACAGTTACACTGTATTAAAGTGTACTTCCTATTGCAATATAAAACATTCAGTTCTAGCCATTTTTAATCTTTCTTCCTCACTTTGTACTTTAACATTCTTTAATATCTACATATCTTTTTTATGTTTTAAAAAAGTTTAAAAGTTCCTTGTTTAAATAATGGGATGTAAATTCAGAGTAATTTTTTTTTATTTGTGCGGTTGTGTATGTTTACAGTGGGCTTCACGTACAGCAATGTGTTAGAATCTGAAGTAGTAGTGGCAGCTAAGGGGACTGATATATCATGAATGTTGACACAGTTAAGGGTAAGTCACTTAAGGTAGCTGCTTTCATAGAAGGGATGTATGTTACATTACATTCATTTATATTGTTTTTTTGCTCAAATTTAAGAGGATGTTTGCACCACAGTAGTTGTATAGTTCCTCTAAAGCTTGGTCATAATGTATAGTGTGTCTTTATATAGTTTAAGAGTTTTTTATCAGACAATTTTTCATGTATGTATAGCTGGATAGTCGCATATATTATGTAGCTAGCTTGCTAAAATTTGATGTTAATCGTACTAAATAGCTAACATTAGTCACACACAGGCTACATAGAAAGGGTAGGTAAAACATAATTTGTAAACTATTCCAGCAAATTTTTTCAACTGATAGTTGAAACTTTGTTTAATTTATATGCTTTAAGCATTCCTTTTTGTGGCATCATGCTAAAATCAAATCTTATGAAGTCATTGCTACTGGTAGGCTAGGTTAGAAGGATTAGCTGTGAGATATGTTGTCTATGGTTTCCAACAATCCCGTATTAGCTGGGACTAGTGTTGCATGGTAAAACGGTATTGCTACTGTACTGAGGTACAGATTTAGCAGTGGCACTATACTGGCATTTAGAAAAGAACGGTTCTTTTATGCGCTGATAAATAAACGCTGGTCTGTGTCTAAGACAAGCGGGCCTGCGTGTGACGTCACGCCCATGCTTTGCTACATGCTGCTGTTGTCTGTGAGCCAAGGGTCAAAAGCAGACAAGTGGCGTTGATTAGCAATGGCCAGAGTAGGAGGAGAACTTGCTGCTGCAAGTCAACTGAAACTTGTTGACAAAGAAGTTGCCCAGACTGAAATATGGCATTACTTCGCTTACCAAGCCAATGAAAAAGGCGACCCCCCCCCCCCCCAGAACGTGACAGCAACGGCATCCAGCAGTGCTTCAAAGTGTGTTGAGTACATACCGCACATTAAAATTTTGTTATATATAGTGAATTTAGTTTGACCACAGTAATCGGAGGGGTCGTGTTTAAATGGAAAAGGTTAAATTTTTATTGTAAAATATTAATTTTCACAAAACTGTTCAATGTTCAAACTATATGTTCATATTTGTGATGTTTTTTGCAAGATAGTTTTAGTTGTATATTTTTATTTAAAGCAAATTTTATTCATGCTTACATTTCTGTATTCCTTGAAAAAAAAGTTCCAATTGAAAATGACTAACATTGTCAAGTTAGCTTTTTAAAAATAAGTCATTAGTATCACTACCGTTTCAAGTACCGTGATACTTTACTTCAGGTATCAGTTTTGAAGTCCAAATTTTGGTATCTTATCAACACTAGCTGGAACATCCTGTTCGTCGCTCAATATTACCATTTGTTTGCATAAAACATCCTGTATTTGGGCAACATAATTTGGCAACCCTAGTTGATACCTTTTATTCAATTTCAGTTGAATAAACTGTTGCTTTAATTTTCAGTCATATCTACAAGGAAAGCTAGATCGCTAGGCCTGTATATCGGCCTGTATAACCATCTATAGTTAGTGTTACCTTACCAGTAGGTAACATGCAGGGCTCTAATAATTGATGGTTAAAATGGCTGCGTTAAGAACACATGTTGCTTGCTAGCTATCAACACAGAACTGTGTTAGTAGCTAGCTTAGTGCTGAGTATTTTCAGTTTTCCAC